>CM071863.1:6105335-6125017 GCA_036759665.1 Gynandropsis gynandra | reverse complement strand
GTACAAGCATGAAAGCGTTAAGATCCACCATTCATTAAGCATAAGACTTCGTTACAACATGGCAATACTCTCTAACCCATGGCAATGGATCTACTCAGACATGAATACAGCAAAGGAAACACAAGAGAATACTAAATTCGACATAGATAGAGAATGAGATTACTCCCTATTCATAAACCGATATCTTCAATAGATCCTCCTTGCTCCGGATCCGTTGTTCCGTCTTTTCTTCCTTCTTCAATCTGCCTTAATGTCTCTGAATGTTCTCTGATCCCATCTGGTTCGAAAAACCTCTTTCAGATCTGATTTCCCCTTAATTTTGCCGTTCCAAAACTTAGGAATTAGTTGAGGAATTCAAGGGCCCGAGCGGGCATAGCCTCTACCCGCTCGTGCAGGCCACTTGCCCGACCGTGTGCCCTCCTTTTAGCCCGAGCGGGCACTATGCCCGATCATGTGATTCTTGAGCCCGAGTCGTGCAAACCTACGGTGATTTCTTGACATCAATTAGCTCGAGCGGGCACTCCAATTTCACCCGAGCGGGCACTCCATCTTGGTCGTGTTCCTTGAGTATCCGAGTCGTGCAAAGCTACGGGGGTAATTGGCAACAGTTAGCCCGATCGTGTACACTTCCAATGCCCGAGCGGGCATGTCTTGAAATGTTGTTTCCGCTCCTTTCGCTCGGTGTTTGAGTGTTCACGTTCAGTCCATGGCCTTGCACAAGTTGAACCTTGTCACTCAACTACATTTTCGGGGTCAGATTGCCATAATCTCTCGTGTTTCTCCTCATGTCTTCGTTTCCTATGTAAAACACGAAATGTAGATAAAGTCTTCGAATAAACTCGATAAGTGAATGAAATCTAAGTAATCTACTCAAAACTAGACCTAAGAATCACGTAAAAACTACAATGGATTACGTGTTATCAGGTCACATGGGTCGGAAGGGTCACATGGGTCGGAAGACAGGAGTCTGACAGCAAAACGACAAGTCCCATGAGTCGCATAGGTCGCATTAGTCGTCCATGGGTCATATGTGGTCATATTGGGTCGCATGAGTTGTACTAGGGTCATATGTGGTCGTATAAGTCGTACAAGGGTCATATGTGGTCGCATGAGTCGTACATGGGTCATGTGTGGTCGCATGAGACGTACAAGGGTCATATGTGGTCGCATATGTCAGATGGGTTCCAATTTAAACCTGATTCTAATTTAATCCGATTGAGCGTCACATAACGGGTCATATTGGGTTACATGAGTCGGATGGGTCATAATCTTACGACCAATAGATGCAAAATAAGATATTTTCAACGTTTAAATATTGATTACATAAGGTCATAAAGGTTACAAAGGTCACAAAAGTTACATAAGGTTACATAAGGTCTCAAAGGTCACAACGGTTAAAAAAAAGGCAAAAAGAAGTTCAAGAAAAAAAAGCAAGATTGAAGAAAAAAAAGGCAAACATAAGTTCAAGAAAAAAAATGAAAGAAAAAAAGGTCAAATTTACCGACTTTAGAGACACATCGGAGCCCTCCTCCGCAAGGAGAATCGTGTGTGACTCATAGCCTTCTCCAAGTTGACCTCCAACCTTGACATTGGGTAACACTGATACAGCTTGATGTCTGAGTCTGTCGATTACCAAGACCTTATGTAGTGCAGATAGAGCACAAAGTCCTCCATCCACATTGTAAGTACTTGTGTGTACCTGCATAAAGACCGAGTCCGACGATTACCAAGACCTTGAGTAACAAATAAACAACACGATGCCCTGGGTCGACCATGTGACCTTCGTGACGAAGGTCAAAATGGTCACAAAGATAACAAGGAATTTTCAGAGACTTTAGGGTTAGATGTTAGAAATCGCCCTTTAGAGAGAATGAAAGACTCGAAACAAGAGATGATTTGGTGCTATAAATTGTTGTAGCTTTTCCGTTTTTCCTCCTCTATTTATAACCTCATATTTAACGAGAAATAAATGCTACAAGACTCCTACAATTCCAGAAAGACGCCCACTAAATACAAAGAATGATCAAGGTGCATGTATTGACCACATTAAAGAAAGAACCTTTTAATATAGGGGTAACAGAGACGTGTCCCAATGGTCTTGAATGGCATTGGTAAAATAAAAAGCATAGCTAGCACCTAGAAACGTCAGTAGTCTGACATTAAAAAGACTAGTCGAAAGGGTCGAAATGGACAAATGGGTCGCAAGGGTCGCAATGGTCACAATGTCCACATGGGTCGCAAGGGTCGTATGAGGCTCTGTGACCCTTGGACCCGTGCGACCCTTGGACCCGTGTGACCCTTGTACCTCTGCGACCCTTGTACCTCTGCGACCGTTTGACCCCTGCGATAATGTACCAACTATTTAAAAAAACAATGTACGAAATGTTTACATCTTCCATTAAAAATAAAACAATGTACCAAATATCAAGTTAGTCTTCTTGGGGTTAATAGATACGTTCTCCATTACTAAATACATCAACCGCCATCTTCTCACGCATGGAAGTAACATTGTCGTCGCAAATTAAGTGAAACATATTTTCCTTCTCAATAACGAGACTTCTACGAATTTGTAGGAGAAAACACCACAGTCATTCTCGCTTTGGTTCTATGACAGACCTTCATAATACTCATACTTCCATTCATCTTCTCCAGAAGCCAAAGAAGGAAATCCTCCGAGAATGAGCATCTTGGAGACAACTTTTCTTATCTTCTCAATCACCGGATCGATATGCGTTTTCTTAAGCCTCATCTGGCAGTCGTATACCGTGATGCATCGGATTTTGAAATCCGCTTTGATGGCTACCCAATGATATCCTACCCATCGATTTTTGTCTGTTGGATTGTTTAGAATCGAGACAAAATCTTCATAATCACTAATTGGTATCTTCTTACTTCTGAATGGATACTTGGCATTAGAAAAATCACTAAGCAGTTTCGGCAAAGTTTCCATATCCTCGTACATCCACAGCGAGAGCGTCTGCATGAAAGCAACAGGACAAACGTAATAATTCTGATTCGCGCTGAGATTCAATGCAGAGCGAGAAGACAGCACCATCAACGCCTCATCCAATTGCTGCAAAAAAAAAAATTAACACACATGAATACATATGACACAAAACTCTATGAGACTAAGGGTTTAAAAAACCTTACATCATCTTCAAGCCATACGTTGGCCTTTAATATAATCTCCCAAAACTTTGGCCCCCGGGGAATATCTAGCTCAGATTTCCACCATCGCTCATGTCGAGGTGCCTTCAGGAACCAATATATATTAGTCAACTTTTCACTACTAGTGTCAATAAAGGAAGAAAATCGAGTTATCAAGCCATTTACTAATCCCTTGGGAATCCAAACAAACTCCTCTTCCCCTTCAGGTTCTTGAACCATTGTTCTTGCTCTTTTCTCCGGTGGAGGTTCAACATATGGCGCAGACTCTTTCGATAAAGGTCCAACACCTGCATAAAATTTACTTCATTAAACATATGGCGACCTATCGACCCATGCGACCTATGTGACCCATTCGACCAATGCGACCTATGCGACCAATGCGACCATGCGACCTATGCGACCTCAAATGACCGTACTTACTTGGTGTTACTTCGACAATTGCGACGACCTCTTGGACAGGACCCATTGCTGGAGTATCCTTGGCAGGAACCTCGTCGGCGATGTCATCGACATGACCCACTGGAGCATCTGCATAAAATTACTTCATTCATTAGACTTACCGTTCGTTATGCGAACCATGCGACTCATGCGACTCTAACGACCCTACGACTTATGCGACCCTATGACTTATATGTCCCTGCGGTCGATCCGACTCTTGCGACCCATGCCAACTCTCGATGGAAATTGACACTCAAATGACCTTTTCACTAAATATTACTTACTTGGTGGAACTCCATCAAGAGCAATGTTTGCCAAATCCTCTTCTGAGCCATCTCCGCTTGGCTCTTTTTTTTTTGACACTGGATTTGGACGTCGAAGGAATTCAAAAACATAATCATAACAGTTTCGGAAGATTGGTTTTCGGTGATCGCAACTTTCTCGGCAGCCTTTTATGTTGGACTAGGCATATGAATCTCAACATCCCTTAGAAGTTCTCTTACGACGTTGATGATTCTTTCTCCGACTTCCTTATTTCCCCTATTAATTTCTGCTCAAGTGTCAGAGGGACTGCAACATTAGCATCAGCATCATCTTGGACCTCTATTATTTTTTCACTCACACCCTCCTTCCTCTTAGTCCCTTTTTCCTTCTCCTTTTCTTGATCACCAAGAGCTGCTTTTCGTGTCAGCAGTTCTTGTTTACGGATATCCTCCTAACAACTACCCTTCGTCACATCCCTCGTAATCCTCTAGATCAGAAAGTAAAGCTTCCTCTTCGTGTTGAGCACGAAGAATACTTAGAATATCCTAAAAACAAAAAATAACCATTATTACCCTCTCTGACCATTGTTACCCTTGTTACCCTTGTGTAATTGTTACCTTAAAATCTCCAATTTGCCTTATCACATCTACATACTTCGGGTTAAAATTGGATTTAACAATCTTCTTGCATATTCTTGGGCATGATCGATGCACATCCACAACCTCAACATACCATCCCTTTCCGTCCAAACTAAGGATGGTTTCGAATGGAAATAACTAAAACATTAAAAAAATGATAAGAATGCAAAAAGTACGAAAACATTCAAGTTATTCGAATAATATATACAACTTACCATTAGTGGGATCATGAAACCGCCACAATACCATTTTGGTTTCAGTGATTCCCCGCTAACGTGCTTGCGGCAAGTATCCACAATCTTCTCGAATGTGTAACGACTCCATGGAAAGCCTTCACAAAATTCCAAGTCATTAACCATGTCAATGAGATCATGGCTGATAGTGTTTTCCGCTGAAGGCTTGTGAGCCATAACTTGCACCAACAACATCAAAGTTGCCAACCTCTTCCAGTCGTCGGAATTCTTCGCCTTCACAAGCTTTTAACTGACTTGTTCGGGGGTCACCTTTCCACGGCCGAAATTCTTCAGCCTGAATGTGACACCCATCATGGACTCCCATCCTATGGGATATGGTCCGCATTTCAATCCGGAAATTAGTGTGTGCTCCTCTATAGAGTACCGGATGTGAATGCCGTTTATGACGAACCACAACTCCTTTTTGTCCCGTATAATCATAGAGTGATTTAGTAGGATAGACATTTGAACCTTCGTCAATGTGGAGTCACATTGTAAATGGAATAAATAACTAAATTGTGATTCCTTCTCGAAGTAATGCAACTCGTGTTCATCTAAGATTTCTCTCAGCGTTGTTATTGTCTCGTGAGGATAACACTTGGTGGTGATCTTTGGCATTCTGTCCATGTGCTTGAATTCATACACAAACTTCGACTTTGGGGTCACCTGCAAAAGACCAATTACAAATACATTATACTTCTACCAACTTAAGTGACCAAGTGACTTAACCGACCCGTGCAACCCATGCGACTCAACCGACTTGTGCGACCCATGCGACTCAGCTGACCCGTGCGACCCATGCGTCTCAAACGACCCTCAGACACTATGCGACACTGAATCGACTCACTGAGACTCAACTGACCCACGCCCCTCAAACGACCATTGCGACCCATCCCACTCATTGAGACAACCGACTCACTGAGTCGAAGTTGGTCATACAACTCCTACGACCCTTGCGACTCAACCGACTCACTGAGTCGAAGATTTTCATGCAACTCCTACGACCCTTGCGACCCAACCGACTCAGTGACACTCTCCCATTTCAAATCAATAAACCATTTTATGATGCGAAAGCTTGCAAAACCCTAGAAATCGATCTACTTACACTTATTGACACTATTGAAGATTGACTCGTGCTCTCTTCTTCACTGTTGCTGCTGATTCTAGCCATTTTCCTTCTTGCCAACTTCAAATCGATCTCTCTCACGTTTGACATCACTTATTCTTTCTTACTATAAACTTTTAAACATGTTTCACGTCGAAAAACTGTTTGGCTTTCTCGCTTTTGACAGTTTTTCACGTCGAAAAACTGCAGAACATGGGTTTTTTCACGTTCGAACATTAAGAGCAAATTTTTGTTTTCTTCAGTTTTTTTCGATTTAATAATTATTTTAGGGAAGGGTATTTTTGAAGCGGTTTAGCCCTATAAGGGTATTTCTGATATTCCGCCCTTTGAGGTTGTAATTTTGATTCTTTAAATTAATTTAAAATTTTATATATTATTTTAAAAATATTATGTCAATTAATATATTATTTATAAGTAAAAGACAATTTAATGGGAAATAGTTTATATATTTTCTATGAGTTTGATAGAAATTTGAGAATTATTATAATGTTTTTAAATCAAAATTTTGCAAGTGATATTTTGAAAAAACTCATATATTAATGTTCTTTAATTTTAATATATATATATATATATTAAATTACTATATTAATAAATATTAAAATCTGTATTTTTTTATGTTTTCAATTTATTGTTTTTTGATTCCATTATTCTCGTATGATACATTGAAATAAAAAATTTACAATTCAAGTATTTCTTATTACAACAAAGAATATATATATAAAATATTTGTACAATGTAAAATTATATCTATAATTTTTTAATATCTTATTATATTTATCTATTGGTTTGTGGAGTCAATGAAATAGAAAGTAATTGATGTATATTAATTGATGCATACGATGTTTAGATGAACAATATAAGTGAGCAAGAAGACTGGAATTTTTAATGTGTGAATGCGAGTGTGAGTTTAATAAAACGGGGTTGGTATCAATTCCTAGACGGAGCCATATAACACGAAAATGTAGACTCTTGAAATCAGGGAGCAACACCCTAAAGAAAGTTCAAGAAGCTTTGAAGAGTGGTAAACTCTAAAAAAGAAAGATGAAAACCGAAGAACCCTCTTTCCAAATCATTCGTCACATTTAGTATTATAGAAATATTTGAAGAAAATAGTTGAGAAACATCATCAAGATTATTCAATTGATTCATATTCTAAATTTTCAATAGCTACTATATTTACCAAACTAGTTCATCCATCATATGTGTATGGTTATTTGTGTAGTTTATTTCCAAATTAATAATATATAAACTTTTATATATGTGTGTTAAACTTTTAAAATACTATAAAAATAAAGAATATTGTATTTTATGTTTGGTATGATCTAATATTTTTATATGAATAAATATAAATGTTTGTGATGTTTTTTATTTTAATCACATTTTGTATGTAATATTTTTGAATTATACTAAATTTTTATATATATGTATTCAAATAATATATTATTTGGTATAAGGAGTTCCAATCTGATAGTTATGAAAATAAAGAGAATCACTAGAAGGAAAGAAGTAACAGTTAGCATAACTATGTTTAATTATGATAATAATGACGTTGGAGTTGGATGATTCTGAAGTCAACAATGAATTACTTAACATATTTTTCACACTAATATGCAACGACTAGGAATAGGAATCTTAAACGAATTACACCAATATCATTTAACTCACATATAAATATAATGAATTCACTTTCTTATTCTCTTATATCATCTCTCTTTCTATATTACATTTGCTCGAAAATGGATAACAGGTGGAGTCTCCAAGATATGACCGCTCTTGTAACCGGTGGAACCAAAGGACTAGGGTTTGTGTAATTCCTCATATCGTTATGTTTTTGGTCGAAACAATAAGCATGAGGTTTGGTTTGGTTTTGGAATTCACTAATGATTTGATTTTTTTTGTGTTCTTGCTTCTTGTTTATGTTTTGGAGAATATGTCAAATATATGTATGGATTTAACTAATTCAAAAAATAAATTTAAGAGTTTATAGTTATTAAGTAATATACATAAAAACTGAATGATTCATGTCTTATTTGATGTGAGACAACACAATATAGCATTCGTAGCACATTTAGTTTGATTATGCGCAGTAAACATCGCAATCAAGAGACCAACACTAGAATATTCAAATCGGGACGAGTCCGATTCTAATACATTATAAAATATTTGTTTGAATCTAATTAATCCAAAAATTAATTTAAGAATTTAAGATTATTTAATACCATATATGAAAATCTATAATTTATATCCTAACCGATGTGAGATAACACAACGTAACAGAACTCCCGTTCGATCCAGTTGCATGGACAGTAAAAACGCCCTAAGAGAGCATCACTTGCTCAATTCAAATTGCTAAAGAAGATGTTTTTTTGTTTTTTTTTCTAGATCAATTGTGGAATTTAGGGTTTAAAAAATTTAACTCATCCGAGTGATTAGTTCCCTCCCAACACGTGTTTTTGTATAAACAATGTTTCTTTTTGTCAATATATAAATACCAATTCCAAAAGAAGCATGAATATGGGATGTTTCCAGGTACGCAATGGTGGAGGAACTTGCTTCCTTTGGGGCAAAAGTACATACATGTGCTAGAGACAAAATCATACTTACGGAATGCTTACGTGAATGGCAAACAAAAGGCTTTAAAGTCACTGGTTCAGTCTGTGACTTGTCTTCTCCGTCTGAGAGACATAAATTGATGCAGGACGTCTCCTCTCTCTTCGGTGGAAAGCTCAACATACTCGTAAGTGTGCTTAAGCCTTTTTCCAACTAAATTATTTACTCTAGGCCATTGTACTCTCAGCTTAAACGTTCTTATTCAATATTCTAATATATATTATTCTCTATTTGTTTGTTACACCATACTTTTCAATGTATATAGGTCAACAATGTCGGTACGAATTTTCAAAAACCAACAGTGGAATACACTGAAAAAGATTTATCGTTCCTCGTTGCTACAAATTTTGAGTCTGCTTATCATATGTGCCAACTCGGGCATCCTTTGCTCAAGGCCTCGGGAAATGGAAGCGTCGTGGGGTTCCATCTATGCTGCAACAAAAGGTATAATATAATAAAACACTCATCTTTATGTTTATGTTTAGACCCGTTTTCTACCGTGCACATTACAATTATTGGATAAATATTAGAATATTCAAATAAATACGAATTATGTTTTAATATCATGTCAAGTATAATTAGTTTTAACTCAAACTAAAACTTAATTAAAAAATTAAAGGTTAGTCAAATTTAAATAGAAATTTATGATTCATACCATAATCGATATAGGACTAGATAACATAATTCATATCAAAAGATTGTTCTTGTTGTGTGTATTATTGGTCGATACTTGCAGGAGCCATGAATCAATTAGCGAAAAATCTAGCGTGCGAGTGGGCAAAGGACAACATAAGGGCCAACTCAATTGCTCCTTGGTTCATCTCAACCCCTCTTGCTGATTACGTAATATAAACACATCCATCATTCAAACCATTTAAACCAATATTTTTTTCCTTTTTACATTTTCTAACATAGGATTTTACGTTATATTTTAAGTGGCTGCACTCAAAGAGGTTCGAGAAGACCGTCGAGTCGAGAACTCCGTTGGGTCGGGTGGGGGAACCTAAGGAGGTTGCAGCATTGGTGGCATTTCTGTGTCTTCCAGCAGCTTCTTACATAACTGGTCAGACCATTTGTGTTGATGGAGGCTTCACTATTAATTGCTTCTCCTATCAACCAAAGGCTTAAAACATGAAGACCCATCTTACATAAATCTAATAATACATCTTTAACTAATGTATTATTATAATTTTATATAAATATTATTACATATTCGTTTTGCTTTTTGTTTCCCAAGAAATATGACACTGTATTACATTACAGTAATATTGTACTTGTTCAATAAGTTATTACTACGTTAATTTTATTTGTTCAATAAGTTTATATTAATGTTTTCAAACCATGATGATGAGCGTCTATATATGGAAAGATAATTCAATGAAAATCTTTCATATTCAAAGTCGGGTTTGATTTATATCTTACATCAAATTTATATATATATATATATGTGCATATATATCAATGAAAATTTCATATTCAAAGTCGGGTTTGATTTATATCTTACATCAAATTTATATATATATATATATGTGCATATATATACTAGATATGTATTGCGTGTTTAGCACGGAGAGTTATAAACAATGCAAATATATTACAACGTAATTTTGGAGTCGTATGTTTCCAAAGTCAACAATACACTATCAACAATATCACTTTTCATATTTTTCCCCACGGATATGCAACAACTAGGAATAGTAATCTTACACTAATACACGAATATTATTTCAGTCATATATAAATATAAAGAATTTTCTTTCCATTTCTCCTATATCATCTCTTTGTATATTACATTACTCAAGATTTGATAACAGGTGGAGCCTCCAAGATATGACCGCTCTTGTAACCGGTGGAACCAAATGACTCGGGTTTGTGTAATTCCACCTCTTGTTGATAGATATGTGTGTTGAAATTTATAATGCCCCAAGCACCACTAAAGTATAAAACAAGAGCCATTAAACAATTAATTAAAAATTATTTAATTGTATATTGGTCCTGAAACTATGACATAAATATATCATATTTGTCACTGTTTACATAACTGATAGTAAATTTTCAGAAAACTTATTTCTAAATAGATAGTAGAAAAAAAGTGATCTGTCAATTTTCGACCACATCAACGGTTGGCGGTGAGAGTCTATCTCGGTGTAAACGTCTCCTGGAGATGTCGTATCATCAGTACTACATCATCTATGTTCAAAACATTTCTAAAAGTTACTGGATCTATCTCTTGGTTGCAGTTTTGAGAAAAATTCAACTATAAAACCGAAGTATAGTACAAAGCAAGGGATTGCTTGACTCGAGTGTTCTCACAGGTAATAGTTGCTCGAACTCAGCGTATGTCTGCTCAGACCGAGCAATCGATCACAGAAGGAAACCATTGTTTAATAATTGAGTTCCAAGTGTTAAAAGTAGTGACTTTCCTGTCAAAGGTAGATATGCTTGTTAGAATCTCTTTTATGTGGAACGACGTGACTACTATGAGGCTAATAACTTGAGATTCAACAAGTATAGTCTGTTGTATGAGATGCATAGTGGGAGTCAATGATTAGATCGCACAAACATTTGGATACCACAGGGATACAGATCTTAACCGTAGTCAACCATGAGTGATATGTGAACTCAACTATGTCCAAAAGAGCAACTTGACTACCAGGGAATTATGTGATAAAAATCACTAGAAGAATGCATATTTAACCAAGTTAATGTGTTTAAAAAATGACCTAATTAACTACTGAGGGCTCATATATATTAAAAGAGGTTAAACAACTGTTAATAAGAAATGAGATTTATAATGCTATTGTATTGTTGATTAGTAGTTGGTATTATTGAGATGAATCAATATCTTAATAATGTATTAAGAATTGTTCTTACATTATGGCTATTTCCATATTTAAGAATAGATCTCTCGACGAATGAGGAAGAAGTCTTCCATTTTACTGTTGGATACTGGAAGTCCATAAGTTGTTGGAGATCAATTTTGATGACCGGTACAAAAATCTGCGACTGGTTCTTATGCACGATAAATTTATTGATACGATTGATAAGCCATTCATGGCGGTATCTGCTACTGATTACGCCAATGCGATGACTGCTTATGTGAAGTAGGCAAATGATATGAACACCGCTAAATGCATCATTTTGACATCCATGAGCCCTAAACTCCACCTTCAGCATCAGGATATGGAACCAATAGACATCATCGAACACCTTAAGAAGATGTAGGTGCACATAGCAGAACAACTAGGTTTCAGTTAACCAAGGCTTTGTTCAAGTCCAACATGGCTGCCGACATGCCTGTTGGACCCACGTTCTCAAAATAATTTATCTTGTGGAATATCTTGAGAAACTAAGGTCTAGATTTGGCTAGGGGTTGGTGTAGGATATGATCCAACATTCACTCTCCAATTTCATTGTTAATTATAGTATTAACAAATTGGTTTCCGAGCTTCGTGTTGTTGAACATGGTGACTGATTATGAGAATCACTCGCTTGGAGGTGTGCCAAATGTTGGTGAGTCTGTAAAAAGAAAAGGAAGCACAAGAACTAGTATAAGAAAAAGTCTTTCAAGGTTGAGGGTGGTGTGACCAAATCCAAAACCGAGGAGGACAAGGCCAATCATCCTAGTGTGGAGTGTTGCTTCTATAATATTGGAAGATAAATTGCAAGGAATACGTTGCATCTTTCAAATGAAAGAAACAAAGTATGAAATTCATGGAAAGTGTTTTCATGATTTCACTTCTTACTATTGATTCGACTATGTGGGTATTAGATACCAACAATAGTTTCATATGCAATGTATTGCAGGGATTGAGAATCAGTAGGAGACTGCAGAAAGGGGACTTTAACCTACAAGTGGAAAATTGTGACAATCTAGCTTAGTACGCCTAATGGCAAGATGTATTATGTTTAAAACACGTTTACTATGTTCTGAATTTTTTTAACATAATTTCATTTCTATTTTGCATAGATATGGAATTAAAACTATATTTTTTTAACAAAATTTGTTATATATTTCATATTGACAAATTATTTACAAATTGTTATTTATAATATGACATATATGTATTACCTGATGCAAGCATTGATAGGATCAGCATGCATGTTTCTGGGCACAAGAGAGAAAGTGATGATCGTATGAATCAGACTTTCCTTTGTCATTATAGGCTCGATCATATTGGAGAGAATCGAATTAACTCGTTGCACCGAGATGGATATCTTGGATAATATGATTATGAATCATATTAACCTTGTGAATCTTGTCTTCGAGGAAAAATGACTAAGTCTCCTTTTACGAAAAAAGGAGAAAGAGCTACGAAACACTTAGGATTTATATATGGTGATGTATGTGGTCTAATAAGAGTTCAAGCTAAGGGATGGTATTTCTACTTCATTATGTTCACTAATGATATGTGATTGTACATGTATATGTATCTTATAAAATACAAATCCAAATCTTTCGAAATATACAAGAGATTTTGTAGTGAAATGGAGAAGCAAACGGAAAAGATATCTGAGTCATGAATTCATATGAGAAAAATGAGATTTTGTCACATTGGACTTCTCTTGGAATGCCTCAGTATAATGGTATTTCAGAAAGCAGATATCAGACTCTATTAGATATGGTGCGATCCATGATGAGACACATTGATCTTCTAATAAGTTTGTGGAGCTACGCTTTAGAAACAGTTGCCTATTTGTTGAATAAAGTTCCCGCAAAATCAGTTTTCAAAACTCTCCATGCGATATGAAGATGAGGTCAGCCAAGTTTGAAACACATAAGAGTACGTGGTTATCGGTTTTTGTCAAGAGATTGCAATCGAATAAGCTTAACGCTAGGGTCATTTTTATTAGATATCCTAATAAAACAATGTGATATATTTCAAATAACCTTAATTAATATAATAAAAGTTCTTATAAAAAACTAAAACCTAATTCTATTATATTTTATCTAAATCGGTGGGGCCGATGTCATCCTCGTGATCACTAGTACCTCATGAAGGCGTTGCATCCGAATCGATACCCGGTTCTTGACGCGGCGTTGATTCCCTCGACCGACCGGATAGCAATTCTATAATGCTCGCCATATGTTGCATTTTCTATTGAGTTTCTTGAAGTTGGGCTCGAGTTTTTCGAAGTTGTGCTTCGAGATCCTCGATACGCCGTTGTTGCGTGTAGCTCTCTTGGACCACGAGAGGTATCGTCGTGGCCTCCTCGACGATATCCTTTTGCAGTGCACCGAGATCGAATAGATGCCCTTTATACGGTCTAACCGGCTATAAAACAAAAAAATTAGAGTTAGAATTGTTAGAAAATATTTTATTACTAATCGAAATATAAACAATAAATGTTTACCTCCAAATAAATTTTGTCATTTTGTAAAAGACTGAACTCGTCGGAAGTTGAACCATAAGCTTGTGATTGCTGTGTGATCTTATCCGTCACAGTTTTCACGGTTCTTTTCGCTCGAGAGTCAACGAGTTCAAGTTCGTCGCGCTCTTCCCCGACGTTCGGTTTCTTCTTGGCGTGGGTTTCCACTACCAGTTCAAGAAGAATCGTTTCTCTTCCTATTCGTTGCATTTGTTATATAAAATAAATATAATTATATAAAATACTGTAAAAAAAAAATTTAAATAATAAGAAATTTATCGATTCTTGCTTCCTTTTCGGGAATGATTTTGTTCCCGAAGTATGGCGATGCAGACCATCTCCAAGAACCTTCTCACCGTACCGACATTTTTTGGTCTTCTAGCTCTTGGCCTTGAAGTCCTCAGACTCCCAATGTTGAATAAGTTGATTGAAGACCTCATCCATTGCCCATGTCGATTTGCGATTCTTGGTGTAGTAGTTGTGATTGGCGTTGTTCATCATCAAACGCATGCGGGCTTGCATATCGCGCATCCAAGCCATGTAGATGCACGACATATCCTTCTTCCGCAATCTGTATACGCGTTGCAAAATAAATTATAATGAGTTAGTTCAGAACATATATAATTAATCAATTTAAATAAAATTTTATTTTAAATAACTTACAATGAAGGTACACCACCATCGGCGGCGTATAACTTCTAGCGTAACTTGCCAAGAATAATAGCGTTGATCCTGTAAGGACCCTTGGATGATATTGTTGTTTGTATGGTATAGAACATCATCCACATCAAACCTGTACATGAAAATTAAATATTTAGATAAAATTTATAACTTACAACAATATAAATGCATATAACATTAAATTTTACCATAGCGTCCTGAGCGGACGATCAAGATCGATAATTGAAAGGGTGGAACGCCCGTCAAAATTATCGATTAAGGAGTCGATATCCACCATATCATCCTCTTCATCAAATATCGATGGTGCTGATATTGGTGAAGGAGGGCGATATGGTGGCTGTGGAGGCGGGGGAAGGGCTCCCGCTGAACCCGCCAACATACCTTCCGAACCTATGAATCGTCTAGTCCTCATTTTTGTGTTTAGTGTTTATAATTGTGATTGTTGTGTGTGTGAGGAAGTGTTTGAGAGGATTTGAAATTTTGATTTGTGTTGAAAATGAAATTATTCAATGGTATATATGCAGAAATTTCCAACAGACATCCGTTACAAATTCCAACAGATGCCCGTTGAAAGAGCCATCAACTCAACGAACGCAATTAAGTGACGCGACATTCTATTTCTTCAACAAGCATTCGTTACAAATTCTAACGGATGCCCGTTGGAAATACATGTTCCCGAGGCAACGAACGCCAAAAAGACGGTTCGTTTTCTAGTGTAACGGGCATCCGTTACAATTTGCAACGGATGCCCGTTGGAAAGAATCGTAGACTAGGTAATCATGATGACACTTTGCAACGAGCATTCGAGTACACGAGTACTTACATAATCTCTCAACCACGAGCCATAATGTTGAACTTTCATGTTTGTGAGTTCATTTGCGTTTAGATGAGGATATGTACAAATTAATTCTTCATCAGATATCTTGTATAATAAAAATACGTTAATATTGTATATATATATATACATATATATTTAAAAGATTTAATAATATTGATTGTACCTTTCGAAGGATAATAACTCTTGACAATTTAGTAATATATATATGTGGACATGATTATACTCCTCTGGTGTTAACCAATATTCCTCGAATTTATCTCATGTACGGCCAATCAGTGTAAACATTTCAGGAATTATGCCAAATTGCGGATTATATTGACAAATATAGTTTGTGTGATCATCCGCTGCACGTCGTTCTTTTGTCTGAATATGCGACTCGAAATAAAATATGCTGAGATATGTGATTTTTTCCAACAAGTATTGTCTGACAAGAGATCATTCAACCGCTGCTTTGTTTTTTGCTTTTTTCTTTAAATGAAAGAAAAACCTTTCGAAAGGATACATCCATCTGAATTGAACTGGCCCACCGAGTATTGCCTCCTCTGGTAAATGTATTGGCAAATTTTCCATGACATCAAAGAATGAAGGCGGAAAAACTTTTTCCAATGAACACAATACTTTAGAGATATTGTTTTTCATTAATTCTAAGTCATCCATTTTTAAATTTCTTGTTGATTCCGCATAGCACATCGTGAACAATCCGTGGTAAGAGCTCAACAAATGCAATTCGAATGAGCCGCTACATGAAACGTGACAATCGTGACTTTTCAAACCGATCAGCCTCGAACCAATAATATCCACACACCGAGCAATATTCGATGCATATCCATATGGAAACTTAACGTCTTTTATAACCACTTTAATAACCACTTTAATAATGTTTTATGACCTTTCATCTCTTAATTCTAACTCAAGTCGTCGACATATTGTTTTCAAATCTTTTCTTGATTTTATATTATCCTTAGTTTTACCAGTCACATTCAAAACAATATTGATGATGTTATCGAAAAATTTCTTTGCGATATGCATAACATCTAAATTATGACGTAATATCAATGATTTCCAACATGGTAGTTTCCAAAGATCACTACGTTTATACCAATTATGCCATTCACCTTGGCCTTTTGATTAACGATGCCCATGATCTCCACCGCATTACCATTCTTGTAAATCGCCAATTGTGTTCAATCTTCCGTAACAGATTTGTATTCCGATTTGCATGCACGATGCTTCTTCTTTTTGAACCAAGTTCTTTTGAAAATGTTTTTTATCTTTTCGAAAGCATGTCCACGAGAAATAAATCTTCTATGACAATCAAACCAACATGGTTTTTTACCATGTACTAGTCGAAATGAATCTGTATCTTCAATACAATATGGACATGCTAATCTCCCATGCGTGCTCAATCCAGATACCATTCCATAGGTAGGAAAGCTAATTGTCCATAACAAGACCGCTTTCAATGTAAAATTTTGCTTCGTACTCACGTCATAAGCAAGAAATCATTCGTTCAAAAAATATCTTAATTCATGAATTAAGGGCTGTAAAAAGACATCGAAACTTTTCTTCGGATGTTCTAGTCCTGGAATCAGCAACGTCAGAAACATTACCTCTCTTTTCAAACACATATCGGGTGGCAAATTATACGGAGACTGATATCTACCCTCTCTCAAGGCATAGACACGTGATCTAGACAAGTTGCCCCCTACTTTCGTGGCTGACACCTTGAACTAAACCCATAAACTCTGTGATTCGCCCGTTCACCCTCAACCGTTGTCATCCTACTTTCGTGGCCTAACCTCGGTTGTTCTAAACCTGACTTTCTAGGACTAGAATTCTCCTTTCGGTCCTTCTCCTAATCCCTAACACATGCATCTACGTGGCCATCGCAAACACAAGTAAATTCAAGAACTCAGATAAAGAATAGATGAACTAAAACGGGAAGATGCATTCAAAATAGATCAAAAGCGGTCTCGGGATAGCCAAGGGCTAATCCCTTCTCCTAGAACAAACGAACTACTCGCTCATGCGTCTGTAAAGAAACATAAACATAGTAGAGAGTCTAAGGAACATAAAAACCAAACAAAACCGAAGTGGTGGTGCTTGATCTCCAATGCTCCTCGCTTATCTCCTCGCAAGAATCTGCTCTAACTTCGCTGAATTCTTCTCCTCTGTATGCCTCCTGTAATGACGTCTTTTTGCCTCCTTTTAAGCCGCCTAAGTCGGTCCAATTGTTGCCTAAATTGCCCCACGAAGTCCCTTATGTTTTAAGTTAAGTTTACTTAAGTTTTGAGAGGTTTCGGGCCGCTACCCGCGCGGGTAGTGAGTGTACCCGCTCGGGTGCGGCTAGGGCAGTTCGTGCGCGTCCTGTGGTGCTGGAATGGTGCCCGATCGGGCATGGCATGTGTGCCCGCTCGGGCACAAGGCAAAATGCTCCTAAATGCTTGCCCGAGTCGTGCTAAATGGTCCACACAATTGGCCGTAGGTTTTGCCCGATCGTGCAAGGGTTGTGCCCGACCGGGTGAGGCTTTTCCATGCTCAATCTCGTCCCGGAAAACGAGATCAGAGACAAAATCACCGGCCAAAGAGAACATTGACTTCTAGATTGTCCATATGCACTAAAACCAACGATGCACAAGCAAAGATAAGCATTTCTCGTTTCATACGCGAACTCAGGAAATATTTCATTGAAATCTTTCCAAGCCTTACCATCCGAGGGATATTGCATTATATCTTCGCTCGTCGAGTGTTCTACGTGCCATCTCATTGTCGCAGCGGTTTTTTTGATTCAAATAACCTTCTTAACCAGTTTTCTATAGGAATATAGAATATTTTTTTTTGTATGGTACATATTTACGTGAAGATGGTTTTTTGGCCGAAATCTGTTTGCACCGCAAAACTTGCATTCCAACAAGTCTTTATCATTTTCCCAAAACAACATGCAACTGTTTCTACACACATCATTTTTCTTATGTGGATTGGTCGTTGATGCTTCATAAATAACTTCTTCATTTCTTTCTACTTGTGCTTCTTGTACAATATCTCTAAGGCCACAATTTTCGCCGTGAAATAACCAAATTTCGTAATTCTCAACGAAATCCACTTTCTAAAGATGTTTGCAAACAATTTCTTGAGTTCGATACTTCATGTTTTGCATCTTTTGCATGGAAAAAATATTGTCCCGCGTTCTTGACACAAAAGTTGCATCGATGCAAAACTCATGAATTTCTCTAATCTGTGTAAGAATTCTTGCGTAATCTCTTCGGTTATAGGATATTTTCTTCTATACATCCACCATCTCTATCTATATATATATATATATATATATCTCTATTTGAAGAAGACAATATTTTGTTGAAAATATATTTGTTGTTGATGGTTTGACGCTAAAATCTTGATAGTTATCATTAAATAGTGTTTTCTGCAACGAACATCCGTTGGCAATGTCAACGGATGCCCGTTGCAAGTTCACGTGAATTTTATTCCACCGATAATCCTCGAAATTAACAATTTCAACGGACATCCATTACACTTTCCAACGAACATCCGTTACAGTGTGCAACGGATGTCCGTTGGTTTTTTTCCTGTGGTTTCCCTCCCTTTGAAACGTTGCCATTTCATCCATCCATATAGAAAAATAGAAAACCCCATTTGGAACAAATGTTTCTTGGGGAAGAAGCAACGAATATGCATTGGTCAATTATGAACTCTTCCTAATTAGAAAAATAATATTATAGATATAATTGTAAATTATTATTTTTTTAATTATTAGAAATATAATATTAAATATATATCTTTAAATTACTACTAAATTATGTTGATCCATTGGTCAGGCACAATATCAGAAATGCCCTCTTAGGGCTAAAACACTTCAAAACTAGCCTCCTAAATCTGATGGAAAAAAAATTGGAGAAAAGACATATGTGCCCTTAATGAAAAATACATACAAAGGAGGGAAAGGCAAATATGAGAAGAGGGAAAACGAAAATTGAGAGGAGGGAAACAAAGTAGAGAGCTATTTCCTTTCATTTTCGAGTGTTTTCCTTCTATTTTCGAACGATTTCCTTCAATTTTTGAGTGGTTTCTTCCCATTCACGAGTGATTTCCTTCTATTTTGAGCGGTTTGCAGCAATTTTCGAGCGATTTCCAACAATGTTTCAGTCATTTTCAGTGATTTCCAGAGTTTTTTTCGATTTTCCGGTGATTTTTGGCGATTCCGGCGATTTGTAGGTGAGTTTCAGCGATTTCGACCGTTTTTCGGCGATTTCTGGCAATTTCCGGCGATTTCTGGCAGTTTCCGGCGATTTCTGGCAGTT
>CM071863.1:6083755-6095886 GCA_036759665.1 Gynandropsis gynandra | reverse complement strand
GTTTTGGGAGGTTTCGGGCCGCTACCCGCTCGGGTAATGAGTGTACCCGCTCGGGTGCTAGGGATGTGCCCGCTCGGGTGCATGGCAACAGCTCGGGCATGTGCTTGCCCGAGTCGTGTGGTTTGTCCTGTCCAAAGCCCGTGGGTTCTGCCCGATCGTGTAAGGCTTGTACCCGACCGGGTGGAGGCTTCTCCAAGCTCAATCTCGTCCGGTTTGTCCCGTGATGATCCCCGAAGTGCTCCTTAGCTCCGTGCATGCTCCTTTAGCTCCAAAATGGTCCAAATACGCGTAAAAGCCTGTAAGAACATGAAAAGCACGAAAGCAAGTAAAACGGATACAGAATCATACGTAAAACATCACATATGTATCGAAAACGTCTCCTAAATCGTGCAAGAAATACGTATGAAAACGAGATGATCAGATATCAAAAGAGACCCGCATGAAATATTGTCCCTTATCACATTTCCAATATATGTGATTTCGAAAGAGACACGCATGAACCATTGTCCCGAATCGTAATTCTGAGATATGTGATATAAAAAGAGATCTGCTTGAACCATTGTCTTGAATCCTAGTCCCGAGATATGTGATATCAAAAGAGACCCGCATGAACCATCGTCTCGAATCGTAGTCCCGAGATATGTGATACCAAAAGAGACACGCATTGACCATTGTCCCGAACCGTAGTCCTGAGATATGTAATATCAAAAGAGACACAATTGACCCATTGCCCCGAATCGTAATCTCGAGATATGTGATATCAAAAGAGACCTGCATGAACTATTGTCTCGAATCAAAATCCTGAGATATGTAATATTGAAAGAGACCCGCATGAACCTTTGTCCCGAATCGTAGTCCGAGATATGTGATATCAAAACAGACACGCATTAACCTATGTCTCGAATCGTAGTCCCGAGATATGTGATATCAAAAGAGACCGCATGAACCATTGTCTCGAATCGCATTTCCGTGATTTGTGATATCAAAAGAGAACCGAATGAACAATTGTCCCGAATCGTAGTGCCGAGATATGTGATATCAAAAGAGACCCGCATGTACCAATGTCTCGAATCGTAGTCCCGAGATATGTGATATCAACAGAGACCCGCCTGAACTATTGTCTCGAATCGTAGTCCCAAGATATGTCATATTAGAAGAGTCCCGCATGAACTTATCTCCCGAATCATAGTCTCGAGATATGTGATATCAAATGAGTCCCACTTGAACGATTGCCCCGAATCGTAGTCCCGAGATATGTGATACCAAAAGAGACCCGCATGAACCATTGTCTCGAATCGCATTTCCAAAATTTTGTGATATCAAAAGAGACTCGAATGAAGAATTGTCCCGAATCGTAGTCCCGAGATATGTGATATCAAAAGAGACCAGCAAGAACAAATGACCCGAATCGTAGTCCGGAGATATGTGATATAGAAAGAGACCCGCATGAACCATTGTCTCGAAACGTAGTCCCGAGATATGTGATATCAAAAGAGACCCACATGAACCATTGTCCCGAATTGTAGTCCCGAGATAAGTGATATCAAAAGAGCCCCGGCTGAACCATTGTCTCGAATCGTAGTCCTGAGATATGTGATATCAAAGGAGACCTGCATGAACCATTGTCCCGAATCGTTGTCTCGAGATATGTAATAACAAAAGGGACTCGCTTGAACCATTATCCTGAATCGTATTCCGGAGATATGTGATATCAAATGAGACCCACTTGAACCATTGCCCCGAGTCGTAGTCCCGAGATATGTGATATCAAAAGAGACCCGCATGAACCATTGTCTCGAATCGCATTTCCGAGATTTTGTGATATCAAAAGAGACTCGAACGAACAATTGTCCCTAATCGTAGTCCCGAGATATGTGATATAAAAAGAAATCAGCATGAACCAAATTCCCGAATCGTAGTCCCGAGATATGTGATATCAAAAGAGACCCGCATGAACCATTGTCCCGACTCGTAGTCCCGAGATATGTGATATCAAAAGAGCCCCGTCTAAACCATTGTCTCGAATCGTAGTCTTGAGATATGTGATATCAAAGGAGACCCGCATGAACTATTGTCCCAAATCGTTGTCTCGATTTTATGTAATAACATAAGAGATCCGCTTGTACCATTATTCCGAATCATAGTCCCGAGATATGTGATATCAAAAGAGACACGCTTGCACACTCTCCCAAGTTGTAGTCCCGAGATATTTGATATCAAAAGAGACTCGCATGTACTATTGTCCCGAATCGTAGTCCCGAGATATGTGATATTAAAAGAGTCCCGCATAAACCCATGTCCCAAATCGTTGTCCCGAGATATGTAATATCGAAAGAGACCCACTTTAGCAATTGCCCGAATCGTAGTCCCGAGATATGTGATATCGAAAGAGACCCGCATGAACCATTTTCCCGAATCGTAGTCTCAAAGTATATAATAACGAAAGAGACCGGTATGAACCATTGTCCCGAATCATAATCCCCAGATATGTGATATCGAAAGAGACCCGCATGTACTACTGTCCCGAATCGTAGTCCCGAGATATGTATTATCAAAAGAGACCCGCTTGAACCATTGTCCTGAATCATAGTCATGAAATATGTTATATCAAATGAAACCCACATGAACCATTGTCCTGAATCGTAGTCCCGAGATATGTGATATTAAAAGAGACTTGCATGAATTATTGTCTCGAATTGTAGTTCCGAGATATATATATCAAAAGTGCCCCGTCTGAACCATTGTCTCGAATCGTAGTCCTGAGATATGTGATATCAAAAGAGACCCGCTTAAAACATTGTCCCGAATCGTAGTCCTGAGATATGTGATATCAAATGAGACCCGCTTGAACCATTGTGCGAAATCGTAGTCCAGAGATATGTGATATCCAAAGAGACCCGCTAGAACCATTGTTACAAATCATAGTCCCGAGATATGTGATATCAAAAGAGACCCGCTTGAACCTTTGTCTCGAGATATATGATATCAATAGAGACCTGCATGAACCATTGTTCCGAATCTTTGTCCCGAGATATGTGATATCAAAAGAGCCCCGAATGAATAATTTTCCCGAATCGTAATCTCGAGATATGTGATATCAAAAGAGACCCACATGAACCATTGTCCCGAATCGTAGTCCCAAGATATGTGATATAAAAAAAGACACACATGAACAATTGTCCCGAATCGTAGTCCCAAGATATGTGATATCAAAAGAGACCTGGATGAACCATTATCCCGAATCGTAGTCCCGAGATATGTGATATCAAAAGAGACCCGCAAGAAGCATTGTCCCGAATCGTAGTTTCGAGATATGTGATATCAAAAGAGACCCGCATGAACCATCATCCCAAATCGTTGTCCCGAGATAGGTGATATCAAAAGAGACCCGCATGAACCATTGTCTCGAATCGTAGTGCCGAGATATGTGATATCAAAAGAGACCTGCATGATCCATTGTCCCGAATCGTAGGCTCGAGATATGTGATATCGAAAGAGACCCGCATGAACCATTGTCTCGTATCGTAGTCCCGAGATATGTGATATGAAAAAGACCTGCATAAACAATTGTCTCGAATCGTAGTCCGGAGATATGTGATATCAAAAGAGACCTGGTTGAACTAGTTTCCCGAATCATAGTCACGAGATATGTGATATCAAAATAGACCGCATGAAACATTGTCCGGAATCTTTGTCCCGAGATATGTGATATCAATGGAGACCCGCATGAACCATTATCTTTAATCGTAGTCCCGAGATATGTGATATCAAAAGGGACCTGCTTGAACCATTGTCCCTAATTGTAGTCCCTAGATATGTGATATAAAAAGAGACCCGCATGTACAACTGTCTCGAATCGTAGTCCCGAGATATGTGATATCAAAAGAGACCCACATGAACTGTTGTCCTGAATCGTAGTCCCGAGATATGTCTAATTAAAAGAGTCCCGCATGAACCCATCTCCCGAGTCGTAGTCCCGAGATATGTGATATCAAAGGAGACCCACTTGAACCATTGCCCCAAATCGTAATCTCGAGATATGTGATATCAAAAGAGACCTGCATGAACCACTATCTCGAATCACATTTTTGAGATTTCTAATATGAAAAGAGACCCGAATGAACAATTGTCCCGAATCGTAGTCCCGAGATATGTGAAATCAAAAGAGACCAGCATCAACTAAAATCCCAAATCATAGTCCCGAGATTTGTGATATCAAAAGAAACCCGCATGAACCATTGTCCCGAATCGTAGTCCCAAGATATGTGATATCAAAAGAGTCCCGCATGAACCATTGTCCCGAATCGTAGTCCCAAGATATGTGATATCAAAAGAGCCTTGTCTGAACCATTGTCTCGAATCGTAGTCCTGAGATATGTGATAACAAAAGAGACCCGCTTGAACCATTGTCCTGAATCGTAGTCCCGAGATATGTGATATTAAAGGAGACCCGCTTGAACATTGTCCCGAGTCGTAGTCTCGAGATATGTGATATCAAAGAGACCCCCATGTACTATTGTCCTGAATCGTAGTCCCGAGATATGTGATATTAAAAGAGTCCTGCATGAAACCATGTCCCGAATCGTAGTCCCGAGATATGTAATATCAAAAGAGATCCACTTGAACCATTTCGCCGAATCAGAGTCCCGAGATATGTGATATCAAAAGAGACCCACATGAACCATTGTCCCGAATCATAGTCCCGAGATATGTGATATCAAAAAAGACACACATGAACCATTATCCCGAATCGTAGTCCCGAGATATGTGATATCAAAAGAGACCTGCATGAACCATTATCCCGAATCGTATTTCCGAGATATGTGATATCAAAAAAGACTCAAAAGAACCATTGTCCGGAATCGTAGTCTCGAGATATGTGATATCAAAAGAGACCCTCATGAACCATCGTCACGAATCGATGTCCCGAGATATGTGAAATAAAAAGAGAAACACATGAACCATTGTCCCGAGTCGTAGTCCCGAGATATGTGATATCGAAAGAGACCCGCATGAACCATTGTCCCGAATCGTAGTCCCGAGACATGTGATATCGAAAGAGACGCACATGAACCATTGTCTCGAATCATAGTCCCGAGATATGTGATATCAAAAGAGACCTGCATAAACAATTGTCTCGAATCGTAGTCCCGAGATATGTGATATCAAAAGAGACCTGCTTGAACCAGTTTCCCGAATCATAGTCACGAGATATGTGATATAAAAATAGACCGCATGAACCATTTTTCCGAATCGTAGTCCCGAGATATTTGATATCAATAGAGACCCACATGAACCATTATCTTGAATCGTAGTCCCGATATATGTGAAATCAAAAGAGACCCGCTTGAACCATTGTCCCTAATCGTAGTCCCTAGATATGTGATATCAAAAGTGACCCGCATGTACTACTGTCCCGAATCGTAGTCCCGAGATATGTGATATCAAAAGAGACCCGCGAGAACCATTGTCTCGGATCTCATTTTCGAGATATATGTTATAAAGAGAGACCCGAATGAACAATTGTCCCTAATCATAGTCCCGAGATATGTGATATCAAAAGAGACCAGCATGAACCAATGTCCCTAATCGTAGCTCCGAGATATGTGATATCAATAGAGACCCGCATGAACCATTGTCCCGATTCGTAGTCCCGAGATATGTGATATCAAAAGAGACCCGCATGAACCATTGCCCCGAATCGTAGTCCCGAGATATGTGCTATTAAAAGAGACCCGCATTAACAATTGTCCCGAAGCGTTGTCCCGAGATATGTGATATCAAAAGATACCCGCATGAACAATTATCCCAAATCGTAATTCCGAGATATGTGATATCAAAAGATACCGCTTCAACCATTGTCCCGAATCGTAGTCCCGAGATATGTGATATCAAAAGAGACTCACATGAACCATTGTCCAAAATCATAGACCCGAGATATGTGATATCAAAAGAGACCTGTCTCAACCATTGTCTCAAATCATAAGCCTGAGATATGTGATATCAAAAGAGACCCACATGAACCATTGTCCCGAGATATGTGATATCAAAAGAGTCCCGCATGAACCATTGTCCCGAATCGTAGTCGTGAGATATGTGATATCAAAAGAGCCCTGTCTGAACCATTGTCTCGAATCGTAGTCCTGAGATATGTGATATCAAAGGAGACCCGCATAAACCATTGTCCCGAGTCGTTGTCCCGAGATATGTGATAACAAAAAAGACCCGCTTGAACCATTGTCCTGAATCGTAGTCCCGAGATATGTGATATCAAAGGAGACTCGCTTGAACATTGTCCCGAGTCGTAGTCTCGAGATATGTGATATCAAAGAGACCCGCATGTACTATTGTCCTGAATCGTAGTCCCGAGATATGTGATATTAAAAGAGTGTTGCATGAAACCATGTCCCGAATCGTCGTCCCGAGATATGTAATATCAAAAGAGATCCACTTGAACCATTGCGCGAAATCAGAGTCCCTAGATATGTGATATCAAAAGAGACCCACATGAACCATTGTCCCGATTCGTAGTCCCAAGATATGTGTTATCAAAAAAGACACACATGAACCATTGTCCCGAATTGTAGTCTCGAGATATGTGGCATCAAAAGAGACCTGCATGAACCATTATTCCGAATCGCATTTCCGAGATATGTGATATCCAAAGAGACTCAAAAGAACCATTGTCCGGAATTGTAGTCTCGAGATATGTGATATCAAAAGAGACCCGCATGAACCATCATCACGAATCGTTGTCCCGAGATATGTGATATAAAAAGAGACCCGCATGAACAATTATCGAAAGAGACCAACATGAACCATTGTCTCGAATCGTAGTCCCGAGATATGTGATATCAAAAGAGACCTGCATAAACAATTGTCTCGAATCGTAGTCCCGAGATATGTGATATCAAAAGAGACCTGCTTGAACCAGTTTCCCGAATCATAGTCACGAGATATGTGGTATAAAAATAGACCGCATGAACCATTTTCCCAAATCGTAGTCCCGAGATATGTGATATCAATAGAGACCCACATGAACCATTATCTTGAATCGTAGTCCCGATATATGTGAAATCAAAAGAGACCCGCTTGAACCATTGTCCCTAATCGTAGTCCCTAGACATGTGATATCAAAAGTGACCCGCATGTACTACTATCCCGAATCGTAGTCTTGAGATATGTGATATCACAAGACACCTGCATGAACCGTTGTCCCGAATCATAGTCCCGAGATATGTGATATCAAAAGAGACCCGCGAGAACCATTATCTCGGATCGCATTTTCGAGATATATGTTATAAAGAGAGACCCGAATGAACAATTATCCCTAATCATAGTCCCGAGATATGTGATATCAAAAGAGACCACCATGAACCAATGTCCCTAATCGTAGTTCCGAGATATGTGATATCAAAAGAGACCCGCATGAACCATTGTCCCGAATCGTAGTCCCGAGATATGTGATATCAAAAGAGACCCGCATGAACCATTGTCCCGAATCGTAGTCCCGAGATATGTGCTATCAAAAGAGACCCGCATTAACAATTGTCCCGAAGCGTTGTCCCGAGATATGTAATATCAAGAGAGACCCGCATGAACAATTATCCCAAATCGTAATTCCGAGATATGTGATATCAAAAGATACCAGCTTCAACCATTGTCCCGAATCGTAATCCCGAGATATGTGATATCAAATGAGACCCGCATGAACCATTGTCCCAAATCATAGATCCGAGATATATGATATCAAAAGAGACCTGTCTGAACCATTGTCTCGAACATAAGCCTGAGATATGTGATATCAAAAGAGACCCACATGAACCATTGTCCCGAGATATGTGATATCAAAAGAGACCCGCATGAACCATTGTCCAGAATCGCATTTCCGAGATATGTGATATCAAAACAGACCCGAATGAACAATTTTCCCGAATCGTATTCCCGAGATATGAAAAGAGACGCGCATGAACCATTGTCCCGAATCGTAATCCTGAGATATGTGATATCAAAAAAGACCCGCATGAACCATTGTCCCGAATCGTAGGCCCGATATATGTGATATGAAAAGAGACCTGCATGAAAAATTGTCTCGAATGGTAATCCCGAGATATGTGATATCAAAAGAGACCCGCATGAACCATTGTCCCAAATTGTAGTCCCGAGATATGTGATATCAAAAGAGACCCGCATGAACCATTGTCCCGAATCGTAGTCCCGAGATATGTGATATCAAAAGAGACCCGCATGAACCATTGTCCCGAATCGTAGTCCCGAGATATGTGATATCAAAAGAGACCCACATGAACCATTGTCCCGAATCGTAATCCAGATATGAGTGATATCAAAAGAGACCCGCATGAACCATTGTCCCGAATCGTAGTCCCGAGATATGTGATATCAAAAGAGACCCACTTGAACCATTTTCCCGAATCGTATTCCCGAGATATGTGATATCAAAAGAGACCCGTATGTACTACTATCCCGAATCGTAGTCCCGAGATATGTGATATCAAAAGAGACCTGCATGAACCATTGTCCGGAATCGTAGTCCCGAGATATGTGATATGAAAAAGGACCCACATGAACCATTATCCCAAATCTAAGTCCCGATATATGTGATATCAAAAGAGACCCGCTTGAACCATTGTCCCGAATCGTAGTCCCGAGATATGTGATATCAAAAGAGACCCGCACGAACCATTGTCCCAAATCATTGACCCGATATATGTGATATCAAAAGAGACCTGTCTGAACCATTGTCTAGAATCATAGGCCTGAGATATGTGATATCAAAAGAGACCCACATGAAACATTGTCCCGAGATATGTGATATCAAAAGAGACCTGCATGAACCATTGTCCCGAATCACATTTCCGAGATATGTGATATCAAAACAGACCCGAATGAACAATTTTCCCGAATCGTATTCCCGAGATATGTCATATCAAAAGAGACCCGCATGAACCATTGTCCCGAATGGTAATCCCGAGATATGTGATATCAAAAGAGACCCGCATGAACAATTGTCCCGAATCGTAATCCTGAGATATGTGATATCAAAAGAGACCCGCTTGAACCAATGTCCCGAATCGTAGTCCCGAGATCTGTCATATCAAAAGAGACCCACATAAACCATTGTCCCTAATCATAGTCCCGAGATGTGTGATATCAAAAGAGACCCACATGAACCATTGTCCCGAATCGTAGTCCTGAGATATGTGATATCAAAAGAGACCCGCATGAACCATTGTCCCTAATCCTATTCTCGAGATATGTGATATCAAAAGAGACCCGCATGAACCATTGTCTTGAATCCTAGTCCCGAGATATGTGATATCAAAAGAGACCCACTTGAACCATTGTCCCGAATCGTAGTCCCGAGATATGTGATATCAAAAGAGACCCACATGTACTACTGCCCCGAAACGTAGTCCCGAGATATGTGATATCAAAAGAGACCCGCATGAACCATTGTCCCGAATCTTAGTCCTGAGATATGTGATATCGAAAGAGACCAGCATGAACCATTGTCTCGAATCGTAGTCCCGAGATATGTGATATCAAAAGAGACCCGCATGAACCATTGTCCTGAATTGTACTCCCGAGATGTGTGATATCAAAAGAGAACCGCATGAACCATTGTCCCGAATCGTAGTTC
The DNA here is from genome assembly GCA_036759665.1 of Gynandropsis gynandra. NCBI lineage: Eukaryota > Viridiplantae > Streptophyta > Magnoliopsida > Brassicales > Cleomaceae > Gynandropsis > Gynandropsis gynandra. Next base: position 6,086,225 of record CM071863.1, on the reverse strand, counting down.
CGAGATATGTGATATCAAAAGAGATCCGCATCAACAACTGCCCCGAATCGTAGTCCCGAGTTATGTGATACCAAAAGAGACCCGGATGAACCATTGTCCCGAATCGTAGTCCCAAGATATGTGATATCGAAAGAGACCCGCTTGAACCATTGTTCCGAATCGTAGTCCTGAGATATATGATATCTGAAGAGACCCGCTTGAACCATTGTCCCAAATCATAGTCCCGAGATATGTGATATAAAAAGAGACCCGCTTGAACTATGGTCCCGAATCGTAGTCTTGAGTTATGTGATATCGAAAGAGAGCCGCATGAACCATTGTCCCGAATCGTGGTCCCGAGATACGTGATATCAAAAGACACTTGTCTGAACCATTGCCTTGAATCGTAGTCCCGAGATATGTGATATCAAAAGAGACCCCCATGAACCATTGTTCCGAGATATGTGATATCAAAAGAGACCCGCATGAACCATTATCCCAAATCGTTGTCATAAGTTATGTGATATCAAAAGAGACCCGCTTGAACCATTGTCCCGATTTGTAGTCCCGAGATATGTGATATCAAATGAGACCCGCTTGAACATTGTCCCGAGTCGTTGTCTCGAGATATGTGATATCAAAAGAGACCCGCATGAACCATTGTCCTGAATCATAGTCCCGAGATATGTGATATCAAAAGATACCCACATGAACATTATACCAAATCGTTGTCCTGAGATATGTGATATTAAAAGACACCCGCTTCCACCATTGTCCCGAATCGTAGTTCCGAGATATGTGATATCAAAAGAGACCTGCATGAACCATTGTCCCAAATAGTAGTCTCGAGATACGTGATATCAAAAGAGACCCTCTTGAACCATTGTCCCGAATTGTAGTCCCGAGATATGTGATATCAAAAAAGACACGTTTGAACCATTGTCCCGAATCGTAGTCCCGAGATATGTGACATAAAAAAGAGACCTGTATTAAGCATTGTCCCGAATCGTAGTCCCGAGATATGTGATATAGAAAAAGACTCGCTTGAACCATTGTCCTGAATCTTAGTCCCGAGATATGTGATATCAAAAGAGACCCACATGCACCGTTATCCTGAATCGAAGTTATGCTTCGAGATACTCGGTACGTCGTTGTGTGTAGCTCTCTTGGACCACAAGAGGTACCGTTGTGACGTCTTCGACAATATCCTTTTGTAATGCACCGAGACCTTATAGACGCTCCTTATACGGTCTAACCGACTGCAAAACAAACAAAATTAGAGTTAGAATTGTTAAAAAATATTTTATTATTAATCGAAATATAAATAATAAATGTTTACCTCCAAAAATATTCTTTTACTTCTCTCTTTTTTTTATGAAGAATACGCATGACTCTAACCCTTAGGACGTAGAATAGCTCCTCAACCCACCACTTAGACCCGAACCATCGATCTCGATGTACTCATGTCAATGAAAACCTATAATAGTTAAGACTTATCCAAGGAGAGATCATTGACAGCGGAGTATAAGCGTGTGGAATCTTATGAACGCTAAAAATCTATCAAACAAGCATCGATTAATCGGTATACACGGAGATATGATACTTGGTACTGAAACTAGGAGGTGAATGTAACTATAAGTCATGGTTTCAAGCACAATTACTCAACTAATCGGAATCAAGAAGACTTCAACACACCTAGCCTATAGTTCACGATTCGACAAGGTCGCACAATAATGGCTAAAGCTTGAAAATTCATGCTAGGTATCCATCCGTCTATTCCTAAAAACAAAAATCTACATCTAATCCTAATCATCTTATTCTAATCACATGACAATACTCGACGAGTACTCCCCCCCAACTTGAATGAAACATCGTCCCGGCGTTCAAGACCTAAGAGAATATCGCATACCAAACAACGGGAAAAATAAGGGTTAGAACGTGTGCACCTTGTGTATCTTGCAATCCCGAGTTTGCATCCGGACGTTGTATGCGTCTCCTCCTCAAGGATGATATCGACGTTGAAAAACCTGTGAAAAGAATCACACAATCCAAAAGAAGGAATACTATCCACCAAGTAAATCAATGTGAAAAGAAGAAGAATAAATCCGATAACGAAATAAAAGAAAATGCAAACGTCGGGTTGCCTCCCGATAAGCGGTTGTTTAAGGTCTCGAGCCTGACCAAATGCTACCCATTAGGTGGACGTCCTCGACGTCGTCGCGTTCGTAGCGTCTCGCGTGCATAGTGTGTTCGATAAGGCGTGGCACGCGGATCGGTTGAGTTCTTTTCACGATCAGTCATGTCTTCCCTAGGTTTGATCATGATGTTCTCTAAGTTGGGGGCTAGATCGTGCTGTCCAAAAATTTTGGTCGACCTGGCGTAGATTCTTAATCGATTAAACCCTAAATCATGGCTAAGTTCCAAAGTCTAATGCCCTGGCGTAGATTTATTAGACTTCTAACATCATCAATCAAGTGGCGTACAAGTATTG
>CM071863.1:6023824-6071514 GCA_036759665.1 Gynandropsis gynandra | reverse complement strand
CTTCTAGAGACGCAAGTGGCACAATTGGCCCAAGGTTCAAACCGACAACCCGGACAGCTTCCTGGGAAACCCGAGGCGAACCCCCGCGAGCAAGTGAATGCTATTTTTCTAAGGAGCGAGAACACGGTGGGGCAACCAATGCCACCCACGGCTGCGAGAGATGAGCCTAAGAGCGATGAGATCGAACAACCAATCGCTCCAGCCATGGAAGAGAAGGTGACTGAGGGAGAGGAGAAGGAGTCATCCTACGTAGCACCTCCTCCGAGGGTACCACCATTGCCCTTCCCGCAGCGTCAAATCCAAAAGAAGCAAAGTGACGAGACTCATGCCATATTGATTAAGAGACATGAGGTTTGAAAAGATTGTGAAGATATTTGACTTAAGTTCGACATATAAATCCATGTAATTTGAGAAAAAAACATTTATTATTATGAAAAATATATTGAATGCCATCTTAGATATTATTGAGAAAGGACCTAAGATATCAAGAAGAATCAGAGCAAGAGGGGTACCTGAGATATGACTATCTGAACTAAATACTAATAATGTCAAATGAGAATGAAAATCAAGATATGACTAAACAATGCACTAATACTAATAATGTTAAATGAGAATGGAAATCAAGATGAACATCAAGAAATAGAAATGTATTAAATAAAACTACAGTTCCAGCAATGGAAATGACAAAGAACTGAATGTTTGGCAAGGTTACTTTTATTGCAAGAATGGAACTATATTCAGATTAGAATATACATGATTAGATGCACCAGAGTGCAAGATCCATGACTGCTTATTACAAGAGAAAGAAAGTATAGCACTAGAAGAACTAGAATCTAGAGCTCCTGCAGATGAAACTATCGGTGTTGATACTTGAACTCGAAGTCTTAGTTGTGAGAACATTTTTTGAACATCTTCATCAGGAATTAGATGAGGATCAAGTGGTTTTGAGTGGCAACATCAGTAGCAGAATCAGCCTGAACGAAGGCAATTGTGGTTGTAGAAGGTAAGAGTTGTTGTTGTTTAGTACGAGGACAAGGCAAGATTGGCTGAGAAGCATGTTAGTCCAACATTCATTGATGTCTTAGCCGCCCGCTTCTCCATCAAGGACTTGGGTGTTTAAGTTCCTCATCTTGCACTTGAAACTAAAAAGTCATGAGGCATTATGTGTTAGTTTTTAGGGTTGTTCATGAGCTAAATTTGAACAAACTCATGATCTCTCATCTTTCATATGCATTGTGCAAACTGAAATTAAAAAACTCTCTTGTGTTTAGGCTTGTGGTGGTTATTGTGTTTGGGATTTTTGGGTGAAATGTTGTTGTAAGAAATGCAGAGCAACAATGGTGAACTTGATGATTTTTGGTGGTGATACTCCTCACCCCCTTCTCATTCTAATATATATTAAATTTAATACAAAAGTTCATATATGCTAGATCACATGTCTAGGTCTGTCACTATCTATATTTGCATATTAATTGTTCAAAATGTAGGTTAAAACCGTTGGTGATCTTCTGTAATTTGCAGTGATTTTGTTCCTTTTCTGTTGCAGGTCACCATCTTCAGAATTAGGGTCGTGGGCTTCATGAATTACTTGGGCTAGACAAAAAAACGAGCTTCTTCATTCTTCTTGGATATGTCCTCAATCCGGGTTTCGTTTGGGCTCAACTCTGGCAGCCCATCAACACCCCATTTCAGATTGGGGTCAAGCCATTTCCTTCAAGCACCCGATCTTCTCCTCCTTCTGCAAACCCTAGGGTGATTCTAGGGTTTGCTCGTCCGCCTCCTTGCTCGGCCGGCCACCGAGGGAAATCGACTCCAACAAACTCCCTCTCGATTCTCCTCGGCTCGACACCTATTCCCAACCGCATCTCCTCGAATCTCCGCATGTTCAGCGGCTTCGTCAGTAAGTTCGCAAGTTGTTCCTCCCCCGAGCAGTGAAGCAAGGTATTGCGTTGCTCCCTCTCGGCTTCTCTTACCACATGTATCTTGTTGTCTATGTGTTTAGTCCGTCGATGTTGTATGAGGTTCTTCCCAGTAGCGATTGCCAATGTGTTGTCACAGTAAATAGGGACCCCACTGTTGAATAAAAAACCAAACTCCTCGAACATCCGTCTCAGCCATACCGTGTGGTTGGTGCTATCACCGGCTGCTTCTGAATCTCCCACGAAAATATAGCACTCCCTAGGGTAAAAAAAACCCATCTTACTCCTCATATCCTCCTTGCATCCACCCTAGTCTGAGTCTGAGTATCCATTTAGTTTAGGGTTATCCATGAATTTGAAATGCAGTCCATAGTCCATTGTCCCTTTAATATACCTGAAAACACGTTTAACGTATAACATGTTTCCTTCCGCACGTTTTGACATATACCTGGAAAGATAGGAGGCAGGAAACATAAGGTCTAGACGTGTTGCGGCGAGATATAGGAGCCCACCGATCATACTCTTGTACTACAACGGGTTAGTAATTACCCATCTCCTTGTTCTTCCCGTTAGGCACTAGGGGGTGCTAACACTATTCGAGTGTTGCATCCCGAACTTACTCAGCAACTTTGTGGCATACTTAGTCTGATGTAGGAACACTCCCTCTTCCGTGTAGTTTATCTCAAATCCTAGGAAGTATTTCAACCTCCCTAGATTGCTCATTTCGAATGTTTGGCACAGCTTAGTATTGAACTGTTCTATCCACTCATCACTGCTTCCTGTCACGATTATATCATCCACATAGATGCATATAATTATGACATCATCTACTGACCTTTGGGTGTACATGGCTGCATCGCAGTGGCTCCATGTGCACCCTTCAGTCAGAATGAACTCATCAATTTTGATGTACCATGCCCTCGGTGCTTGCTTCAAACCGTAGAGTGCTTTTTTCAGTTTATATGCTTTGTCTTTTGCACCTTCAATTTCGTATCCTTGAGTTTGTTCTATGAACACCTCTTCTGTGATTTCTTTGTTTAAAAACACTGACTTTACATCCATTTGATGCAATGTCCATCTCATTTGTGCAGCTAGGGCAATCAAGGCTCAGATGGTGTCATGCCTCGACACTGGAGTGAAGGTCTCTCCTTAGTCGATCCCAAAGGTTTGTGTAAACCCTCAAGCTACCAATCGTGCTTTCAGTCTTTGAATTTTACCATTCTCGTCTGATTTAACCTTATATAGCAATTTGATAGTGATTAACTTCTTGTTTTCAGGTCTGTCCACCAGCATCCAAGTGTCATTTTTGTGAATCATCTCAATCTCCTCATCCATGGATTTCCTCCAGCTTGGATACAACACTGCTTCATCAAAGGAACTCGGTTCCTCCATAGTCAAGTAACAAGATTTGTAATTATGCCCTTCTTCTACTTCTGTTGGTTCAGCATCTTCATATATGCTGCTCAACCTTCTCGTTTTGTACATGAGTCGTGAGGACGAGGCTCCACTAGACTGTCTGCTGCTCAGCTGGAATGGCATCGGTGAAATATCAGATAAGTTCCTCTCTCCCTCTGCACTTGTATTCCGTGAAACCGTGTTAGGAGCAGTCAACAGTATAGGTCTTGAATTTCTAATAAATGTAGGGATAGGTCTAGCTGCTTGCGAGTCACTCTTCATAGACCAGTCCCAGCATTTATCTTCTTTGAATATCACATCTCGTGCCACTTCTACTTTCCCGTCTGAATATTATAAATGCGATATTCCTTGCTTAGGCTGATGTAGCCTACGAAAATACCAGTTATTGACCTCTGATCCAGCTTTCTTCTGTGCTGTGCAGGTATGTAAACATGGCACAGACAACCGAAGACCTTGAGGTGGCCTACTGAGGGTTGGTGTCCACTCCACACTTCAAGTGGGGTGCAACCATCCAGTGCCTTGGTGGGCAATCGGTTTTGAAGATACACTGATATAAAAACTCCTTCAGCCCAGAATTTGTGAGGCAAGTCATTTTCTGCCAGAATACTTCTCGCTGATGCGTTATCAAAGTTAAACAAATAACCTAAACTACCTGCAACTGCACGACACGTGTGTAGTACTTCAGGTGTCGATCCCACAGGGACTACTCAACACAACCTAAACTCTAACTACGAATCAAACTTGCTAATGAACGAAATATTGGGAATTGAGAATGAAATACTAAATGAACGAAATAAACAAACTAGTTCTTAACGATGAGACAAACGTTCCAAGAAACCGGTTTCACCACAAGACTACCGAAACCAACAATCAACCTATCTATCATGCAATCCCAGTCAACTTATCTAAGGCAGACAATCCTAATATGTTATCTACCCTCTCTAAAAGCATAGACACGTGATCTAGTCAAGTTACCCCCTACTTCGTGGCTGACACCTTGAACTAAATCCATAAGATCTGTGATTCATCTGTTTTACCCTCAACCGCTGCTATCCTACTTTCGTGGCCTAACCTCAGTTGTTCTAAACCTGATCTTCTAGGACTAGAATTCTCCTTTCGGTCCTTCTCCTAATCCCTAACACATGAATCTACGTGGTCATCGCAAACACAAGTCAATTAAGTACTCAGATAAAGAATAGATAAACGAAAACGGGAAGATGCTTTCAAAGATAAATCAAAAGTGGTTCTGGGATAGCCATGGGCTAATCCCTTCTCCTAGAACAAACAAACTACTCGCTCATGCGTCCGTAAACAAACATAAACGAAATAGAAGGTCTAAGGAACATGAAAACCAAACGAAACCGAAGTATGAAACTGGTCTCCAATGCTCCTTGTAAGTCTCCTTTGCAAGAACCTCCTTCTCTCTCTCTACTCCCTTTCCTTGATCCAGAACTGAAAACTGAGTGAATGAGCTCCACCTCTCACTCCTCTCCTCTTCTTTCCTTCCTCCTTTCTTTCCTTTTCTGCCTTTCTTTCCTTCTGGCCGTTCAGTTCTTCCTTTTGTTGCAGCAGCCACTGATTGTTGTCTTTTCATGAGTTTCTATTCTTGAATAAGTTGGGTGACGTTTCCATTAGTTCCTCCAGCGAAATATCACTTATTCCTCTTCTCTAAAGTCATTTTCCTTATTGTATAAGTTCCCAACGAACTCCCATTTGTTTTAAGTCAAATTAACTTATTTGGAGTTGCAGGTGACGGACGCGACCCGCGCGGGTAGGGTAAGTGACCCGCTCGGGTACGGCGCGGAAGGTCGCACGGGATCGCGATGAGAAAAAGAGGCTTCCCGCTCGGGCTCATGGTCTGCCTGCTCGGGCTCAACTGCTGCCCGCTCGGGCTCAAGCCCCGGGCGTGGTATTTCTTGCCCGACTCGTACTCAATTCGCTGGGCAAAATCACCGTAACAAATGCCCGCTCGGGCTAGGAAGTTACCCGTGCGGGTAGTGGCTATTACATGCTGATTCTTGTCCTGTTTTTCCCGTGATGATCCTCGATGTTGGTACTTTGTCTCGTGCACGTCCTTTAGCTTCGAAATGAACCGAATACGCATAAAACATGTAAGAACATGAAAACACGAAAACAAGTAAAACGGATACGGAATCATACGTAAAGCGTCGCATATATATCATTAACATCTCTAAAATCATGCAAGAAATACGTATGAAAACGAGATGATCACTTGCCATATTAAGTAATGACCGATTCCTCCTCTCGGAAATTCCATTTTGCTGGGGGGAGTAAGCCACTGTTAGCTCGCTTAGAGTACCTTTAGAACTTAGATAATCGTCAAATTCCTTAGAATTGAACTTCCCTCCACGGTCTGTCCTCAACTTCTTTACTTTCTTTCCCGTTTGCATCTCGACTTGAACCACAAGCTTCTTATAAACACTTAAGCATTCTAATTTTAATCTTAAAAAATATACCCGCACCATGTGAGAATATCCATCCGTAAAAGTCAGCAAGAATAAACTCTCATTCAGCGATGGGGTCTGCATAGGACCGCATAAATCTGAGTGTATTAGATTTATAAATGAGAGTGGATAAAATTGAAGACGGGTGGATAAAATCCGTCAACCTTCTGTCTCCAATTCCGGGATCGGTGATTGATCGGGACGATTGACCGGGACCGAGATTGGGACGATTGACCGGGGACCGGGCCCGAGACGATAGAACGGGATCGAGACGATAATCATCAAAAAACGTATAATCATTGAGAAACAATTTGTAAACATATAATCATTAAGAAATAGAAACAATCATTAAAAAGTATATAAAAAACAATCCGTAAACGTTTTAACATGATTCATCATTAGAGTCACACAATTGTTCCGTCGAATCTTCTATATCTGATTCAAATTCCACATCTTCTTTTTCTTCTATATCTTCATGAAGATCATCTTCATTTCTTTCGATTTCCTCCATTTCACCGTGCGTAAGTTCTTCAACGCGTACATCGTCAATAGCAATAATCTCGGTCATTTGGTGTTGCATTGGCAATTGTTGTTGTTATGTGTTGTCGATAAATTTTCCCCTTGGAAGTATCTTCATGAAGATCTTCTAATATGCGGATAGGAAACGTAACAAACTTGATCAGCTTGTGACACAAGAACAAAAGGCTCGTATTTTGCATATCTTCGTGGAGTTAACTTCTACAACGCCTAGTTTGTTTACTCTTGTTCCGCAACCGATTATTGGATCGAACCAATCACATCGAAATAACATCACTTTTAAACCGACATAACCTACAAAAAATATCAAAATCTGAGTCAATATCCAAAATGACATAATGGTAATGATAACATTGTTTTAAACTTGTTTTATATACCTGGATATTCCAATTGCAAAATTTCCTTTAAAATCCCATAAAAATTTGGTTCATCGACCGATGCACAATAGCTTTCACCTTTCACACATACACCGTAATTCATCGTCGACTTCAATTTTCCATGATCGTAAGTGTGAAAATTATAACCACGTGTAAAATACATAGGCCAACTCATAACTTTCACAATCGGTCCTTTGACAAGATCTCGTAGCCACAACGGGTGATTACCCATCTCAACCTGCATTTTTCTCCATGACATAACCACATGAAATAATTCGGGGTAAATCCTCTTAAATAAAGATGCTTCCAAACAGTTCTCTCATTAACAAATTTTTCATTCTTGCATTTGACGCATGGACAAACCAACGTACCCGTTTCTTTGTAAACTTGTTGATTCGTCGCCATTGTCATAAACTGTGTGACGCCTTCTATAAACTCTTTCGATACGCTTTGAGATTCTTGATCAATTCTTGTGTACATCCATTGTCTAGAATCGCAAATGTTTGATCTTGATGAAGATGTCATTATATCGCGAACACTATAGAAGATATGCGGTGAAAAATATATGAGAGTTGCTTATGAAAAACGGATCAATGGTTGAGGGGTTGCATAGATTATTTATACATGAATTAGGGATGGATTAGGGACTAAGAGATTAATTTTCTGAAAATTCGTCCCGAAACCGTCCCTAAAATGGTTTTTAAAGTCCTAAATTTAGGGACGGTCCCAAATCCGTCTCCAAATTTGGAGACAGATGACCTGCCCGTCTCCAAATTTGGAGACGGGTGACCTGCCCGTCTCCAATTTAGGGACGACGTACTATTCCATCCCTAATTGGTCCGCATTTAGGGACGGATTAGGCACAACTCTTTTGTACCCAAATTTGGGGACGGATTCGGGACGGATTTCATTTTCCGTCCCTATTCCGTGTATAATCCGTTCCTAAATTTAGGGACAGAAATGTCGGTCCCCAAATTCCGTCCCTAATCTTGAATTTTCTAGTAGTGTTAACGGATTCTTCGGGCATAAAAATAAATAAGGGACTTTCATTGAAACGTCTCGCAGATGCGGAAGCATATGAATGAAGAAGAAAAGGCTTATTTTTTCGTTGTGATGAGTAGTAGTTTCTTAGCCATCACTGTAAGAAAAAGGAGTTGCATGTAATCATTATTCATGAGGGGGAGATAGATGAAGTTAGAGATGTGGAAACAGAAGAACAATTTGTTGAAATTGGTGAGTCTATTTCTATGGGGAATTAGCGGAATTATCTATGAATTCTGTTATTGGTTTGTCTTCTCCACAAACACTTAAAATTAAAGGAAGAATTAGGGCTCGAGAGATTGTGGTGATGGTAGATAGTGGAGCAACTCATAACTTCATATCCATTGAGGTTTTACATCGTTTGATGTTGAAGACGGAAGGAACAATGGGTTATGGTGTGTTTTTAGACACCACGGTTACAGTCAAGGGTGAAGCCATTTGTAAAAATGTTGCATTATTCCTACAAAATCTGGATTTTAAGGTTAATACTTTTATTTGAGCTCGGTAGTGCTGATATTAATTGGGAATACAATGGTTGAGGACTTTGGGCAAGATCCAATATGACTTTGAAAGGTTAGAGATGAAATTTGCAAGAATAAAGTGTGGTATTCGTTTCGAGAGGATCCTTTACTACACAATTCGTTAGTCACTCTCAAAATGTTATGGAGATCCATTGAGGAATGACATCAAGGTTATGTAGTAGATTTGTGTTCCTTGGTCGTTCTAATGAGAATGCAATAAGTAATTCACAAAAATTTTCTGCTTTCTTGGACTCCTTTGATGATGTTTTTTCCTCTAAGAGTTACTAAGCATTCCATAATACTAAAACCAGAAGTTGGTCATGTGAATGTGAGACCTTATAGATATCCTCACGCGCACAAGGAGGATATTGACAAGTTAGTGCATGAAATGCTTCAAGCTGGCCTCATTAGACCTAGTCGAAGTCCGTTTTCAAGTTCGGTTTTGTTGGTGGAAAGAAGGATGGAAGCTGGAGATTTTGTGTAGATTACCGAGCTTTGAATCGGGCAACAGTTCTCAAAGAAGGATGGAAGCTGGAGATTTTGTGTAGATTACCGAGCTTTGAATCGGGCAACAGTTCTCGATAAATTTCATATTCCCATGATAGATGAGTTGTTGGATGAACTTCATGGGGCGGTTATCTTTTCTAAGTTGGATTTCGTTCGGGATATTACCAAATCCGGATGAATGAAGAGGATATTAAAAACAGCCTCTTGAACGCATGATGGTCATTATGAGTTCTTGGTTATGCGTTTTGGACAAACGAATGCTCTAGCCACTTTTCAAGTATTGATGAACGATATTTTCAGACCTTATTTATGGAGGTTTGTACTCGTTTTCTTCGATGATATTTTGGTTTACAGCCCACCTTTGCAAGAAATTTTGAAGCACCTTAAGATAGTCGTGGAAGAACTCCGGAAATACCGTTTGTTTGCAAATGCAAAAAAAATGATCGTTTAGACATCTGTATATAGAGTATTTGGGGTACAATATATTAAGAGAAGTGATGTCCACTGACAGCAATAAAATTGCAGCAGTATCCAATTGGCCTTGTCCGTGGAATATCAAGGAGCTTTGGGGATTTTTGGGTTTGATGGGTTATTATCATCGGTTTCTGCAAGGTTATGGGATAACTGCAAAACCACTTACTAAAATGTTAAAGAAAGATGCTTTTGTGTGGTCAGAAGATGCGGAATTTCCCTTTAATTATCTTAAGAAGGCAATGGTGACAACATCCATTTTGGGACTATCTAACTTTTGTGGTGGATTCCGATGTTTCGGGAGGTGGTTTGGGAACGACACTCTGCAAAATCAGTATCCCATTGCCTATTACAGCACGAGTTTATCGAATTTAGAGCGTTTGAAATCTGTTTATTAGAGGGAATTGATGGCTAGTTTTTTCCATTCTGAAATGGTGTCATTACTTGATGGGCATAAACGTTTTGGTTTGTACGGACCAGAGAAGTTTGAAATTTTTGCTGGAACAACGTGAGGTTAACGGTGAGTATCGGAAGTGGTTAATCACGTTGTTAGGCTTTGATTTTGATATAGTATACAAACCTAGTAAGGAGAATCGAGTAGCGGATGGGCAATCCTGAATTCCGAAGCAGCCGAGTTTATCAAAGATTTGTTTGTATACAACGATTTTGATTCCACAATATGTACAACTGGAAGAGTTAGCAAATGTCGTTGATAAGGATCCAACTTTGGATCCAATAAAACAGTAACTACAGTACAATTTGGAGGCTCTCTTGGGGTAAACATTGGTTAAAGGTAAATTGTTCAATGATCGCTTGATTATTCCAAACCATCGATTTTTATTGTAACACCCCTATTCCGGAAGAATCTCGAGACTAGGAGTGTGTCACCATCACCTCCAAGAGGTGGCTATGTGTGTCATCCCTCAAACATAATTACATAATAAAATTAATACTCTTAATTTAAATTAAAAATAGTTCGAACCATATAACGAAAGAAAACGTATAAAAACACAATTAAAATAAATGTGAAATGTAAAATAAAGTTTATCGAGACTTCATGCACACCTCTCTCATAACTCTGTGATAACCTTTAATACCACTGCTCAACCTCTGTGATCTTTGTCTTTGCTATAACCTGCCCATCCACGGTAGTCCATAAAGCGGTAAGTACGAAGACATACTCAGTGAGATCAATACATGCACGCACTTCGTGCCACGTATTCTCCCACGCTTGAATGTGTAATATAAAATAAACATTTGTCACACTGTAGAAACATAAATAACTTTACCCAACCCGACTGAATATCCAAAGTCTAAAACTAGTACTACACCGGATCATAACTCACTGAGTCCACATGCCTCTAGCTCGAACATACACTCGCAAAGTCCAAAGGATCCCAACACACTAAAGATCTTGCAAGGTCACAACGTACCCCATCCATTACTACAATACAGCGCTCCGTCGCTCGAAAGGTTACCACAACCCCCACACGGTACGACGCTGGCCCTGATCTAAGTGTCGCAATACTAACGTCGTCAACCTGATACTCCTCACGAATAAACTCTCACCGACACACTCTACCAACTCGACTGAGTATCCTAAGTCTAAGACTAGTACCACACTGGATCATAATACAAAGAGTCCACACGACTCTAGCTCGGGCATACGCAAGGTCACAACATATCCTAACCATCAGTATAATACAGCGCTCTGTCGCTCGAAAGGTTACCACAACCCCAGCGCGGTACGACGCTGGCATATCTACTGATCTGACTAACTCGACGCTCTGTCGCTTGAAAGATTACCACAACCCCAACACGGTACGACGCCGAAAAATCCACTGATCTGACTAACTACAACGCTCCGTCGCTCGAAAGGTTATTACAACCCCAACACGGTACGACGCCGGCCTTAATCCAAGTGTCGTAATACTAAAGTCGTTGACCCGATAATCTTCCTGTGACACCTCTCACCGGCACGCTCACAAACGCCTTCTTCCAAAGGTTCGAGTGTGAAATCGCTCGATCGAGCACACCAGACAATGTTCACTCGAGTACACGCTTCACTTATATCTTCTCGATTCTTCAGTATGAATTTCCTACAAATTTTATTGTAATCATATCTATTTTAAATGTAAGAATTTCTCCATAATAAACCAGAAAACCAACTTTGATGCAAAAAGATCATCACCTTAATTTTCCACGATAACTTGACGATTCATTATGATGTTACCAACAACAATACAAATCGAATTTTTTCCTATTACAGATTCATTCAATTAATCAATATCCATAATATAAATCTTTAATTCTAAGAAATAAAAATAAGAAAAGTTTTAGAGATTTACCACAATCTCGATTAGAATTCATCCACAAAGAACACGACGAAAATTGGTGAATTTGTTTTCTTCTTCTTCCTCTTCTTCTTTTTCTCTCCTTTTATTTTCTTTTTTTTCTATTTTTTTTCTTTTTCTTTTTCACTCATCTGTGTCGCACCACAAAGAACAAAATTGGTGAATTTGTTTTCTTCTTCTTCCTCTTCTTCTTTTTCTCTCCTTTTATTTTCTTTTTTTTCTATTTTTTTTCTTTTTCTTTTTCACTCATCTGCATCGCACGACTCCTCTCGTTTGTTTATTTTTTTTACCCTAATACTTAATATATATATATTGATAACACGTAATCCGTTATAGTTTTTATATCATTCCTAGGTCTAGTTTAGAGTAGATTATTCATATTTCATTCATCTATTGAGTATATTCGAAGACTTTATCCACATTTCGTGTTATGCATAGGAAACGAAGACATGAGAAGAAACACGAGTGATTTTGGCAATCTAACCCCGAAAACAAAGTTGTGTAACAAGGTTCGACTTGTGCAAGGCCACGGATGGAAGTGAGCACTCAAACACCGAGCGAAAGGAGCGGAAACTACACTTCAAGACATGCCCGCTCGGGTGGATTGAGAGTGCCCGGTCGGGCTAATTCATGCCAAACAATCCCGCAAGTTTGCACGACTCGGGTGCTCAAGGGACATGCTCGGGCATAGGGGCCCGCTCGGGTGGCTTTACAATACCCGCTCGGGTCAATTCATCCAAGAAGTCACCGTGCATTTTACCCGTTCGGGCTGAGAGTATACGCGATCGGGCATGGGTGCCCGCTCGGGCTTGAAAGAGGCAACACGGTCGGGCAGAGTGGTTGCACGAGCGGGTGCATGATGTGCCCGCTCGGGTCCTTCATTCCCAACAACTTTTCCTAAGATCTAGAACGGGTAAATTAAAGGGAAATCAGATCTAAAAAGGGGAGGACCGAACCAGAACACATCAGAGGAGAAAGAGAGACACTAGGGCAAGAGGAAGGAGGAAGAAAAGGACGGATCTACGGATCGGGAGCGAGGAGAATCTACCGAAGACATCGGTCTATGAATAGGGAGTTATCTCTTTCATCATCTATGTCGAAACTAGACTTCTCTTGTGTTTCCTTTTCTGTATCTATGTCTGAGTAGATTCCTTTGCCATGGGTTAGAGAGGTTTGATATGATGTAACGAAGTCGTATGCTTAATGAATGGTGATACTTAATGCTTTCATTACCTGTACGCCACTTGAATGAATGAAATCGGTATTTTATCATGTTTTCAGATCTCATGGTTGTTTTTAATGCTTTCTCTACCTGTACGCCACTTGATTGAATGATCTTAGAAATCTAATAAACCAACGCCAGGGCATTAGGGTTCGGAACTTAGCCATGATTTAGAATCTACGCCAGGTCAATCGGTTAAATCTAGGGATTAGGATAGCGGTCATAATGCGTCTATGCATGTAAGATACGCAATGGATACATTGGTATATGCATGCTAGATAGTGGACAAGTCTACGCCAGTCAGTTCCTATAGGAGAGCTTGAATTCCCTGAATTCATGATAGTACCTAGACCAATTAACCTTTTAGAACTTCGTTCTCACGCGTCTATTCAATTAGTTTGTTAGCTCATTAGTCGCATTAACTCCTTGTGTTCGACCCTAGTTACTACACGGTCCGTATTCTTGCGGAGGCGTTAGTCTAGGTTTTTATAACTTGATATAACGGACATCATATATATATATATATATGTGTGTGTATATATGTATGTGTGTGTATATATATGTATATATATATTATAATGGTCTTGGGCTTTACAATCGATCTTGTAATGGTTATTCCCAAACCATCGATTTTTGTACCCTTGATTCTTCACGAATTTCATGATAGTCTGATAAGTGGATATGCAGGGGTTCTTAAGACTCTTAAGCGAATGGAGTGGGATGAGGGCGGATATAAAAAGGTATGTGGCTAAGTGTATAATTTGTCAAACATAAAAGTATTTGAATTTATCTCCGATAGGTTTACTTCAGCCTTTACCTATTCCAGCGAGAATTTGGGAAGATTTGTCGATGAATTTTATCGAAGGGTTGCCAAAGTCATAAGGAGTAAATGTGATTTGGGTGGTAGTAGACCGACTGAGAAAATTTGCTCATTTTATCACATTGACTCACCCTTATACATCATATGATGTTGTTAGACGTTTTATTAAAGAGATAGTATGATTATATGGGTTTCATAAATCCATTGTTTCGGATAGAGATAAGGTATTCATGAGCCAGTTTTGGAAGGAATTTTTTTGTCTTGCGGGTATAGAATTGAAGTTTAGCACGTCCTTCCATCCTCAAACAGATAGCCAAAACAAGGTGCTTAATAGGTGTTTGGAGATGTACTTACGTTGTTATGCGAATGCACATCCGAAATCTTGGGCTAAATACTTGGTATGGGCGGAATTTTTATATAATACGTCTTTCCATACTTATCTTAATGCTACTCCTTTCCAAGTGTTCTATGGACGTGAGGTACCCTTGTTGTTACGTTATGAAGAAGGATCGACAACAAATTTTGATTAGGAAATGAAATTGAAAGAATGTGATGCGATGTTACAATAGATTTAGAGTAACTTGTCACGGATCCAATAAAGGATGAAGCAGATCGTTCTAGAAGAGACATATCATTTGGAGTGGGAGATTTTGTTTTTTGAAACTCCGACCCTATCGGAAAAAATTTGTGGTTGTCTCGTTTTCAGAAGTTGGCAGCACACTTTTATGGTTCTTTTCAAGTAGTAGCACGCATTGATTCGGTAGCATATCGATTGACTCTCTCTCCAGGTTCGAAAGTGCATCTAGTGTTTTATGTGTCTCAATTGAAACAAGCGGTGGAAGCGACTTTGTGCCTACTCCAATTACAGATCAGCTATCGCTTATTCTGGTGTTTATCAGTGGTGGTATACAATCGGTTTACGTACTAATGAAGATCTTTATACTGGAGCTCTGTTTCTATTATTTCTTTCTGCCATATCCTTAATAGGGGGTTGGTTACACCTACAACCGAAATGGAAACCGAGAGTTTCGTGGTTCAAAAATGCCGAATCTCGTCTGAATCATCATTTGTCAGGACTATTTGGGGTAAGTTCCTTGGCTTGGGCAGGGCATTTAGTCCATGTCGCTATTCCTGGATCCAGGGGGGAATATGTTCGATGGAATAATTTCTTAAATGTATTACCGCATCCTCAAGGGTTAGGCCCACTTTTTACGGGTCAATGGAATCTTTATGCTCAAAACCCCGATTCAAGTAGTCATTTATTTGGTACCTCCCAAGGATCAGGAACTGCCATTCTAACCCTTCTTGGGGGATTCCATCCACAAACGCAAAGTTTATGGCTAACCGATATGGCACATCATCATTTAGCTATCGCAATTCTTTTCCTGATAGCGGGTCATATGTATAGAACTAACTTTGGAATCGGGCACAGTATAAAAGATCTTTTAGAAGCACATATTCCTCCGGGAGGACGATTGGGGCGTGGGCATAAGGGTCTTTATGACACAATCAATAATTCGATTCATTTTCAATTAGGCCTTGCTCTAGCCTCCTTAGGGGTTATTACTTCCTTGGTAGCTCAACACATGTACTCTTTACCTGCTTATGCGTTCATAGCGCAAGATTTTACAACTCAAGCTGCGTTATATACCCATCACCAATACATCGCAGGATTCATCATGACAGGAGCTTTTGCTCATGGAGCTATCTTTTTTATTAGAGATTATAATCCAGAACAGAATGAGGATAATGTATTGGCAAGAATGTTAGACCATAAGGAAGCTATCATATCCCATTTAAGTTGGGCCAGCCTCTTTCTAGGGTTTCATACTTTAGGACTTTATGTTCATAATGATGTCATGCTTGCTTTTGGTACTCCTGAGAAACAAATCTTGATCGAACCTATATTTGCCCAATGGATACAATCTGCTCATGGGAAAACTTCATATGGATTTGATGTACTTTTATCTTCGACAAATGGCCCAGCATTCAATGCGGGCCGAAGCATATGGTTGCCCGGCTGGTTAAATGCTATTAATGAGAATAGTAATTCATTATTCTTAACAATTGGTCTTGGGGATTTCTTGGTTCATCATGCTATTGCTTTAGGTTTACATACAACTACATTGATCTTAGTAAAAGGTGCTTTAGATGCACGTGGTTCCAAGTTAATGCCAGATAAAAAGGATTTCGGTTATAGTTTTCCTTGCGATGGTCCGGGACGGGGTGGTACTTGTGATATTTCGGCTTGGGACGCATTTTATTTCCACCACATGTTTGTGCAAGGCATGGAAGATAACTCGGGACCGCCGACACATCCGTGGAGTTCTACCCGAATGCCATGGACAAGGTCCCGAGTGTATGAAAGAACTTTGATCACTATCTGTAGGCACGCCATTGTTGAGAAACTTGAAGGTTTTGGAGCTATAATACATACATGTGCCAGAGATGAAACTCTGCTTAACGAATGCTTACGTGAATGGAAAACAAAAGGCTTCCAAGTCACTCGCTCAGTCTATGACATGACTTCCCGGCCCGACAGACAGAAACTGATGCAGAATGTCTCCTCTCTCTTCCATGGCAAACTCAACATCCTCGTGAGTGTTGTTTTTCAGTGAACTTGAGCAACATAAAAATTGCTTAATTTACGTTCATTTTCTCCATGTTAATCTTGGATTGTGCAAACACAAATGTAAATGATCTTGTCGAACAAGAAACTCACTCAGAATGTAAATATTTTGTAAGAAATTTAAGGTAGAAGAGAGGAAGATGAACACAGGAAGAAAAGTTTCTGAATAATACCATACTACTCATTAATCTTCAATACATTACTTATATGCGTATTGGCATAAAAAACAAACGTATGATGATACTGGCGCCAGATTGATTTCCTGAGACAAACAGGTTCGTTTACGGATTATTTGCTGGAATTCGAGGAGTTGATGTCACAATTGCAGAGAATTCCGGTTAGTGTGCTAGAAAATGCGTTCAAGAATGGATTCAAATATGAAATTCAAGAATTGATTCGCATTTTTCGACTGGTTGGTTTGAAAGCAGTAATTTCCTTGGGTATACGGTTGGCTGCAAATCCTATTGCAAGTTCTTCCACACCCTTGAGTTCGAAAAAAAATCGTACAGTTGGTAAAGGAATTACTTTTCCTTCTCATTCTACTCAGAAGAATGTGAAACAGGGATTTTGTGAAGGATAGGTATGTTGTTAGCTCATTTCAGAATAAAGAAAACACATCATTTCGTTTAACGGATTCTTCGGGCATAAAAATAAATAAGGGACTTTCATTGAAACGTCTCGCAGATGCGGAAGCAGATGAACAAAGAAGAAAAGGCTTATGTTTTTGTTGTGATGAGTAGTAGTTTCTTGGCCATCGTTGTAAGAAAAAGGAGTTGCATGTAATCATTATTCATGAGGGGGAGATAAATGAAGTTAGAGATGTGGAAACAGAAGAACAATTTGCTAAAATTGGTAAGTCTATTCCTATGGGGAATTAACGGAATTATATATGAATTATGTTATTGGTTTGTCTTCTCCACAAACATTTAAAATTAAAGGAAGAATTGGAGCTCGAGAGATTGTGGTGATGGTAGATAGTGGAGCAACTCATAACTTCATATCCATTGAGGTTTTACATCGTTTGAAGTTGAAGACGGAAGGGACAACGGGTTATGGTGTGTTTTTAGGCACCAGGGCTACAGTCAAGGGTGAAGCCATTTGTAAAAATGTTGCATTATTCCTACAAAATCTGGATTTTAAGGTTGATTTACTTATATTGGGAATACAATGGTTGAGGACTTTGGGCAAGATCCAATATGACTTTGAAAAGGTTAGAAATGAAATTTGCAAGAATAAGGTGTGATATTTGTTTCGAGAGGATCCTTTACTACACAATTCGTTGGTCACTCTCAAAATGTTATGGAGATCCATCGAGGAATGACATCAAGGTTATGTAGTGGATTTGTGTTCCTTGTCCGTTCTATTGAGAATGCAGTAAGTAATTCACCAAAATGTTCTGCTCTCTTGGACTCCTTTGATGATGTTTATTCCTCTAAGAGGTACTAAGCATTCCATAATACTAAAACCAAAAGTTGGTCATGTGAATGTGAGACCTTATAGATATCCTCACGCGCACAAGGAGGAGATTGAAAAGTTAGTG
This sequence comes from Gynandropsis gynandra, assembly GCA_036759665.1. NCBI lineage: Eukaryota > Viridiplantae > Streptophyta > Magnoliopsida > Brassicales > Cleomaceae > Gynandropsis > Gynandropsis gynandra. Next base: position 6,053,695 of record CM071863.1, on the reverse strand, counting down.
CGTGAAATGCTTCAAGCTAGCCTCATTAGACCTAGTCGAAGTCTGTTTTTAAGTTCGGTTTTGTTGATGAAAAGAAGGATGGAAGCTGGAGATTTTGTGTAGATTACCGAGCTCTGAATCGGGCAACAGTTCTTGATAAATTTCATATTCCCATGATAGATGAGTTGTTGGATGAACTTCATGGGGCGGTTATCTTTTCTATGTTGGATTTGCGTTCGGGATATCACCAAATCCGGATGAATGAAGAGGATATTAAAAAAACAGTCTTTTGAACACATTGGATGAACTTCATGGGGCGGTTATCTTTTCTAAGTTGGATTTGCGTTCGGGATATCACCAAATCCGGATGAATGAAGAGGATATTAAAAAACAGCCTTTTGAACGCATGATGGTCATTATGAGTTCTTGGTTATGTGTTTTGGACTAACGAATGCTCTAGCCACTTTTCAAGTATATATGAACGATTTTTTTCAGACCTTATTTACGGAGGTTTGTACTCGTTTTCTTCGATGATATTTTGGTTTACAGTCCACCTTTGCAAGAAAATTTGAAGCACCTTAAGATAGTCTTGGAAGAACTCTGGAAATACCTTTTGTTTGCAAATGCAAAAAAAAAATGATCGTTTAGACATCTGTATATAGAGTATTTGGGGTACCTTATATTAAGAAAAGTGGTGTCCACGGACCGCAATAAAATTGCAGCAGTATCCAGTTGGCCTTGTCCGTGGAATATCAAGGAGCTTTGGGGATTTTTGGGTTTGACGGGTTATTATCATCGGTTTGTGCAAGGTTATGGGATAATTGCAAAACCACTTACTGAACTGTTAAAGAAAGATGCTTTTGGGTTGTCAAAAGATGTGGAATTTCCCTTTAATGATCTTAACAAGGCAATGGTAACAACACCCATTTTGGGACTATCTAACTTTAGAGACGCTTTTTGTGGTGGATTCCGATGCTTCGAGAGGTGGTTTGGGGAGGATACTCTGCAAAATCAGTATCTCATTGCCTATTACAGCAGTAGTTTATCGAATTCAGAGCGTTTAAAATCCATTTATTAGAGGGAATTGATGGCCATAGTTTGTTCCATTCTGAAATGGCATCATTACTTGATGGGCATAAACGTTTTGGTTTGTACGGACCAGAGAAGTTTGAAACTTTTGTTGGAACAACGTGAGGTTAACAATGAGTATCGGAAGTGGTTAATCAAGTTGTTAGTCTTTGATTTTGATATAGTATACAAACCTAGTAAGGAGAATCGAGTAGCGGATGGGCAATCAAAAATTCCAGAGCAGTCGAGTTTATCAAAGATTTGTTTGTATACAGCGATTTTGATTCCACAATATGTACAACTGGAAGAGTTAGCGAATGTTGTTGATAAGGATCCAACTTTGGATCCAATAAAACAGTAGCTACAAGACAATTTGGAGGCTCTTTTGGGGTAAAGATTGGTTAAAGGAAAATTGTTGTTCAATGATCGCTTGGTTATTCCAAACCATCGATTTTTATTGTAACACCCCTATTCCGGAAGAATCTCGAGACTAGGAGTGTGTCACCATCACCTCCAAGAGGTGGCTACATGTGTCATCGCTCAAACATAATTACATAATAAAATTAATACTCTTAATTTAAATTAAAAATAGTTCGAACCATATAACGAAAGAAAACGTATAAAAACACAATAAAAATAAATGCGAAATGTAAAATAAAGTTTATCGAGACTTCATGCACACCTCTCTCATAACTCCGTGGTAACCTTTAATACCACTGCTCAACCTCTGTGATCTTCGTCTTTGCTGTAACCTGCCCATCCACGGTAGTCCATAAAGCGGTGAGTACGAAGACATACTCAGTGAGATCAATGCATGCACGCACTTCGTGCCACGTATTCTCGCACTCTTGAATATGTAATATAAAATAAACATTTGTCACACTAAAGAAACATAAATAACTCTACCCAACCCGACTGAATATCCAAAGTCTAAGACTAGTACTACACCGGCTCATAACTCACTAAGTCCACAAGACTCTAGCTCGGACATACACTCACAAAGTCCAAAGGATCACAACACACTAAAGATCTTGCAAGGTCACAACGTACCCCATCCATTAGTACAATACAGCGCTCCGTCGCTCCAAAGGTTACCACAACCCCACACGGTACGACGCTGACCCTGATCTAAGTGTCGCAATACTAACGTCGTCAACCTGATACTCCTCACGAATAAACTCTCACTGACACACTTTACAAACTCGACTGAGTATCCTAAGTCTAAGATTAGTACCACACTGGATCATAATACACAGATTCCACACGTCTCTAGCTCGAGCATACGCTCACAAAGTCCGAAGGACCCCAGCACGCTGAAGATCTCGCAAGGTCACAACGTATCCCAACTATCAGTATAATACAACGCTCTGTCGCTCGAATGGTTACCACAACCCCAACACGGTATGACGCTGGCATATCTACTGATCTGACAAACTCGACGCTCAGTCGCTCGAAAGATTACCACAACCCCAACATGGTACGACGCCAGCAAATCCACTGATCTGACTAACTACAACGCTCCGTCGCTCGAAAGGTTATTACAACCCCAGCACGGTACGACGCCGGCCCTAATCCAGGTGTCGTAATACTAATGTCTTTGACCTGATACTCTTCCTGTGACACCTCTCACCGACACGCTCACAAACGCCTTCTTTCAAAGGTTCGAGCGTGAAATCACTCAATCGAGCACACTAGACAAGATGTTCACTCGACTTTATCGCTGAACCCAGAATATCCATATTCTCTTATCTCAACACCTGGTCGAATGTCAATTTTCTAGATCATATCCAACCACTCAAATTTCACCAAAATCAACTCATATATATGCCAACAATCATAATTTATTGATTTTAGGCTCGAGTCCATGCGTCACTTATATCTTCTTGATTCTTCATTATGAATTTCCTATAGATTTTATTGTAATCATATCTCATTTTAAACGTAAGAAATTCTCCATAATAAACCAGAAAACCAACTTTGATGCAAAAAGATCATCACCTTAATTTTCCACAATAACTTGACGATTCATTATGATGTTACCAACAACAATACAAATCTGATTTTTTCCTATTACATATTCATTCAATTAATCAATATCCATAATATAAATCTTTAATTCTAAGAAATAGTCACGAGAAAAGTTTTAGAGATTTACCACAATCTCGATTAGAATTCATCCACAAAGAATACGACGAAAATTGGTGAATCTGTTTTCTTCTTCTTTTTCTTCTTCTTATTTTTCTCTCCTTTTATTTTCTTCTTTTTCTCTTTTTTTCTTTTTCTTTTTCACTCATCTGTGTCGCACGACTACGACTGTTTGTTTCTTTTTTTAATCCTAATACTTAATATATATATGTGTATATATATGTGTGTATATATAAATATATATATATTATAATGGTATTGGGCTTTACAATCGATTTTATAATGGTTATTCCCAAACCATCGAATTTTATACCCTTGATTCTTCACGAATTTCATGATAGTCTGATAAGTGGACATGCAGGGGTTCTTAAGACTCTTAAGCGAATGGAGTGGGATGAGGGCGGATATACAAAGGTATGTGGCTAAGTGTGTAATTTGTCAAACACAAAAGTATTTGAATTTATCTCTGATAGGTTTACTTCACCCTTTACCTATTTCAGCGAGGATTTTGGCAGATTTTTCGATGAATTTTATCGAAGGGTTGCCAAAGTCATAAGAATTAAATGTGATTTGGGTGGTAGTAGACCGACTGAGCAAATTTTCTCATTTTATCACATTGACTCACCCTTATACATCATATGATGTTGCTAGACGTTTTATTAAAGAGATAGTACGATTATATGGGTTTCCTAAATCCATTCTTTCGGATAGAGATAAGGTATTCATGAGCCAGTTTTGGAAGGAATTTTTTCGTCTTGCGGGCACAGAATAGAATTTTAGCACGGCCTTCCATCCTCAAACAGATAGCCAAACCGAGATGCTTAATAGGTGTTGGGAGATGTATTTACGTTGTTATTTAAATGCACATCCGAAATCTTGGGCTAATACTTGGTATGGGCGGAATTTTTATATAATACGTCTTTCCATACTTATCTTAATGCTACTCCTTTCCAAGTGTTCTATGGACGTGAGGTACCCATGCTACTCCAGTGTTCTATGGACGTGAGGTACCCTTGTTGTTACGTTATAAAGAAGGAATGACAACAAATTTTGATTAGGAAATGAAATTGAAAGAACGTGATGCGATGTTACAATAGATTTAGAGTAACTTGTTACGGATCCAACAAAGGATGAAGCAGATCATTCTAGAAGAGACGTATCATTTGGAGTGGGAGATTTTGATTTTTGAAACTTCGACCCTATCGGAAAAAATCTGTGGTTGTCTCGTTTTCAGAAGTTGGCAGCACACTTTTATGGTTCTTTTCAAGTAGTAGCACGCATTGATTCGGTAGCATATCGATTGACTCTCTCTCCAGGTTCGAAAGTGCATCTAGTGTTTCATGTGTCTCAATTGAAACAAGCGGTGGAAGCGACTTTGTGCCTACTCCAATTACAGATCAACTGCAAGCAGACTTGCAGCTTACGATCATACCTGCAACAATATCGGGTACACATTATTCGGATACGGGAGCATTGAGGTACTAGTTCAGTGGGATTCTTTATCTTTTCATTATGCTTCGTGGGAGAAGGCACAAGATTTGGTGCGGCATTTTCAGATTTATATAAGAAGGAAGACCAAGAATGGGAGTAAGTGGAGAGAGCTGAAAGTTTAAGATAGGATTTTATGATTGAACATTGATTGTTGCTTTATATAGTCGTTGTTGTTGGTTGTTGTATTATGATTTTGTATGCAGGTTTATATGTTAACCATAGTTAAACTGTGTTTAGCGTTAGTTTATTAACTAGTATTGTTAACCTTCAAATGAAAGGTATAGGAAAGAATTGGGATTTAGTTGTGACGGTTATTAGAAAAAACTAGGAAAATATTGTAAGAAGAAAGAGTTGGATATCTCTTCAAAGACTCCAGATTGTATTCCTTTATACAAGCTGCGGTTCTTCTTTATCAGTCACACAAGCGATCCCCTTACTAACGTTTTGAATATCTGACATTTCATCACTTTTGTTGGCATTCTTTCTTTAACCTTTGCTCTTGTTGTTGTGGTTTTTTTTTTTTACCAAACGGCTTGCACATGTGACCAAACGTCACTTTCAGCAGCTGCCCAAACTCTATCATGCTGATGCTTAAGGTTGCTAAATGTTTTCCACCACATGTTTCTCCAAGGCATGGAAGATAACTAGGGACCACCGACACATCCATGGAGTTCTACCCGAATGCCATGGACGAGGTCCCGAGTGTATGAAAGATATGATCTTTCGTGGTCCCGAGTTATCTTCCAACCATACACTTTAAATATAACTCTCATCTGCATTTTTGGCTAACTCTCACTTCCCATTTCTTACATGTTATCTTAATCATAAGGGTTCAAGAATGGACAAGAGGTGGAGTCTCCGAGGTATGACCGCTCTAGTCACCGGTGGAACCAAAGGAATCGGGTTCGTTCTCATCTTCTCTTTCGTTCTCGTCTTCTCTGTTTTTTATCAGTACTTCTAATGTAAGGTTGAGATTAAGCGTGCCTAAGTTTGTGACTTTGAGTCTTTGATCACTATCTGTAGGCACGCCATTGTTGAGGAACTTGCAGGTTTTGGAGCTATAATACATACATGTGCCAGAGATGAAACTCTTCTTAACGAATGCTTACGTGAATGGCAAACAAAAGGTTTCCAAGTCACTGGCTCAGTCTGTGACATGACTTCTCGGCCCGATAGACAGAAGCTGATGCAGAATGTCTCCTCTCTCTTCCATGGCAAACTCAACATCCTCGTGAGTTTCATTGAAAATGGCATGGCGAACAATGAAAACCTTACCTGTTGGGAGATAGAGGCAACGATAGCCCTTATATATGTTGTTGTAACCAAGAAAAACACAAAATGACCTAGGATCAAGTTTGTTAGATGCATACTGTCGTAAGTAAGGAAAACATGAGCAACCAAAGATTCTTAAGGAGCTATAGTTGGGTTTTGAACCAAATAGTTGAGAGTATGGGATTTTACCTTGTAGGGCAGTGGATGGCAACAAGTTTATCAGATAAGTGGCAGTAAAAAGAATTCAACCCAATAGGAAAAGGGTACCTTAGCATGAAGCATCATGGACAAGGCTAGTTCTACAATGTGCCGATGTTTTCGTTCTGAAATTCCATTTTGCTCTGGAGTGTATGGGCACGACATTCTCAAGGAAATAACTTTTTCCGTTAAATGGTTGAGGAATACTTTGTTGTGGAATTCGCCGCCTCCATCAAATTGGAATGCTCTGATCCTGGTGTTTAGTTGCAGTTCAACAGATTTCTGGAATGCTATAAAGGTGCTGAAGAATTCATCTTTTGTTTTCAAAAGAAATATCCAAGTAAAACGCGAATGATTATCAATAAATATCACATAATAACGAAAACATTGAATGGACTTTAAAGGAGCAGGTCCCCATAAGTCACAATGCAACAGTTCTAAGGGTTTTTTTAGCATGAAATAAACTAGGAGCAAAAGGGAGTTTAGAGTTCTTGGAAAGCTAACAAGTATTGCAAAATTTAAAGACCGAGAACTAAGTTTAATTTTTCCACTTGAATGTAGTTGGTGTAGAACTTCCTTACTGGCATGACCAAGTCTAAGGTGCCAATTGTCTTCAGTTGTAAATCTATGTGGGATAGAATATAGTGCTTGTGCAGCTGAGGTTTCTAGTGTGTAGAGGCCATTAGTTTTGTGTCCCTTGGCTGGTATGGCCTGAGTTATGAGATCATTAATGAAGACATTATTAGCATCAAACACAATATAGCAAGGATAATCAGAAGTGAGTTGTGATACTAATAAAAGTGATTTGCAAAGTGAATGGACTAACAGAACATTGTGGAGAGGTAATATACCTGCAGTTGAGGATATTAAGTTTGATCCAATATGAGTTATAGGAAGGTATGAACCATCACCTACCATGATTGTGTCTGGCCCTATGTATGTCTGAGAAGACTGGAGGTTGTTGATGTTATTGGTCATGTGGGAGGTTGCACCGGAGTCAGGATACCATTCTGTGGTGGAAGTGTTTGAGACCATTTGAGTGTGAAGAGCTTGGGGAATATCTGTGTCTTGGTAGGAGTTGTCAAACCTATGCCACCATTTAAGCGCATGGTGTCCAGAACGGCCACAAATTTGGCATAATAAGGGTATGTTGGAGGCTGGATTTGAGGTTCTATTGGGGATGGTAGGGGAGGCAGAATAAATCTGCTAAGTAAACCCCCTTCCTCTGGATGAAAATGATTGTCTGCCTCGAGGATTATAGTTGCGGTTTGAGCCTCTGTAATAAGGCCTAGGTCCTCTCTGGTTAAAATTTCTAGGTTGCTGATAAAATTGTCTAGTTTCAGAAGGAGATTCAGATGGCTGTTTTTGGGTATTGAAAGCTTGGTGGTGGCTGATTTGGGGTGGTTTATGAGGTCTGGACTGTAGTGTAATGCTCATGAGTTGGCTTACTACGTCCTCATAGGTCGGAAAGGGAGGGTGATGCATTGAGGTGTAAACAACGGTGGTGAAGGACTCATAGTCTTTACCGACGCCTTGGAAGGAGTCTGAAAATTTTCATGTTCTTCGGTACGGGTTTTCCGATGGAATGCAGGTGGTCGCATATTGATTTAAATTCTCTTAGATATTCTGATATAGTCTTACCGTCGATGGTGAGGAGCTGTAGGGAAGCCAGTAGGTTGAACTCCCTGGAGATAGACGTTTCGTTGAATTTTTTTGCTAGGGTTCTCCAAACATCAATGGAGATTTCAAATCCAATGACCAGGCTGAAGACTTCTGCAGATAAGGTACCATAAAGCCACGATTTAATGAGCCTATCGGTTTTCCGCCATGAGAGAAACAACGGGTTTGGGATTTCTGTGACAACATTGTTGTTTGTAACAGAGCATGGTAGGGGGTGAAGCAATTTCTCCAGTGATGAATCCAATTAGATCCTGGGAGGTGAGAAGGGATTCAATATGGGTTTTCCATTGGAGGTAATTTGAGTCATCTAGTTTGATGGTAACAGAATTGAAAATATTGATATGAACTGGAAAGGGGAAGTTTTTCAGGTTCTTCCATGGTTGCAACAAAGAATAGAGCTCAAGGATTTATTCCCAGCTCCGATACCATGAAGAAACACACAAATAGATATCAAAAAGGTAATTTCATTCCCCCATTTTTACATTGTTTTCTGCGTACATTTATAGGCCATTAATGGCTAGTAACACGAATGTCAGAGGGAATTTCAGTGGCTGATGCTCTTGAAAACGGCATAATGATTTTGCAGAGTGATTCCGAGATTCTTGGTGCCGTTGGTGATATGGATTTTTTCCTTGAGTGAGCTGGCAGTGGAGGAGGATGTAGGCTGAAATATTGGAGATGCTGAGGGCTTTGTCATGGGCCGTGTTTTTGGGTTATTGTTGTAGAAGCGATGCTCTGTTTTGGTGTTAGGAGAGCAGAGCATGGACACAAGTGCTGCTTGAGTTGCTGGTGAAGGAATCCTGCGTCTGTGGTTGGCCAACATGCTCATTCTGGCTGAATTCATAGCTACTGGTTATACAATGATATGGTTACAATCATTTTTCAAGAAGTTAAAAACATGATTGTGACAAAAGTACATTATATTGTGATAGTTAAAGTGCATTCATCAGACAAAGAATCCGGTTTATCATGCTCGAACGAAATATATACACGTTCGGTATATTCGTTTTATGTTGGATGATGAATTATGGTGTTTGAAAAAGATTAAAGGAAGTTATAATCTTGTCGACATATTGATGAAAACGACGACAATCGAAAAACTGAAGTTGTATTTAACTTCAATTGGACTTCTTTTCAAATGAGAGATTGTTGATGTGAAAAGAAATTATAGGAAAGAGAAAAAAATAGTACAAATTAAATACCATCATGACAAATAATACAGAACATTTTTTTCTCCTTATTCTAACGAAAACACACCAAAAAAAAGAAATTTTTTTTTATAAATTAATTCATGTTATTATATCTGGATAAAATTTAGACTTTTATCTTTTTTTAAATCATAGTAAATATTTACGATGGTGACGGTGGGGAGGACTAGGATAAGGACGAAGCACTATGAATATTCGCTATTTCTATTTCTCGAATGTTTCCCAACAGGAGGTGGCAAACATTGGCACGTTATCCCTTATTCTAGAACTTTGTAACATTCGGTGTTCTTTGAAACCTGCATTTTTCTTTGTCATCTTTACTTAACGCCAGAAGGAAACAATGACAAAGGAAGTTATTTCTATTTTTCTTTTATTTCTCAACACGACGTGGCAAACATTGGCACGTTCTCCCTTATTCTAGAACTTTGTAATCTTTTAAACCTGCATTTTTCTTGGTCATCTTTACCTAACGTCAGAAAGAAACAATGGCAAATGCAGAAGGAAGTTACAGAGACAACCGGTGGAGTCTTCATGGCATGACTGCTTTTGTTACTGGAGGGGCTAGTGGAATCGGGTCAGTCTTCTTCTTCCCTGAGTTTCTCTTTTTCTATTGTTTTCTGATAAAGCTGTGAATAAATATTTGAAATATCGGTAATATTCGTGTTTTAAGAAATGGGTTTGAATTGAAATTCTAATTCAGCTGGATTTGCTGATTATCTCGTTGACATGCTCTGATATGTTTAGGCGTGCTATCGTGGAGGAACTAGCTGGTTTTGGGGCAAGAATCCATACGTGTGACAAATCTGAAGCCAAGCTTAATGACTGTTTACGTGAATGGCAAAAGAATGGCTTCCAAGTTAGTGGTTTAGTCTGTGATGTATCTTCTCGGCCTGAGAGAGAGAGAAAATGATGGAGACTGTATCCTCACTCTTTGATTGATGGCAAACTGAACATTTTATATTAAGGAAAATTTATTTTTTATATTTAGGAAAGTTTATATTTTATATTAAAGAAAATACATTAGTTATTATGGTATCAGAGTTCTAGTCATAAGACAAAATAACCTATTTCTTTTTTCTTTTTCTGTCTACCCTGTTTTAGCCGCTATCCCTTAAATCGGCCGGCCGCCTCTCCTGCGCTATCTCAGCCGCCTCCTTCGCTTCATTGACGACGTTTCCTGTCAACGTCAACACCTATCTGCCATGGCTACGGAACAATCCGCTTCATCCTTTGCTCACACTGTAACTGCCGCCACATTCAATATCCGAGAACCGCAGAAAACACTTCTTACGGTTAACATGGACAATGTCACAAAACTCACAAGCACGAACTATCTTACTTGGAGTATACAAGTAAGAACTCTCCTTGAAGGACATCAACTAGATTGTTTTATCTCCGACGATTCCTTCGTACCGTCGGCCACCATCATTGTTCACGGCTCTATGCAAGCCAACCCGGCCTTTGAGCCATGGAAACAGCAAGACAGATTGCTGTTCAGTGCTGTTCTCGGGGCTCTCTCTGTTCCCCTTCAGCCACTCGTCGCCCGCTGTTCCTCTGTTCGGGAAGCATGGAACAAACTTGCCTCGACATACGGCAAAGCCTCACGAGGTCATATCCTTCAGCTGAGGGATCAAATCAAACGGTGTGTGAAAGGAGCACAAACCATTGATGATTACTTTCGATTCCTCATCACAAAGGCTGATGAATTGGCATTGCTTGGCAAACCACTTGATCATGAAGATCTACTCGATGCCATCTTCTCTGGTCTACCGGATGAATTCAAACCAATCATTGATGTTGTTCAAGCAAGAGACACGGCCATCTCCGTTGAAGAACTTCATGAAAAATTAATCAATCATGAAGCCAAGCTCCTTGTGGATGTCTCACAACCCATCCTGCAGTCTGTACCCGTGACGGCTCACTACACCAACACTCGTCCCCAACAGCACTTTCGCGGACGAGGTAGAGACTATACATCTGATCATCGATCACACCGCTCGCAATCTAAAGGGTATCAAGGCAAGTGCCAAGCATGTGGAGTCTTTGGACATAGTGCAAAGAGATGCCCTCAATTCACACTGATCACGGCGCACAGATCTCATTCACATCCTCCACAGCCTCAGCAATCGTGGCAACTGCATGCTCACAATGCGCTCGCATCGTACTATGATTCTGGTTCGTGGCTTCTTGACAGTGGGGCTTCGCATCATATCACATCCGATCTTCAAAATCTGGCACTTCATAGTCCATACCGTGGAGGAGAGGATGTGATTGTTGGTGATGGCTGGACCCTCTACCAATAACACACGGGTTCTTTTTCTATGCCTTCTACCACACGTCCTTTATCGTTTACTAATGTGCTTTGTGTGCCATCGATTCATAAAAATCTCGTCTCGGTCAACCAGCTTTGTAATACTAATGGAGTTTCTGTGGAATTCTTTCCACATCTTTTTTAGGTGAAGGATCTCAGCACGGGGGCACCAATCCTAACAGGTAAAAGAAAAGACGGTATCTATGAGTAGCCGCTCAAACCCTCCTCTGCATCGACCTTTGTTGCTTTCAGTAGTGTCAAGTCCACTTTGTCCGAGTGGCACTCTCGTTTAGGTCATTTATCCCTTCCTATGTTAAAGCATGTCGTGTCTAAGTTTCATTTGCCGTTGTCTCGGAATTCCTCCATTATGTTTTGCAACTCTTGCGCACGTAATAAAAGCCATAAACTTCCTTTTGCTCAATCTACTATCACTTCCTCTATGCCTCTAGAAATACTTTTTTCTGACGTATGGATGTCTCCGCTTGCTTCCATCGATGGCTTCAAATACTATGTACTTTTTGTTGATCATTTCACTCGTTACTCTTGGTTATACCCACTTAAAGCCAAATCTCAAGTCCTTGACACGTTTATGAAGTTCAAAGCTCTTGTCGAAAACAGATTCAACACTAAAATCAAAACACTTTACACTGATAATGGAGGTGAATACATTTCCCTAGCCTCCTTCCTTTCCTCCCATGGTATCTCTCATTCCACTACCCCACCCCACAAACCCGAGCACAACGGCATTTCGGAACGTCGCCACCGACACATAGTCGAAACTGGCATGTCTCTTCTTATGCATGCGTCCCTCCCTCTCTCTTTTTGGTCTTATGCATTCACCACGGCTGTCTATCTGATCAATAGAATGCCAACTCCAACACTTTCCATGTCATCCCCTTACGTAAGTCTCTTTGGGGTTGATCCGAATTATGAGAAACTTAGGGTCTTTGGGTGTCTCTGTTATCCTTGGCTTCGCCCTTACTCCTCCCACAAATTATCCCCTCGATCTACTCCATGTGTCTTCCTAGGATACTCTCCCACACAAAGTGCCTATCTATGTCTAGAGCCCGTTACCTCTCGTATCTATGTGTCTAGACACGTTGAGTTTCATGAAAACATCTTCCCTTATGCGGCCTACTCAAAATTCTTCCCGTCCATGTCACCACACCCTTCGTCATCATCCCCCTTGTCTTCGGACCCTACTGTTTCTCTCGTCCCCTCCTCTGTTCTTTAGGGTTTAGGATTTTGCCAATTAGTTATTTGTCATGAGATATTAATTCCATGCCACATGTTGTCATCTTAAATATCGGTTCCATCACCTCGGAGTTTTGTATAAGATTTTATTGGATATTTTTACTTAATTTATAATAATAAAATAATTATAGACTTACCGTTGTTATACCGTTTATCATAATTTAAATGGTCGAATTCCAATTTAATTAATCAAATTTTGATATTAAAATCAATATAAAAAATATATGTGTAAAAATATTTATTAATATTATTTACTGATAGATCAAAATAAATGATATAATTGAAAATTAAATAATTAGTCGATTATAATTATTGATTCAAATATATAATTATTGATTCGATTTTAGGATGTCTTGGGGATAATATTAAATAAAAAAACTTATGCTTTGATGGTTAACGGTAGGATTTATATGTTACGAATAACTTGATTTATTAAAATTAAAATTAAAATTAAAATTAAAATTAAAATTAAAATTAAAATTAAAATTAAAATTAAAATTAAAATTAAAATCAACATTAAAATTATAATCAAAATCAAAATTAAAATCAAAATTGGGTCAAAATTGAAATCAAAATTTGGTCAAAATTGGATCAAAATCGGATGGGGTTTTAGGCAGATTTTTGATAATTGAGGGGGGAATAGGATGAGGTCAAAATCGGGAGAATAGGACTAAAACATGATAATCGAGGGGGAAATAGGCTGAAACGGAAAATCGAGGAAGGAATAGGATGAGGATCAAAATCGAGGGGAATAGAACTAAAGTAGGGGAAATGGCTGTTTTTCCTTTTTTAAATCATAGTAAATAGGCGGAATAATTACGATGGTGACGGTGGGGAGGACTAGGATAAGGACGAAGCACTATGAATATTCGCTATTTCTATTTCTCGAATGTTTCCCAACAGGAAGTGGCAAACATTGGCACGTTATCCCTTATTCTAGAACTTTGTAACATTCGGTGTTCTTTGAAACCTGCATTTTTCTTTTGTCATCTTTACTTAACGCCAGAAGGAAACAATGACAAAGGCAGAAGGAAGTTATTTCTATTTTTCTTTTATTTCTCAACACGACGTGGCAAACATTGGCACGTTCTCCCTTATTCTAGAACTTTGTAATCTTTTAAACCTGCATTTTTCTTGGTCATCTTTACCTAACGTCAGAAAGAAACAATGGCAAATGCAGAAGGAAGTTACAGAGACAACCGGTGGAGTCTTCATGGCATGACTGCTTTTGTTACTGGAGGGGCTAGTGGAATCGGGTCAGTCTTCTTCTTCCCTGAGTTTCTCTTTTTCTATTGTTTTCTGATAAAGCTGTGAATAAATATTTGAAATATCGGTAATATTCGTGTTTTAAGAAATGGGTTTGAATTGAAATTCTAATTCAGCTGGATTTGCTGATTATCTCGTTGACATGCTCTGGTATGTTTAGGCGTGCTATCGTGGAGGAACTAGCTGGTTTTGGGGCAAGAATCCATACGTGTGACAAATCTGAAGCCAAGCTTAATGACTGTTTACGTGAATGGCAAAAGAATGGCTTCCAAGTTAGTGGTTCAGTCTGTGATGTATCTTCTCGGCCTGAGAGAGAGAAAATGATGGAGACTGTATCCTCACTCTTTGATGGCAAACTGAAAGAAAATACATTAGCTATTAGTTCCCAGGTCTACCATATTTCATTCAAGACCACTGTATTCTGAGATAAATTTGATTAAACACCTTAAATCTGCTCATATCTCTCTTGTATTAACTATTGGTCATATAAGCATAGCCTTTGGTTGATATGTAACATTTTGTTATGTTCTGAATATAGGTAAACAATGCTGGCATAGTTTTGGTAAAGCCAACTATTCAATACACAGAAGAGGACTTTTCAAACCACATGAAAACAAATTTCGAGTCTGCTTACCATTTCTGCCAGCTTGCGCATCCTTTGCTGAAAGCCTCGGGATCGGGGAGCATTGTGTTCATGTCCTCTGTTGCCGGGGTTGTTTCAGTCAGCGTTGGTTCCATCTATGGTGCAACAAAAGGTACGTGCTCTTCTTGGAAAGAAAGAACATGTGGGTGATACATTCACCAGCTGAACCTAACATTACAGATGAGATAATTCTTCCAAACTGACTTGAGACTCGTTGAATTTGCTCATACTGTACACGTTTTCTTGGGTTGAAAGCTACGTTTGCGTAAATCAGAATCACACTATGATTTGATTGACCATGAAATTTCTTGGCCTCAATGATTAGTGTTGTTGAAGTATTTTGAGTTTAAAACGCAGGAGCTTTGAGCCAGTTAGGAAGAAATTTGGCGTGTGAGTGGACGAGTGACAATATAAGGGCAAACTCAGTTGCTCCTTGGTTCATTTCAACCACTATTACTGAAAATGTAATAACAACTCATCTATCGTTCGATCAATTACATATATTCTCATCCTTTTTCCCCTGAATCCGTTTTTACGCACGTTTTCAGTTTCTTAGTGAAGAGAATATCAATGAGGCCGTTGAGTCGAGAACTCCGATGGGTCGTGTTGGGGAACCTAAGGAGGTTGCAGCAATGGTGGCTTTCCTATGTCTTCCTGCAGCTTCATATATAACAGGTCAGACCATTTGTGTTGATGGAGGTTTCACTGTCAATGGCTTCTCTTATCAACTCCAGGCTTAAACCGAGGAAACCCTCCAAACATGAACCTTGGGATGTATCACTACTGCAATACATTCGACCTTTTATAAATAAATGTCCAAAGATTTATAGCAATCGTTGAGTCCTAGAATTCGATGCTTGTGATGTATGAACACTATTATCGTTTGCGGTGTAAACGTGAATATCACTCCATAAGATCTATCATGCTTGGACCGACAAATTTTGACCCGTCTCTGAAAAGAAATCCTGAAATAGTATGAAGCCTATTAGGGTCAATTTGTCATCTTTAGAGAAGTTGTCTGTACAAGAATGGATAACAGGAGTCTTCGAGGCTAAGGAATCAGGTTCGTATTCCTCCTCTTAACGGTGCTTCTCTAGTTCAAATTCTTAAGCTTGAAGCTTGAGATTCTGACATACTGTCTGTTTTCAGGTATGCGATCGTGGAGGAACTTGCAGGTTTGAGGGCAAGGGTTCATACATGTCAGAAGCGATACTCTGCTTAACAAATGCTTAAGCCAACGGCAAACAAAAGGCTTTTCCGTGTGAGCAGTGTTCTAAAAGTCGGTCTAGGCGGTGACCGCCCGACTAATAAAAAATCGATCCTATTTTTTTAAATATCAAAACGACGTCGTTTTGGTCGTTTTATTTTTTTAATAAACCAAAACGACATTGTTTCGGTTGTTTCTCTCTTTGCTATACAATTCTTCCAGTTTTAAGTATCGTTGGTCGTCTTCGTTCATTCATTTAGTTTTAAATATCGTTCGTTGTTGGTTCGTAGCCATCTTCGTCTTCGTTTTCATTCGTCTATTTGTCATTTTCATCTTCATTCGTCTATATGTCATCTTCATCTATTCGTATGTTCGTCTATCTCAACAACACCACAAAGTCGTGGCTTAGAATTAGTGATTCAAAGGTAAGATCATTTTCGTACCGATATTAAAATTTCTCAAATACACTATGGATAATAGATATTTAGTTCTTCATTAATATTTTGTTATGTTTATGATATGGTTAATAAATTCATATGATTTTATATTTTATATATAATATTTTTGTTATTTATTATATTTTATTTTATAATTTTGAAATTGAAATATATTATAAATATTAAAAAATGAAAAACGCCTAGTTACCGACTAATCGCCGATTAATTCGACTAGTCGTTAGGCGCTGAGGGACCGCCCGGTTAGCGCCTAACGACTTTTACAACACTGCGTGCGTGTGAGTGATTCATTGAGATTTCTTGAAAAGTTTTTCATTACACTATTTCTTTTACACCTCCTATATTTTATTTATTTTATAAGAAGTTTCAAAATGCTTTTGTTTTATAAACTGCGTATAAAAGAGATAAAAAAAAACAAATTAATTATTTATAGACACTGATATGAATTAAATTTTAAAATATTTTTGAATAAAAAAAATACAAGTGGTCACACTAGTCAGTACAAAAATTAAATAAAACCTCTTTGCCACCGGTTTCTTGGCTAACTCTCACTCTCCATTCCTAAGATATTATTTTAATTAAGAACAATAATAGTTGAAGAATGGACAAGAGGTGGAGTCTCCGAGGTATGACGGCTCCTCTCATCGGTGGAACCAAAGGAATCGGGTCGTTCTCATTTTCCTGTCTTTGACCAACACTGTTAATGTAAGGTTGAGACATGGAGCAGCTTTGGGTCGTTCTCATTTTCCCGCCTCTCTATTCTGGCGCGAAAATAACTGTTCTCCCACACCACGACAGATTCGATGAGAGTAGTTTGAAATCAACATCAGATTCGCTGTCAATAGGTTGAAATCGTTTGTTGTCAACAAAGAAGCTTGCAATTAAGCAGGTTCCGCAGAAAAACTGTTGCACTGGGTCATAGAGTCTTAGGGGTCCAAGGATAGCAGAGGTAAAGGGTTCGCAAAGGGGTCAAAGTGTCGTAGGGTTTAGGATAGGGTCGCAGGGGTCCAAGGGTCGTAGAGGGTAAAAGGGTCGGAAAGATCTAATGGTCGAAAAGGTAAAAGGGTTGCAGAGGTACAAGTGTCACAAATGGACCTCTTCGACCCTAGGACCCCTGTGATCCTTGTACCTCTTTGAACCTTGGACCCCTGTGATCCTTGTTCCTCTACAACCTTTGGACCCCTACGACCCTCGTCTCTCTCCGACCTTTGGACCCCTGCGATCCTTGTTCCTCTGCGACCCTTGGACCCCTGCGACCCTTGTCCCTCTACGACTCTCGTTACAATAATACTAAATCCACAAAAACAGCGATACTAACAATATAGTCAAAATAATTTATTTACAAATTATTTACAAATAATATGAATAAAATTTGAAAATAATAATTTATGAAATTATTTACAAATAATTGACTCAAATATCTACGAGCCTTGTACATTCGTGACCCTTGGACTTGTGCGACCCTTGTCTCTCGCGACCCTTGGACCCGTGACCGATACAATGAAAACCCTCTCATCAAGAGTGGCTCTGGTGATGTTAAAGACCATGTCATCTTCGTGACAGAAAAGTACGACTTCCCCAATACGAATGTTTTGGTCGTTGTAGAAATTTGTCCATCCATCAGTGAATTTGGAGCCATCCAACTTGACCTTTGTACCTCTGCGACCATTGGACCCATGCGAACGGGTAAAAAGGTCGTAGGGTCAAGGATCAAACGGGTAAAAGGTTCGCAAGGGACAAATGGTGCGACCCTTGTACCTCTGCGACCATTGGATCCCTACGACCCTTTACGCTTTATTATTAAAAAAATATTTACAAATGATATGAATAATTTTAAAAAAAAATTACAATGTACAAAGTTGAATTATCCATCCCAAAATTATGTTAGAAATAAACTGTTAACACATCTTTTTAGACCTTTGGACCGTGCGACCCTTGTCCCCCTCCAACCCTTATCTCCTTTCGACCCTTGTACCTCTGCGACCACTTGGACCTCTGCGACCTTTATCTCCCTTCGACACTTGTACCTCTGCGACCCTTTGTCCCCTGCGACCCTTGGACCCCCTGCGATCCATATCTCCCTTCGAACCTTCTCTCCCTCCGACCCTTGTACCTCTACGACCCTTTGCCCCCTGCGACCCTTGGACCCTCTGCGCCTTTATTACAATAATAGTAAATCCACAAAAACATCGATATTAACAATAATACATTCTATTAAATAATAGTAAAAAAACCAACCAAATACAAACATGAATTTTGTTGTTCAAATGAGGTTCAAAGTAATCAAAATACAACGGAATTCAATCTATGATGATTATAGGGGCAAATAGTATACAAGGTACATCATCAAGAACGGTGTCTAGTTCGACTTTGAGGGTACAACCCACATTAAAACCATTATCGTGACAAAACTTTTTCCAATTCGTGGTAATGCTAGCGCCATCGCGTTTCACGGGCCTTAGATGTGCCTCCCAAATGTCTGTGTAATTAGTTATCATATCAACACTTACTTCGTCTACCGCAAAGATCATTCGACCTCGCAAACTCTATCAAAAGTGTCTGCGATAACCGAATAAATTTACAACAACGCCAAACTAATGCATATACAACCAGATTTGGTTAATCAAATTAATCGGTTTGAGTTCACTTACCACAACATCTACGGCCAGATTTGAACGCGTGACTGGTACCGTGAAAATCCTCTCACCAGAAGAAGATGATCCTGCTTCTATGAAATGTTGTATTTTCGGCAAAAATGGATGGAAGATAACGAGAGTTAGAGAGAGAGAGTGTGTGTCGTTATTAGAAAAAAGGAAACGGCTGGAATACGAAAAGACATGACCCTATCATCAAATCGTCGTCAGATGGAATTCGAAATGGTTTTTTAAATTTTGGTGAAAAGTTCGGCGGGAATTTTGGTGAAAATGATAAAATATCAAAAACCAATCAAAATTGAGGCTGGCATGAGTCGCATGGGTTGCATATATACGAAATTGATGAATTTACAGGTTTATAATGATAAAATGCCAAAAACCAATCAAAACTATACATTTACAACGTCAAACTAATTAACGCCAAATGAGGGACGCATGGGTCGTTTGGTCGCATATATGGATGAATATATGCGAACTCGACGAATTACAAGTTTATAATGATAAAATGCAAAAAACCAATCAAAATAATACAATTACAACGTCAAACTAATTAAATGCCAAATGAGGGTCGCATGAGTCACATGGATCGCATGGTCGCATATATTGATGAATAGATGCGAACTCGACAAATTTACGGGAAAATGGCAAAAACCAATGAAAACAATATATCTACAACGTCAATCAACGCATGGGTCGCTTGGTAGCATATATGGATGAATAGATGCGAAATCGACGAATTTACTAGTTTATAATGATAAAATGACAAAAACCAATCAAAACAATACATTTAAAACGTCAAACTAAATAATGCCAAATGAGGGTCGCAAGGGTCGCATGGTCGCATATATTGATGAATAGATGCGAACTCGACGAATTTACGGGTTTATGATGATAAAATGACAAAAACTAATCAAAACAATACCTTTACAACGTCAATCTAATTAATGCCAAATGAGGGTCGCATGGTTGCATATATTGATGAATATATGCGAACTTTACTAATTTATGGTTTTATGATGATAAAATGACAAAAACCAATCAAAACAATACATTTAAAACGTCAAACTAAATAATGCCAAATGAGGGTCGCAAGGGTCGCATGGTCGCATATATTGATGAATATCGCATTTTATTTCACTGGAGAGATAGTTTATTAGCCGAGAGTGACCCAAGATTGACCTAACACCGTCACCTAAGTCATCTCCTGCCATGTACTTCGTATTCCAGTCACATTTGAAGAGTGACCCAACACCGTCACCTAAGTCACCCCTGCAACTCGTCAGTGGCTGCATAGAGCCTGAGTCCGCCGATTACCAAGACCTTGAGTAACACATAGACAACACGATGCCCTGCGTCGACAATGGTGAGTGCGGCACGCAAGTTACAAAGGTAAAAAAGATTTTTCATAGAAATATGGGTTAGATACGCATACTAAGAGAAGAGACGTAGACATTAACTTATATGCATGGGTCGGAAGAGTCACATGGGTCGGAAGATAGGAGTCTGACAGCAAAACGACAAGTCACATGGGTCGGAAGAAAGGATTCTGACTGCAAAATGAAAAGTCACATGGGTCGGAAGGGTCACATGGGTCGAAAGACAAGAATCTGATAGCAAAACGACAAGTCGCATGAGTCACATAGGTCGCATGAGTCGTCCATGGGTCATATGTGGTCATATTGGGTCGCATGAGTCGCACAATGGTCATATGTGGCCGCATGAGTCGTACAAAGGTCATATGTGGTCGAATGAGTCGTACATGGGTCATGTGTGGTCGCATGAGTCGTACAAGGGTCATATGTGGTCGCATGCGTCCGATGGGTTCCCATTAAAATCTGATTCTAATTTAATCCGATTGAGCGTCGCATAACGGGTCATATTGGGTCGCATGAGTCGGATGGGTCATAATCTTACGAACAATAGATCCAAAATAAGACATTTTCAACATTTAAATATTTATTACATAATCACAAAGGTTACAAAGATCACAAAAGCTACATAATGTTACATAAGGTCTCAAAGGTCACAACGGTTAAAAACAAGGCAAAAAGAAGTTGAAGAAAAAAAGGCAAGAAAAAAGTTGAAGAAAAAAAAAGGTAAAAAGAAGTTCAAGAAAAAAAAGAAAGAAAAAAGGTCAATTTTGCCAATTTTAGAGACACATTGGAGCCCTCCCCCACAAGGAGAGTCGTGTGTGACTCAACGTCTTCTCCAAGTTAACCTCCAACCGTGATCTTAGGTAACACGGATACAACTTGATGTCTGAGTCCACCGATTACCAAGATCTTATGTAGTGCAGAACATCACAAAGTTCTCCATCCACATTGTAAGTACTTGTGTGTATCTACATAGAGATCAAGTTCGACGATTAACAAGATCTTGGATAACAAATAGACAATACGATGCCCTGGATCGACCATGTGACCTTCGTGACGAAGGTCAAAATGGTCACAAAGGTAACAAGGATTTTTCAGAGAATTTAGGGTTAGATGTTAAGAATCGCCCTTTAGAGAGAATGAAAGACTCGAAACAAGAGATGATTTGGTGCTAAAAATTGTTGTAGCTTTTTGCTTTTTCCTCCTCTATTTATAAACTCATATTTAACGAAAAATAAATGCTACAAGACTCCTAAAATTCCAGAAAGACGCCCACTAAATACAAAGAATGATCAAGGTGCATGTATTGACGACATTAAAGAAAAAATTTTTTAATATAGGGGTAACAGATACATGTCCCAATGGTCTTGAATGTGGCATTGGTAAAATAAAAAGCATAGCTAGCACCTGGAAAAGCCAGTAGTCTGACATTGAAAAGACTAGTCGAAAGGGTCGAAATGGACAAATGGGTCGCAATGGTCGCAAGGGTCGCAATGGTCGCAATGTCCACATGGGTCGCAAGGGTCGCAAAAGGCTCTGTGACCCTTGGACCCGTGCGACCCTTGGACCCGTGCGACCCTTGTACCTCTGCGACCGTTTTGACCCCTGCGATAATGTACCACATATTAAAAAAAAGTACCAAATGTTTATCTTCCATTAAAAAAAATGTACCAAATATCAAGTTAGTATTCTTGGGGTGAATAGATACGTTCTTCATTACTAAATATATCAACCGCCATCTTCTCACGCATGGAAGTAACATTTTCGTCGCAAATTAAGTGAAACATATTCCTCCTTCTCAATAACGAGGCTTCTATGAATTTGTAGGTTTGGTTCTGTGACAGACCTTATAATACTCATACTTCCATTCATCTTCTCCAGAAGTCAAAGAAGGAAACCCTCCGAGAATGAGTATCTTGGGGACAGCTTTTTTTATATTCTCAATCACCGGATCGATATGCGTTTTCTTAAGCCTCATTTGGCAGTCGTATACCGTGATGCATCGGGTTTTGAAATCCGTTTTGATGGCTACCCAATGATATCCTACCCATCGATTTTTATCTATTGGAATGTTTAGAACCAAGACAAAACATTTATAATCACTAATTGGTATCTTCTTACTTTTTGAATGGATACTTGGCATTAGAAAAATCACTAAGCATTTTCGGAAAAGTTTCTATATCCTCGTACATCCACAGCGAAAGCGTCTGCATGAAAGCAACAAGACAAATATAATAATTCTGATTCGCGCTGGGACTCAATGCTGAGCGAGAAGACAACACCATCAATGCCTCATCCAAATGCTGCAAAAAAAAACACACATGAATACATATGACACAAAACTCTGTGAGACTAAGGGTTTAAAAAAACTTATATCATCTTCAAGCTATACGTTGGCCTTTAATATAATCTCCCAAAACTTTGGCCCCCAGGGAATATCTAGCTCAGATTTCCACCACCGCTCATGCCGAGGTGCCTTCAAGAACTAATATATAGATTAGTCAACTTTTCACCGCTAGCGTCAATGAAGGAAGGAAATCGGGTTATCAAGCCCTTTACTAATCTCTTGGGAATCCACACAAACTCCTCTTCCCCTTCAGGTTCTTGAACCACTGTTCTTGCTCTTTTCGCCGGCGGAGGTTCAACATATGGCGCGGACTCATTCGATAAAAGTCCAGCACATGCATAAATTTACTTCATTAAACATAAGGCGACCAATGCGATCCATGCGACCAATGCGACCCATACGATCTATGCGACCCATTCGACCAATGCGGCCTACGCGACCAATGCGACCATGCGACCTATGCGACCTCAAATGACCGTACTTACTTGGTGGTACTTCGAAAGTAGCGACGTCCTCTTGGACATGACCCACTGCTGGAGTATCCTTGGCAGGAACCTTGCCGGCGATGTCATCGATAGGATCCACTGGAGCATCTGCATAAAATTACTTCATTCATTGGACTTATCGTTCGTTATGCGACCCATGCGACTCATGCGTCTCTAACGATCCCGCGACTTTTTCGACCCTACGACTTATATGTCCTTGCGACCGAACCGACTCTTGCGACCCATGCCGACTCTCGATGGAAATTGACACTCAAATGACCTTTTCACTAAATATTACTTATTTGGTGGAACTCCATCAGGAGCAATGTTTGCCAAATCCTCTTCTGAGCCATCTCCGCTTGGCTCTTTTCTTGACACTGGATTTGGACGTCGAAGGAATTCAAAAACATAAACACTAATGTCGGAAGATTGGTTTTCGGTGATCGCAACTCTCTCGGCAGCCTTTGATTTTGGATTAGGCATATGAATCTCGGCATCCCTTAGAAGGTTTCTTACGGAGTTGATGATTCTTTTCTCCAACTTCTTTATTTCCCCTATTAATTTCTGCTCTAGTGTCAGAGGGACCGCAGCATCAGCATCAGCATCATCTTGGACCTCTATTATTTTTTCACTCACGCTCTCCTTCCTCTTAGTCCCCTTTTCTTTCCCCTTTTTTTGATCACCAAGAGCTGCTTTTTCGTGTCAGCAGTTCTTGCTCATGGATATCCTCCCAACAAATACCCTTCGGATTTCTATGAATATGTTTCATCTATCTGAACATCAAGATCGTCGCATCCCTCGTAATCCTCCAAATCAGAACGTAAAGCTTCCTCTTCGTGTTCAGCACGAAGAATACTTAGAATATCCTGAAAAACAAAGAATAACCAGTATTACCCTCTGTGACCCTTGTTTCCCTTGTGACCCTTGTGTAGTTGTTACCTTAGAATCTCCAATCTGCCTTATCACATCTACATACTTCGGGTTAAAATTGGATTTAACCATCTTCTTGCACATTCTTGGGCATGATCGATGCGCATCCACAACCTCAACATACCATCCCTTTCCGCTCAAACTAAAGATGGTTTCGAATGGAAGTAACTGAAACATTAAAACAAAATGATAAGAATGCAAAAAGTACGAAAACATTCAAGTTATTCGAATAATATATACAACTTACCATTAGTGGGATCATGAAACCGCCACAATACCATTTTGGTTTCGGTGATTCCCCGCTAACATGCTTGCGGCAAGTATTCACAATCTTCTCGAATGTGTAACAACCCCATGGAAAGCCTTCACAAAATTCCAAATCATCAACCATGTCAATGAGATCATGGCTGATAGAGTTTTCTGCTGAAGGCTTGTGAGCTATAACTTGGGCCAACAACATCAAAGTTGCCAACCTCTTCCGTTCGTCGGAGTTCTTCGCCTTCACAAGCTTTTCACTGACTTGTTCGGGGGTCACCTTTCCACGGTCAAAATTCTTCAGCCTGAATGTGACACCCATCATGGACTCCCATCCTATGGGATATGGTCCGCATTTCAATCTGGAAATTAGTGTGTGCTCCACTATAGAGTACCGGATGGGAATACTGTTTATGACGAACCACAACTTCGTCTTGTCCCGTATAATCACGGAATGATTTAGTAGGATAGATATTTGAACCTTCAGAAATGTGAAGTCACATTGTAAATGGAATAAATGCCTAAATTGTGACTCCTTCTCGAAGTAATGCAACTCGTGTTCATCTAAGATTCCTCTCAGCGTCGTTATTGTCTCGTGAGGATAACACTTGGTGGTGATCTTTAGAATTTTGTCCATGTGCTTGAATTCATGCACAAACTTCGACTTTGGCGCCACTTGAAAAATGACCAATTACGAATACATTATAAATCTACCGACTTAAGCGATTCATGCGACTCAACCGACCCGTGCGACCCATGCGACTCAACCGACTTGTGCGACCCAGGCGACTCAGCCGACCCGTGCGACCCATGCGTCTCAAACGACCCTCAGACACTCTGCGACACTCAACCGGCTCACTGAGATTCAACCGATCCACGCCCCTCAAACGACCATTACGACACATCCCACTCACTAAGACAATCGACTCACTGAGTCGAAGATGGTCATGTAACTCCTATGACCCTTGCGACTCAACCGACAAATTGAGTCGAAGATGTTCATGCAACTCCTGCGACCCTTCCGACCCAACCGACTCACTGACACTCACCCATTTCAAATCAATAAACCATTTTATGACTCGAAAGCTTGCAAAACCCTAGAAATCGATCTACTTACACTTATTGACGCCATTGAAGAATTACTCGTGCTCTCTTCTTCATTGCTGCTGCTGATTCTTGCCATTTTCTTTCTTGCCAACTTCAAATCGATCCCTCTCAAATTCGACATCACTTATTCTTTCATGCTATAAACTTTTAAACAGGTTTCACGTCGAAAAACTGTTCGACTTTCTCGCTTTTGACAGTTTTTCACGTCGAAAAACTGCAGAATGTGGATTTTTTCCACGTTCGAACATTAAGGGTAAATTTGTCTTTTCTTCAGTTTTTTTCCGATTTAATAATTATTTTAGGGAAGGGTATTTTTGAAGCGGTTTAGCCTATAAGAGTATTTCTAATATTCCGCCCTTTGAGGTTGTAATTTTGATTCTTTAAATTAATTTAAAATTTTATATATTAATTTAAAAATATTATTTCAATAAGTATTATTTATAAGTAAAAGACAATTTAATGGGAAATAGTTTATATATTTTCTATGAGTTTGATACAAATTTGAGAATTATTATATTTTTTAAATCAAAATTTTGCAAGTGATATTTTTAAAAAACTCATATACTAATGTTCTTTAATTTTAATATATATATATATATATATTAAATTACTATATTAATAAATATTAAAATCTGTATTTTTTATGTTTTCAATTTATTATTTGTTCGTTCCATTATTCTCTTATGATACGTTGAAATAAAAAATTTACAATTCAATTATTTCTTATTACAACAAAGAATATATATATCAAATATTTGTACAATGTAAAAATATATCTATTAATTTTTTTAATATCTGATTATATTTATCTATTGGTTTGTGGAGTCAATGAAATAGAAAGAAATTGATGTATACGATGTTTAGATGAATAATATAAGTGGGCAAGAAGAGGGAATTTTTTAGTGTGTGAGTGCGAGTGTGAGTTTAAAAAAACGGGCTCTATATCAATTCCTAGACGGAGCCATATGACACGAAAATGTAGACTCTTGAACTGAGGGAGCAAGACCCTAAAGAAAGTTCAAGAAGCTTTGAAGCGTGATAAACTTTAAAAAAGAAAGATGAAAACCGAAGAACCCTCTTTCCAAATCATTCGTCACATTTAGTTTTATAGAAATATTTGAAGAAATTAGTTGAGAAACATCATCAAGATTATTCAGTTGATTCATATTCTAAATTTTCAATCGCTACTATATTTACCGAACTAGTTCATCCATCATATGTGTATAGTTATTTGTGTAGTTTATTTCCAAATTAATAATATATAAACTTTTATATATGTGTGTTAAACTTTTAAAATACTATAAAAATAAAGAATATTGTATTTTATGATTGGTATGATCTAATATTATATCAATAAACATAAATGTTTGTAATATTTTTTTTATTTTAATCACATTTTGTATTTAGTATTTTTGAATTATATTAAATTTTATATATATATATATATATATTGAAATAATACTTTTTGGTATAAAGAGTTCCAATCGATAGTTATGAAAATAAAGAGAATCACTAGAAGGAAAGAAGTAACAGTTAGCATAACTATGTTTAATTATGCTAATAATGACGTTGGAGTTGGATGATTTTGAAGTCAACAATACATTACTTAACATATTTTTCACACTAATATGCAATGACTAGGAAAAGGAATATTAAACGAATTACACCAATATCATTTAACTCATATATAAATATAATGAATTCACTTTCTTGTTCTCTTATATCATCTCTCTTTCTACATTACATTGCTCGAAAATGGATAACAGGTGGAGTCTCCAAGATATGACCGCTCTTGTAACCGGTGGAACCAAAGGACTAGGGTTTGTGTAATTCCGTATATCGTTATGTTTTTGGTCGAAACAATAAGCATGAGGTTTGGTTTGGTTTTGGAATCCACTAATGATTTGATTTTTTTTTGTGTTCTTGCTTCTTGTTTATGTTTTGGAGAATATGTCAAATATATGTATGGATTTAACTAATTCAAAAAATAAATTTAAGAGTTTATAGTTATTAAGTAATATACATAAAAACTGAATGATTCATGTCTTATTTGATGTGAGACAACACAATATAGCATTCGTAGCACATTTAGTTTGATTATGCGCAGTAAACATCGCAATCAAGAGACCAACACTAGAATATTCAAATCGGGACGAGTCCGATTCTAATACATTATAAAATATTTGTTTGAATCTAATTAATCCAAAAATTAATTTAAGAATTTAAGATTATTTAATACCATATATGAAAATCTATAATTTATATCCTAACCGATGTGAGATAACACAACGTAACAGAACTCCCGTTCGATCCAGTTGCATGGACAGTAAAAACGCCCTAAGAGAGCATCACTTGCTCAATTCAAATTGCTAAAGAAGATGTTTTTTTGTTTTTTTTTCTAGATCAATTGTGGAATTTAGGGTTTAAAAAATTTAACTCATCCGAGTGATTAGTTCCCTCCCAACACGTGTTTTTGTATAAACAATGTTTCTTTTTGTCAATATATAAAATACCAATTCCAAAAGAAGCATGAAAATGGGATGTTTCCAGGTATGCAATGGTGGAGGAACTTGCTTCCTTTGGGGCAAAAGTACATACATGTGCTAGAGACAAAATCATACTTACGGAATGCTTATGTGAATGGCAAACAAAAGGCTTTAAAGTCACTGGTTCAGTCTGTGACTTGTCTTCTCCGTCTGAGAGAAATAAACTGATGCAGGACGTCTCCTCTCTCTTCGGTGGAAAGCTCAACATACTCGTAAGTGTGCTTAAAACTTTTTCCAACTAAATTATTTACTCTAGGCCATTTTACTCTCAACTTAAACGTTCTTATTCAATATTCTAATATATATTATTCTCTATTTGTTTGTTACACCATACTTTTCAATGTATATAGGTCAACAATGTCGGTACAAATTTTCCAAAGTCAACAGTGGAATACACTGAAAAAGATTTATCGTTCCTCGTCGCTACAAATTTTGAGTCTGCTTATCATATGTGCCAACTCGGGCATCCTTTGCTCAAGGCCTCGGGAAATGGAAGCGTCGTTCATATCTTCGGTTGCCGGGGTTGTATCTCTTGGTCTGGTTCTTCCATCTATGCTGCAACAAAAGGTATAATATAATATACACTCATCTTTATCTTTATGTACAATTACTAGCTAACTATTAAAATATTCAAATAATTAAGATCTATATTTTAATATCATGTCAAATGGGATTAGTTTTATCTCAAACTAAAACTTAATTTAAAAATTAAAGGTTAGTCAACCTTAAATAAAAATTTATGATTCATACATCGATATAGGACTATACATGATAACATAATTCATATCAAAAGATTTTCCTTGTTGTGTGTATTATTGGTCAATACTTGCAGGAGCCATGAATCAATTAGCGAAAAATCTGGCGTGCGAGTGGGCAAAGGACAACATAAGGGCCAACTCAATTGCTCCTTGGTTCATCTCAACCCCTCTTGCTGATTACGTAATATAAACACATCCATCATTCAAACCATTTAAACGTATTACATTTTCTAAAATAAGATTTTACGTTATATTTTAAGTGGCTGCACTCAAAGAGGTTCAAGAAGGCCGTCGAGTCGAGAACTCCATTGGGTCGGGTGGGGGAACCTAAGGAGGTTGCAGCACTGGTGGCATTTCTGTGTCTTCCAGCAGCTTCTTACATAACTGGTCAGACCATTTGTGTTGATGGAGGCTTCACTATTAATTTCTTCTCCTATCAACCAAAGGCTTAAAACATGAAGACCCATCGTACTGAAAGTTATATGCCTGTTATGTAATATTTGGATAGTCTTGGGTTAAAAGTGTAATTATTAAAAGTTAATAATTCTATTTAAGAAACGAAAACTAGGTTTTCGATATCAGATTTTAGAATCACTAAACCCTAGTAGCCGTCAAAAGAAAAACTACGAAGAACGATATAGTTTTCGTTCATCGAGAATTCCGCATCAAACGTTGAAGGCAGAATCCGATCTCGGCGTGGATACACGTAGAGGACTTGTACTATCAAGTCTATCATCCGATTGTTACAAATTCAACGTTACAGGTACGAAATCGTTTCTATATTTGTTTATCGTTGAAAACCCCGAAAAACTAATCTGAATATCACTAGATCTAAACAATTCGGGTTGATAAAACAGGCTTCCGCACCCAAATCAACCCAACAGTGGTATCAGAGCGTCTGGTCGTCTATTTAGATTAGTTTTTTGAAATGGTTTGGTGAAAAACGAATCGGAAAGAACAAAACGTGCGCAGCTGAAATCGGAGCCGGCCGCACGATGGTCCACGGCGGTCGACGGCAAAGGGTCGAGCGGGCTAGGGGCGGGCGGACGGCGTCGCGTGCCGCGTCTGACGTCGTGGGTCTCCAGGCGAAGGGCGGCGCACGAGCGGGCGTACGTGACGGTGCCGGCGAAGGTCGTGGCAAAGGGCGGCGAAGGGTGAGGAGGCAAGTGCGGCGCGAAGGGATTTCTGAAATCCTCACCGCTTCGGTGAGCGACACCGGCGACCCACGGGCGGTGGGAC
>CM071863.1:5982877-6018573 GCA_036759665.1 Gynandropsis gynandra | reverse complement strand
ATAATATATGGCATTATTTTCATTTGATGAATTTTCATAAGTGTATGATAGAGTCCAAGATTAAATCTGAGATTTGACATTATGATAGAGATCATAATAAAGAGAGTCAAGTTTTGGTATGATTTAATCTAAATTGTTCTTGTTCGTAGGATCACTACTCGGACTACAGTGATCCGGAAAGAACAACATGTATGTGATAAGTTTCTATTGTGATAGAAATCAGTAGATCTCTTTTACTGAATCACATATATGGGTGATACACATGATGATGTGATCACTGAATTGACCTAAAGGGAGAAATGTTTAATGGTTAAATAACCAATAAACTGTCATAAGATTTCTTCAGACAGTTAGATAGTTAGTTTTTCTTTAGACCTGAGATCAGCATAGTAACTAGCATCTCATCTATTATTCTTTGATTCTGGACACCTAGTATCTGAGAGTACTAGTTGAATAGATATTGGAAATAATTAGATATTTGTGTAGTTAGTGACTGATCAAGAAGGGATCCATCAACTCTTGGTAAGAGTTTGAGCTCTATGTTGTCAGTAATCACAATGACTGTACGAATCTCTGGCCAGAGTACATTGAATGAATGAAGAAAGGTGTTTCTTAGGTTCATTCATCAGTCAGTTGTGATTGACATGAGACATAGTTGATGATCCGTAAGGCTGACAGTTATGACCATGCCTAGGATGCATCCGGAGCTGTAAAGATGGAAGGAAATACTAACATCAACTTCACCATGGTTCGTTTTGGGTAAAATTGTTACTCAAATGAGTAAGGATGTTACTTCACGCTATACGGTCGTTGGGGAGTGTTGCTAGACGCCAACCTCGATAAGTTAATTAGTGCAGACTAATTGGCTACCGGTTTAGTGATGAACCTACGAGGTCACACGCATACGAGTGTCTCGGTACCTGCTTGTGATTGTTAGACAATCAGTGTGGATAAAAGTGTAATTATTAAAAGTTAATAATTCTATTTAAGAAACGAAAACTAGGTTTTCGATATAAGATTTTAGAATCACTAAACCCTAGTAGCCGTCAAAAGAAAAACTACGAAGAACGAAATAGTTTTCGTTCATCGAGAATTCCACATCAAACGTTGAAGGCAGAATCCGATCTCGGCGTGGATACACGTAGAGGACTTGTACTATCAAGTCTATCATCCGATTGTTACAAATTCAACGTTACAGGTACGAAATCGTTTCTATATTTGTTTATCGTTGAAAATCCCGAAAAACTAATCTGAATATGATGGAGGCTTCACTATTAATTGCTTCTACTCTGAACCAAAGGTTTAAAACATGAAGACCCATCTTACATAAATCTAATAATACATCTTTAACAAATGCATTATTATAATTTTATATAAATATTATTACATATTCGTTTTGCTTTTTGTTTCCCAAGAAATGTGACACTGTATTACATTACAGTAATATTGTACTTGTTCAATAAGTTATTACTACGTTAATTTTATTTGTTCAATAAGTTTGTATTAATGTTTTCAAACCATGATGATGAGCGTCTATATATGGAAAGATAATTCAATGAAAATCTTTCATATTCAAAGTCGGGTTTGATTTATATCTTACATCAAATTTATATATATATATATATATGTGCATATATATACTAGATATGTCTTGCGTGTTTAGCACGGAGAGTTATAAACAATGCAAATATATTACAACGTAATTTTGGAGTCGTATGTTTCCAAAGTCAACAATACACTATCAACAATATCACTTTTCATATTTTTCCCCACGGATATGCAACGACTAGGAATAGTAATCTTACACTAATACACGAATATTATTTCAGTCATATATAAATATAAAGAATTTTCGTTCCATTTCTCCTATATCATCTCTTTGTATATTACATTGCTCAAGATTTGATAACAGGTGGAGTCTCCAAGATATGACCGCTCTTGTAACCGGTGGAACCAAATGACTCGGGTTTGTGTAATTCCACCTCTTTTTGATAGATATGTGTGTTGAAATTTATAATGCCCCAAGCACCACTAAAGTATAGTACAAGAGCCATTAAACAATTAATTAAAAATTATTTAATTGTATATTGGTCCTGAAACTATGACATAAATATATCATATTTGTCACTGTTTACATAACTAATAATAAATTTTCAGAAAACTTATTTCTAAATAGATAGTAGAAAAAAAGTGATCTCTCAATTTTCGACCACGTCAACGGTTGGGGTGGGAGTCTATCTCGGTGTAAACGTCTCCTGGAGATGTCGTATCATCAGTACTACGTCATCTATATTCAAAACATTTCTAAAAGTTACTGGATCTATCTCTTGGTTGCAGTTTTGAGAAAAATTCAACTATAAAACCGAAGTATAGTACAAAGCAAGGGATTGCTTGACTCGAGTGTTCTCACAGGTAATAGTTGCTCGAACTCAGCGTATGTCTGCTCAGACCGAGCAATCGATCACAGAAGGAAACCATTGTTTAATAATTGAGTTCCAAGTGTTAAAAGTAGTGACTTTCCTGTCAAACGTAGATATGCTTGTTAGAATCTCTTTTATGTGGAACGACGTGACTACTATGAGGCTAATAACTTGAGATTCAACAAGTATAGTCTGTTGTATGAGATGCATAGTGGGAGTCAATGATTAGATCGCACAAACATTTGGATACCACAGGGATACAGATCTTAACCGTAGTCAACCATGAGTGATATGTGAACTCAACTATGTCCAAAAGAGCAACTTGACTACCAGGGAATTATGTGATAAAAATCACTAGAAGAATGCATATTTAACCAAGTTAATGTGTTTAAAAAATGACCTAATTAACTACTGAGGGCTCATATATATTAAAAGAGGTTAAACAACTGTTAATAAGAAATGAGATTTATAATGCTATTGTATTGTTGATTAGTAGTTGGCATTATTGAGATGAATCAATATTTTAATAATGTATTAAGAATTGTTCTTACATTATGGTTATTTCCATATTTAAGAATAGATCTCTCGACGAATGAGGAAGAAGTCTTCCATTTTACTGTTGGATACTGGAAGTTCATAAGTTGTTGGAGATCAATTTTGATGACCGGTACAAAAATCTGTGACTGGTTCTTATGCACGAGAAATTTATTGATACGATTGATAAGCCATTCATAGCGGTATCTGCTACTGATTACGCCAATGCGATGACTGCATATGTGAAGTAGGCAAATGATATGAACACCGCTAAATGCATCAATTTGACATCCATGAGCCTTAAACTCCACCTTCAGCATCAGGATATGGAACAAATAGACATCATCGTACACCTTAAGAAGATGTAGGTGCACATAGCAGGACAACTAGGTTTCAGTTGACCAAGGCTTTGTTCAAGTCCAACATGGCTGCCGACATGCCGATTGGACCCACGTTCTCAAAATAATTTATCTTGTGGAATATCTTGAGAAACTAAGGTCTAGATTTGGCTAGGGGTTGGTGTAGGATATGATCCAACATTCAGTCTCCAATTTCATTGTTAATTATAATATTAACAAATTGGTTTCCAAGCTTCGTGTTGTTGAACATGGTGACTGATTATGAAAATCACTAGCTTGGAGGTGTGCCAAATGTTGGCGAGTCTGTAAAAAGAAAAGGAAGCACAAGAACTAGTATAAGAAAAAGTCTTTCAAGGTTGAGGGTGGTGTGACCAAATCCAAAACCGAGAAGGACAAGGCCAATCATCCTAGTGTGGAGTGTTGCTTCTATAATATTGGAAGATAAATTGCAAGGAATACCTTGTATCTTTCAAATGAAAGAAACAAAGTATGAAATTCATGGAAAGTGTTTTCATGATTTCACTTCTTACTATTGATTCGACTATGTGGGTATTAGATACCAACAATAGTTTCATCTGCAATGTGTTGCAGGGATTGAGAATCAGTAGGAAACTGCAGAAAGGGGACTTTAACCTACAAGTGGAAAATTGTGACAATCTAGCTTAGTACGCCTAATGGCAAGATGTGTTATGTTTAAAACACGTTTACTATGTTCTGAATTTTTTAACATAATTTCATTTCTATTTTGGACAGATATGGAATTAAAACTATATTTTTTTAACAAAATTTGTTATATATTTCATAATGACGAATTATTTACAAATGGTTATTTATAATATGGCATATATGTATTACCTGATGCAAGCATTGATAGGATCAGCATGCATGTTTCTGGGCACAAGAGAGAAAGTGATCATCGTATGAATCAGACTTTCCTTTGTCATTATAGGCTCGATCATATTGGAGAGAATCGAATTAACTCGTTGCACCGAGATGGATATCTTGGATAATATGATTATGAATTATATTAACCTTGTGAATCTTGTCTTCGAGGAAAAATGACTAAGTCTCCTTTTACGAAAAAAGGAGAAAGAGCTACGAAACACTTAGGATTTATATATGGTGATGTATGTGGTCTAATAAGAGTTCAAGCTAGGGGATGGTATTTCTACTTCATTATGTTCACTGATGATATGTGACTGTACATGTATATGTATCTTATAAAAAACAAATCTAAATCTTTCGAAATATACAAGAGATTTTGTAGTGAAATGGAGAAGCAAACAGAAAAGATATCTGAGTCATGAATTCATATGAGAAAAATGAGATTTTGTCACATTGGA
This sequence comes from Gynandropsis gynandra, assembly GCA_036759665.1. Taxonomy (NCBI): domain Eukaryota; kingdom Viridiplantae; phylum Streptophyta; class Magnoliopsida; order Brassicales; family Cleomaceae; genus Gynandropsis; species Gynandropsis gynandra. The sequence continues at coordinate 6,013,917 of CM071863.1, read as the reverse complement.
CTTCTCTTGGAATGCCTCAGCATAATGGTATTTCAGAAAGCAGAAATCAGACTCTATTAGATATGGTGTGATCCATGATGAGACACATTGATCTTCTAATAAGTTTGTGGAGCTACGCTTTAGAAACAGTTGCCTATTTGTTGAATAAAGTTCCCGCAAAATCAGTTTTTAAAACTCTCAATGCGATATGAAGATGAGGTCAGCCAAGTTTGAAACACATAAGAGTACGTGGATATCGGTTTTTGTCAAGAGATTGCAATCGAATAAGCTTAACGCTAGTGTCATTTTTATTAGATATCCTAATAAAACAATGTGATATATTTCAAATAACCTTAATTAATATAATAAAAGTTCTTATAAAAAATTAAAACCTAATTCTATTATATTTTATCTAAATCGGTGGGGTCGATGTCATCCTCGTGATCACTAGTACCTCATGAAGGCGTTGCATCCGAATCGATACCCGGTTCTTGACGCGGCGTTGATTCCCTCGACCGACCGGATAGCAATTCTATAATGCTCTCCATATGCTGCATTTTTTATTGAGTTTCTTGAAGTTGGGCTCGAGTTTTTCGAAGTTGTGCTTCGAGATCCTCGATACGCCGTTGTTGCGTGTAGCTCTCTTGGACCACGAGAGGTATCGTCGTGGCCTCCTCGACGATATCCTTTTGCAGTGCACCGAGATCGAATAGACGCCCCTTATACGGTCTAACCGACTATAAAACAAAAAAATTAGAGTTAGAATTGTTAGAAAATATTTTATTACTAACCGAAATATAAACAATAAATGTTTACCTCCAAATAAATTTTGTCATTTTGTAAAAGACTGAACTCGTCGGAAGTTGAACCATAAGCTTGTGATTGCTGTGTGATCTTATCCGTCACAATTTTCACGGTTCTTTTCGCTCGAGAGTCAACGAGTTCAAGTTCGTCGCGCTCTTCCCCGACGTTCGGTTTCTTCTTGGTGTGGGTTTCCACTACCAGCTCAAGAAGAATCGTTTCTCTTCCTATTCGTTGCATTTGTTATATAAAATAAATATAATTATATAAAATACTGTAACAAAAATTTAAATAATAAGAAATTTATCAATTCTTGCTTCCTCTTCGGGAATGATTTTGTTCCCGAAGTATGGCGATGCAGACCATCTCCAGGAACCTTCTCACCGTACTGACATTTTTTGGCCTTCTAGCTCTTGGCCTTGAAGTCCTCAGACTCCCAATGTTGAATAAGTTGATTGAAGACCTCATCCATTGCCCATGTCGATTTGCGATTCTTGGTGTAGTAGTTGCGATTGGCGCTGTTCATCATCAAACGCATGCGGGCTTGCATATCGCGCATCCAAGCCATGTAGATGCACGACATATCCTTCTTCCGCAATCTGTATGCGCGTTGCAAAATAAATTATAATGAGTTAGTTCAGAACATATATAATTAATCAATTTAAATAAAATTTTATTTTAAATAACTTACAATGAAGGTACACCACCATCGGCGGCGTATAACTTCTAGCGTAACTTGCCAAGAATAATAGCGTTGATCCTGTAAGGACCCTTGGATGATACTGTTGTTTGTATGGTATAGAACATCATCCACGTCAAACCTGCACATGAAAATTAAATATTTAGATAAAATTTATAACTTACAACAATATAAATGCATATAACATTAATTTTTACCATAGCGTCCTGAGCGGACGATCAAGATCGATAATTGAAAGGGTGGGACGCCCGTCAAAATCATCGATTAAGGAGTCGATATCCACCATATCATCCTCTTCATCAAATATCGGTGGTGCTGATATTGGTGAAGGAGGGCGATATGGTGGCGGTGGAGGCGGGGGAAGGGCTCCCGCTAAACCCGCCAACATACCTTCCGAACCTATGAATCGTCTAGTCCTCATTTTTGTGTTTAGTGTTTATAATTGTGATTGTTGTGTGTGTGAGGAAGTGTTTGAGAGGATTTGAAATTTTGATTTGTGTTGAAAATGAAATTATTCAATGGTATATATGCAGAAATTTCCAACGGACATCCGTTACAAATTCCAACAGATGCCCGTTGAAAGAGCCATCAACTCAACGAACGCAATTAAGTGACGCAACATTATATTTCTTCAACAAGCATTCGTTACAAATTCTAACGGATGCCCGTTGGAAATACATGTTCCCGAGGCAACGAACGCCAAAAAGACGGTTCGTTTTCTAGTGTAACGGGCATCCGTTACAATTTGCAACGGATGCCCGTTGGAAAGAATCGTAGACTAGGTAATCATGATGACACTTTGCAACGAGCATTCGTTGCAAATTGTAACGGATGCCCATTACAAACTTTCTAACGGATATCCGTTAGTAAATGGTAACAGATGCCTGTTAGCAGTATTAACGAATGCCCGTTAAAATGATTTAACGGTCATCCGTTAACCTCTTTTAACGGATGTCCGATACAAAAACTTTAACAGACATCCGTTACAAATTTCCAACGGACACCCGTTACAATTGTGGAAAACTTAAAAAAATTTAAGTGTCGAAGGCAATTTCATGTTCCAACGGGAATCCGTTAATATTTCCAACGGATGCCCGTTAGTATTAGATCATAGGAAGTTCTAAAAATATTACACATCATTTATATATTCTTCGATTGTATTTACATTTCGATTGTTCGATTGGAGATTCTTCGATTGTATTTACACATCATTTACACATAATTTAAATTACACATTATTGTATTTACATTTCAATTTGGAGATTATTCGATTGTATTTACACATCATTTATATTACACATTAATGTATTTACATTTTGATTAGAGATTGGAGATTCTTCGATTGTATTTACACATCATTTACATTACACATTATTGTATTTACATTTCTTCTTCAGTAGATTCATCGATTGGCGAGTCTTCCTTCGATTGTTCATTGAATTAATCGCCGTTTTCATCTTCAGCATCTTCCGGTTCAACATCTTCATAATCGCGTATTAATTCTCCGTCTATGTTAGTTCTTACGAGAATCTCCTCGTGATTGTCTATATCAATTAAACGAATCAGTCGCGGATGATCGGGTTACAACGGATCTTCTTTTTCATCCGAGCTTATAATTCCTCGTGGCTTGATCTTTACTATGACCCACCATTCCTCTTTTTGACGTTTCAATGTTGTTCGATATTGCACATAATACTTGATTTGCTTGATCTATTGTGATGAATGGATCATACTTACCATATTGTCGTGTTAGATTGATGTCAATTCATCCCCATCGATTTTTCTGTATTCCACGTCCTACGGTTGGGTCGAACCACTGACATTTAAAGAGCATTACCTTCAACCCAAAAATACCAAGATATTCCACCTGTAGGATTTGGTGCAAAATGTCGTAGAAGTTATCACCCTCTATTTCACTATTAACGCAAACACCATAATTGTATGTGCTTCTATGTTTTCCGTGTTCGTACGTGTGAAACGTGTAGTCGCGAGTAAAAAACATTGGCTAACACATAACATTTCGTGCAAGACAATTAGCCAAATCTTTTAACCACGTTGGAAGTCTTTCATCAGAACATTTTCACCTGTATAACATAAAAACGAATGAATACTTTATAATAAATGCAATTAATTTTAATAGACGTGTACACGAATAACATAAAACGAATGAATACTTTATAATAAATGCAATTAATTTTAATAGACGTGTACACGAGTACTTACATAATCTCTCAACCACGAGCCATAATGTTGAACTTTCATGTTTGTGAGTTCATTTGCGTTTAGATGAGGATATGTACCAATTAATTCTTCATCAGATATCCTGTATAATAAAAATACGTTAATATTGTATATATATACATATATATTTAAAACATTTAATAATATTGTTTGTACCTTTCGAACGGTAATAACTCTTGACAATTTAGTAATATATATGTGTGGACATGATTATACTCCTCTGGTGTTAACCAATATTCCTCGAATTTATCTCATGTACGGCCAATCAGTGTAAACATTTCAGGAATTATGCCAAATTGCGGATTATATTGATACATATAGTTTGTGTGATCATCCGTTGCACGTCGTTCTTTCGTCTGAATATGCGACTCGAAATAAAATATGCTGAGATATGTGATTTTTTCCAACAAGTATTGTCTTACAAGAGATCATTCAGCCGCTGCTTTGTTTTTTGCTTTTTTCTTTAAATGAAAGAAAAACCTTTCGAAAGGATACATCCATCTGAATTGAACTGGCCCACCGAGTATTGCCTCCTCTGGTAAATGTATTGGCAAATTTTCCATGACATCAAAGAATGAAGGCGGAAAAACTTTTTCCAATGAACATAATACTTTAGAGATATTGTTTTTCATTAATTCCAAGTCATCCATTTTTAAATTTCTTGTTGATTCCGCATAGCACATCGTGAACATTCCGTGGTAAGAGCTCAGCAAATGCAATTCGAATGAGCCGCTACATGAAAACGTGACAATCGTGACTTTTCAAACCGATCAGCCTCGAACCAATAATATCCACACACCGAGCAATATTCGATGCATATCCATATGGAAACTTAACGCCTTTTATAACCACTTTAATAATGTTGTTAGCCGGACCAAATAATCTGACTCAGGTCGTCGACATATTGTTTTCAAATCTTTTCTTGATTTTATATTATCCTTAGTTTTACCAGTCACATTCAAAACAATATTGATGATGTTATCGAAAAATTTCTTCGCGATATGCATAACATCTAAATTATGACGTAATATCAATGATTTCCAACATGGTAGTTTCCAAAGATTACTACGTTTATATCAATTATGCCATTCACCTTGGCCTTTTGATTAACGATGCCCATGATCTCCACCGCATTACCATTCTTGTAAATCGCCCATTGTGTTCAATCTTCCGTAACAGATTTGTATTCCGGTTTGCATGCACGATGCTTCTTCTTTTTTAACCAAGTTCTTTTGAAAATGTTTTTTTATCTTTTCGGAAAGCATGTCCACGAGAAATAAATCTTCTATGACAATCAAACCAACATGGTTTTTTACCATGTACTAGTCGAAATGAATATGTATCTTCAATTCAATGTGGACATGCTAATCTCCCATGCGTGCTCCATCCAGATAACATTCCATAGGTAGGAAAGTCGCTAATTGTCCATAACAAGACCGCTTTCAATGCAAAATTTTGCTTTGTACTCACGTCATAAGCAAGAAATCATTCGTTCAAAAAATATCTTAATTCATGAATTAAGGGCNCTTCGGATGTTCTAGTCCTGGAATCAACAACGTCAGAAACATTACCTCTCTTTTCAAACACATATCGGGTGGCAAATTATACGGAGACAAAATCACCGGCCAAAGAGAATATTGACTTCTAGATTGTCCATATGCACTAAAACCAGCGGTGCACAAGCAAAGATAAACATTTCTCGTTTCATACGCGAACTCAGGAAATATTTCATTGAAATCTTTCCAAGCCTTACCATCCGATGGATGTTGCATTATATCTTCGCTCGTCGAGTGTTCTGCGTGCCATCTCATTGTCGCAGCGGTTTTTTCGATTCAAATAACCTTCTTAACCTGTTTTCTATAGGAATATAGAATATTTTTTTTGTATGGTACATATTTACGTGAAGATGGTTTTTTGGCCGAAATCTGTTTGCACCGCAAAACTTGCATTCCAACAAGTCTTTATCATTTTCCCAAAACAACATGCAACTGTTTCTACACACATCATTTTTCTTATGTGGATTGGTCGTTGATGCTTCATAAATAACTTCTTCATTTCTTTCTACTTGTGCTTCTTGTACAATATCTCTAAGGCCACAATTTTCGCCGTGAAATAACCAAATTTCGTAATTCTCAACGAAATCCACTTTCTAAAGATGTTTGCAAATAATTTCTTGACTTCGATACTTCATGTTTTGCATCTTTTGCATGGAAAAAATATTGTCCCGCGTTCTTGACACAAAAGTTGCATCGATGCAAAACTCATAAACATGAATAATCCGTGTACGAATTCTTGCGTAATCTCTTCGGTTATAGGATATTTTCTTCTATACATCCACCATCTCTATCTATATATATATATATATATCTATTTGAAGAAGACAATATTTTGTTGAAAATATATTTGTTTTTGATGGTTTGACGCTAAACCTTGATAGTTATCATTAAATAGTGTTTTCTGAAACGAACATCCGTTAGCAATGTCAACGGATGCCCATTGCAAGTTCACGTGAAATTATTCCACCGATAATCTTCGAAATTAACAATTTCAACGGACATCCATTACACTTTCCAACGAATATCCGTTACAGTTTGCAACGGATGTTCGTTGTTTTTTCCTGTGGTTTCCCTCCCTTTGAAACGTTGCCATTTCATCCATCCATATAGAAAAATAGAAAACCCCATTTGGAACAAATGTTTCTTGGGGAAGAAGCAACGAATATGCATTGGTCAATTATGAACTGTTCCTAATTAGAAAAATATTATTATAGATAGAATTGTAAATTATTATTTTTTTAATTATTAGAAATATAATATTAAATATATATCTTTAAATTACTACTAAATTATGTTGATCCATTGGTCACGTGACCGCAGGTTACATTGTCATCGTCCATTTTTTAACCAACCGATAACCTTTTTTGTTCATAAATTATGGGCCCAGTAGCCCAAATTGGGCCCATATGAATGGGCTGAAATTTAAATAATTCAAATTTCAAATTTGGAAGGTACTCTCCGGCTTTTACTTTTGCCCGTTACAGAAACGACGACGCCAAGCCAATTTACGTTCTGCTATATCCGCTCTGTAGAAGGGTTCTTCTCTCACATTCTTCGTCGATCGGCTTCAAGGTGATCATTTTCTCTCAGGACTATTCTTTTCATTTCTCCTCGAGATTCTTGACCTACAAAATCTTTTCATCTCGATTTTGTTTTTATTTCTTCATACCCATTCTGTCTTCTTCACTTGGGGAAATTGTCCCGTTTGATCGATGTCGATTGGGGGTTTTTTGGCGAGGTTGGTGATGTTTGTCGCAGGGGCGAGAGAGTTTGTACATTGATTTTCCCCCTAAATCCAGGAAAAATCGGAAACCCGAAGAACGGAAACGCCTCCTGGTGAAACCCTAAATCGAGAGGCGAAATTTGAAATGCGACATGTATAGGAAAGCGAGCACGTTATTGGTAATCATGTGCGATGTTGAATATTCAGATCTGGTTGCGGATACGGGATGAACTACTGACTATGAAGGTGAGTTCTCTTTTCCGTCTCAAATTTTTACCTGAATCTGAAGTTATTTGAATCCTAAATTTGCGTGAAAGAGAACATCGACTATTATGTTCCATATCTCTGTTCCAGAAATCAAACCCATGCATATGCAAAAGCCTCCGACGACATGTTTGTCCGAAATAATGGGTGGTAGATTCTCTTGGCATCTACCACCCACATGACTTTGCGAAAAGCCATAATCTTGAAAGAGATACAATAGTGGGGCCATTGTGAAATAGATCTATACTCTGGAAAGATATTCAACAAGATGGTACGCTGAAAATGATATCAAAGAGACCCTCTTGAACCATTATTTCGAATGATATTTCCAATATATGTGATATCAAAAGAGATCCACGTGAACCATTGTCCCGAATCTAGGTCCCGAGATATGTGATATCAAAAGAGATCCGTATGAACCATTGTCACGAATAGTAGACCCGAGATATGTGATACCAAAAGAGACCCGCTTGAACTATTGTCCGGAATCGTAGTCCCAAGATATGTGATATCAAAAGAGACACGCATGAAACAATGTCCTCAATAGCATTTCCGAGATATGTAATATCAAAAGAGACCTGCTTGAACTATTTTCCCGAATCGTTGTCCCGAGATATGTGATATCAAAAAAGACCCGCATGAACAATTGTCTCGAATCGTAGTCCCGAAATATGTGATATCAAAAGAGACCCGTATGAACCACTATCCCGAATCGTAGTCTCGATAATTGTGATATCAAAAGAGATCCACTCGAACCATTGCCCCGAATCATAGTCTCGAGATATGTGATATCAAAAGAGACTCGTATGAACCATTGTCCCGAATCGAATCGTAGTCCCGAGATATGTGATATCAAAAGAGACCCGCATGAACCATTGTCCTGAATCACATTTCCAATATAAGTGATATCAGAAGAGACGCATTAACCATTGTCCCAAATCGTAATTATGAGATATGTGGTATCAAATGAGATCCGCTTGAACCATTGTCCCGAATCGTAGTCCCGAGATATGTAATTACAAAAGAGACCCGCATGAACCATTGTCTCGAATCGTATATGTGATATCAAAAAAGCCTCGTATGAACCATTGTCCCGAATCGTAGTCTCGAGATATGTGATATCAAAAGAGACCAGCATTAACAATTGTCCCGAATCGTAGTCCTGATATATGTGATCAAAAGAGACCCACATGAACCATTGTTCGAATCGTAGTCCTGAGATATGTGATATCAAAAGAGACCCGCATGAACCATTGTCCCGTATAACATTTCCAATATATGTGATTTCAAAAGAGACCCACATGAACCATTGTTCGAATCGTAGTCCTGAGATATGTGATATCAAAAGAGACCCGCATGAACCATTGTCCCGTATAACATTTCCAAAATATGTGATTTCAAAAGAGACACGTATGAACCATTGTCCCGAATTGTAATTCAGAGATATGTGATATAAAAAGAGATCTGCTTGAACCATTGTCCCGAATCCTAGTCCCGAGATATGTGATATCAAAAGAGACCCGCATGAACCATCGTCTCGAATCGTAGTCCCGAGATATGTGATACCAAAAGAGACACGCATTGACCATTGTCCAAAATCGCAATTCTAAGATATGTGATATCAAAAGAGATACACTTAAACCATTGGCCCGAATCGTAGTCCCGAGATATGTGATTTCAAAAGAGACCCGCATGAACCATTGTCTCGAATCGTAGTCTCGAGATATGTGATATTAAATGAGACCCGCATGAACCATTGTCCCGAATCGTAGTCCCGAGATATGTGATATCAAAAGAGACCCGCATGAACCATTGTCCCCGTATCGTAGTCTCGAGATATGTGATATCAAAAGAGACCCGCAGAAACAATTGTCCCGAATTGTAGTCCCGGGATATGTGATCAAAATTGACTCGCATGAACCATTGTCCCGAATCGTAGTTCTGAGATATGTGATATCAAAAGAGACCCGCATGAACCATTATCCCGTATCACATTTCCAATATATGTGATATCAAAAGAGACACGCATGAACCATTGTCCGAATCGCAATTGTGAGATATGTGATATCAAAAGAGATTTGCTTGAACCATTGTCCTGAATCGTAGTCTCGAGATATGTGATATCAAAAGAGACCCGCATGAACCATTGTTTTGAATCATAGTCCTGAGATATGTGATATCAAAACAGACCCGTATGAACCATTGTCTCGAATCGTAGTCACGAGATATGTGATATCAAAAGAAACCCGCATGAATCATTGTCTAGAATCTTAAACCCGAGATGTCCTGAATCGTAGTCCCGAAATATGTGATATCAAAAGAGACCCGCTTGAACCATTGTCCACAATTGTAGTCCCGAGATATGTGATATCATAAGAGACCCCCATGAACCATTGTCCCGAATTGCAGTCCCGAGATATGTGATATGATAAGAGACCCGTCTGAACCATTGTCTCGAATCGTAGTCTGGAGATATGTAATATCAAAATGGACCCGCATGAACCATTGTCCTGAATCGTTGTCCCGTGATATGTGATATCAAACGAGACCCACTTGAACCATTGTCCCATATCGTAGTCCTGAGATATGTGATATCAAAAGAGACCCGCTTGAAAATTTTCCCGACTCGTAGTCCCGAGATATGTGATATCAAAAGAGACCCGCATGTACTACTGTCCCGTATCGTAGTCCCGAGATATGTGATATCAAAAGAGACCCGTATGAACCATTGTCCCGAATCGTAGTCTCGAGATATGTGATATCAAAAGAGACTCGCATGAACCATTGTCTCGAATCGCATTTTCGATATTTGTGATATCAAAAGGGACCCGAATGAACAATTGTCCCGAATCGTAGTCCCGAGATATGTGATATCAAAAGAGACCCGCATGAAGCAATGTCCCGAATCGTAGTCTCGAGATATGTGATATCAAAAGAGACTCGCATGAACAATTGTCCCGAATCGTAAAGAGACCCTCATGAACCATTTTCCCGAGTCGTAGTCCCGAGATATGTGATTTCAAAAGAGCTCCGTCTAAACCATTGTCTCGAATAGTAGTCCTGTGATATGTGATATAAAAAAAGACCCGTTTGAACCATTATCCCGAATCGTAGTCCCGAGATATGTGATATCAAAAGAGACCCGTTTGAACCATTGTCCCGAGTCGTAGTCCCGAGATATGAGAAATTAAAAGAGTCCCGCATGAACCCATGTCCCGAATCGTAGTCCCGAGATGAGATATCAAAAGAGACCCACTTGAACCATTGCCCCGAATCGTAGTCCCGAGATATGTGATATAAAAATAGATACGCATGAACCATTGTTTCGAATCGTATTTCCGAGATTTCTGATATCAAAAGAGACTCGAATGAACAATTGTCCCGAATAGTAGTCTCGAGATATGTGATATCAAAAGAGACCCGCATGAACCATTATCCCGAATCGTAGTCCCGAGATATGTGATATCAAAAGAGACCCGCATGAACCATTGTCCCGAATTGTGGTCCCGAGATATGGGATATCAAAAGAGCCCCGTCTGAACCATTGCCTCGAATCGTAGTCCTGAGATTTGTGATATCAAAGGAGACCCGCATGAACTATTGTCCCGATCGTAGTCCCGAGATATGTGATTACAAAAGAAACCCGCTTGAACCATCGTCCCGAATCGTAGTCTCGAGATATGTGATCTCAAAAGAGACCCGCTTGAACATTATCCCGAGTCGTAGTCCCGAGCTATGTGATATCAAAAGAGACCCGCATGTACTATTGTCCAGAATCGTAGTCCCGAGATATGTGATATTAAAAGAGTCTCGCTTGAACCCATGTCCCGAACCGTAGTCCTGAGATATGTAATATCAAAAGAGACACACTTGAACCATTGCCCCGAATCGTAATCTCGAGATATGTGATATCAAAAGAGACCCGCATGAACTATTGTTTCGAATCAAAGTCCCGAGATATGTAATATTGAAAGAGACCCGCATGAACTATTGTCCCGAATCATAGTCCGAGATATGTGATATCAAAAGAGACACGCATGAACCTATGTCTCGAATCGTAGTCCCGAGATATGTGATATCAAAAGAGACCGCATGAACCATTGTCTCGAATCGCATTTCCGAGATTTGTGATATCAAAAGAGACCCGAATGAACAATTGTTCCGAATCGTAGTCCCGAGATATGTGATATCAAAAGAGACCCGCATGAACCAATGTCCCGAATCGTAGTCCCGAGATATGTGATATCAACAGAGACCCGCATGAACTATTGTCTCGAATCGTAGTCGCGAGATATGTCATATTAGAAGAGTCCCGCATGAACTTATCTCCCGAATCATAGTCTCGAGATATGTGATATCAAATGAGTCCCACTTGAACCATTGCCCCGAATCGTAGTCCCGAGATATGTGATATCAAAAGAGACCCGAATGAACCATTGTCTCGAATCGCATTTCTAAAATTTTGTGATATCAAAAGAGACTCGAATGAACAATTGTCCCGAATCATAGTCCCGAGATATGTGATATCAAAAGAGACCAGCAAGAACAAATGACCCGAATCGTAGTCCCGAGATATGTGATATAGAAAAAGACCCGCATGAACCATTGTCTCGAATCGTAGTCCCGAGATATGTGATATCAAAAGAGACCCACATGAACCATTGTCCCGTATGTTAGTCCCGAGATATGTGATATCAAAAGAGCCCCGTCTGAACCATTGTCTCGAATCGTAGTCCTGAGATATGTGATATCAAAGGAGACCTGCATGATCCATTGTCCCGAATCGTTGTCTCGAGATATGTAATAACAAAAGGGACTCGCTTGAACCATTATCCCGAATCGTAGTCCCGAGATATGTGATATCAAATGAGACCCACTTGAACCATTGCCCCGAATCGTAGTCCCGAGATATGTGATATCAAAAGAGACCCGCATGAACCATTGTCTCGAATCGCATTTCCGAGATTTTGTGATATCAAAAGAGACTCGAACTAACAATTGTCCCGAATCGTAGTCCCGAGATATGTGATATAAAAAGAAATCAGCATGAACCAAAGTCCCGAATCGTAGTCCCGAGATATGTGATATCAAAAGAGCCCCGTCTAAACCATTGTCTCGAATCGTAGTCTTGAGATATGTGATATCAAAGGAGACCCGCATGAACCATTGTCCCGAATCGTTGTCTCGATTTTATGTAATAACATAAGAGACCCGCTTGTACCATTATTTCGAATCGTAGTCCCGAGATATGTGATATCAAAAGAGACACGCTTGCACACTGTCCCAAGTTGTAGTCCCGAGATATGTGATATCAAAAAGAGACTCTCATGTACTATTGTCCCGAATTGTAGTCCCGAGATATGTGATATTAAAAGAGTCCCACATGAACCCATGTCCCAAATCGTTGTCCCGAGATATGTAATATCGAAAGAGACCCACTTTAACAATTGCTTGAATCGTAGTCCCGAGATATGTGATATCGAAAGAGACCCGCATGAACCATTGTCCCGAATCGTAGTCTCGAAGTATATAATAACGAAAGAGACCAGTATGAACCATTGTCCCGAATCATAATCCCGAGATATGTGATATCGAAAGAGACCCGCATGTACTACTGTCCCGAATCATAGTCCCGAGATATGTAATATTGAAAGAGACCCGCTTGAACCATTGTCCTGAATCATAGTCACGAAATATGTGATATCAAAAGAGACCCGCATGAACCATTGTCCTGAATCGTAGTCCTGAGATATGTGATATTAAAAGAGACCCGTATGAATTTTTGTCCCGAATTGTAGTTCCGAGATATGTGATATCAAAAGTGCCCCGTCTGAACCATTGTCTCGAATCTTAGTCCTGAGATATGTGATATCAAAAGAGACCCGCTTGAAACATTGTCCCGAATCGTAGTCCCGAGATATGTGATATCAAATGATACCCGCTTGAAACATTGTCTCGAATCGTAGTCCCGAGATATGTGATATCAAATGATACCCGCTTGAAACATTGTCCCGAATCGTAGTCCCGAGATATGTGATATCAAATGATACCCGCTTGAACCATTGTGCGAAATCGTAGTCCTGAGATATGTGATATCCAAAGAGACCTGCTAGAACCATTGTCCCAAATCATAGTCCCGAGATATGTGATATCAAAAGACACCCGCTTGAACCTTTGTCCCGGAGATATATGATATCAATAGAGACCTGCATGAACCATTGTTTCGAATCTTTCTCCCGAGATATGTGATATCAAAAGAGCCCCGAATGAATAATTTTCCCGAATCGTAATCTTGAGATATGTGACATCAAAAGAGACCCACATGAACCATTGTCCCGAATCGTAGTCCCGAGATATGTGATATAAAAAAAGACACACATGAACAATTGTCCTGAATCGTAGTCCCAAGATATGTGATATCAAAAGAGACCTGGATGAACCATTATCTCGAATCGTAGTCCCGAGATATGTGATATCAAAAGAGACCCGCAAGAAGCATTGTCCAGAATCGTAGTTTCGAGATATGTGATATCAAAAGAGACCCGCATGAACCATTGTCCCTAATCGTAGTCCCAAGATATGTGATATCAAAAGTGACCCGCATGTACTACTGTCCCGAATCGTAGTCTTGAGATATGTCATATCACAAGACACCTACATGAACCATTGTCCCGAATCATAGTCCCGAGATATGTGATATCAAAAGAGACCCGTGAGAACCATTGTCTCGGATCGCATTTTCGAGATATATGTTATAAAGAGAGACCCGAATGAACAATTGTCCCTAATCATAGTCCCGAGATATGTGATATCAAAAGAGACCAGCATGAACCAATGTCCCTAATCGTAGTTCCGAGATATGTGATATCAATAGAGACCCGCATGAACCATTGCCCTGAATCGTAGTCCCGAGATATGTGATATCAAAAGAGACCCGCATGAACCATTGCCCCGAATCGTAGTCCCGAGATATGTGCTATCAAAAGAGACCCGCATTAACAATTGTCCCGAAGCGTTGTCCCGAGATATGTGATATCAAAAGAGACCCGCATGAACAATTATCCCGAATCGTAATTCCGAGATATGTGATATCAAAAGAGACCCGCTTCAACCATTGTCCCGAATCGTAGTCCCGAGATATGTGATATCAAAAGAGACCCGCATGAACCATTGGCCCAAATAATAGACCCGAGATATGTGATATCAAAAGAGACCTGTCTGAACCATTGTCTCGAATCATAAGCCTGAGATATGTGATATCGAAAGAGACCCACATGAACCATTGTCCCGAGATATGTGAGATCAAAAGAGACCCACATGAACCATTGTCCCGAATCGCATTTCCGAGATATGTGATATCAAAACAGACCCGAATGAACAATTTTCCCGAATCGTATTCCCGAGATATGTCGTATCAAAAGAGACCCGCATGAACCATTGTCTCGAATCGTAATCCTGAGATATGTGATATCAAAGAAGACCCGCATGAACCATTGTCCCGAGTCGTAGTCCCGATATATGTGATATGAAAAGAGACCCGCATGAACCATTGTCCCGAATGGTAATCCCGAGATATGTGATATGAAAAGAGGCCCGCTTGAACCATTTTCCCGAATCGCATTCCGGAGATACGTGATATCAAGAGACCCGTATGTACTACTGTCCGGAATCGTAGTCCCAAGATATGTGATATCATAAGAGACCCACTTGAACCATTGCCCCGAATCGTAATCTCGAGATATGTGATATCAAAAGAGACCCGCATGAACCACTATCTCGAATCGCATTTTCGAGATTTGTGATATCAAAAGAGACCCGAATGAACAATTGTCCCGAATCGTAGTCCCGAGATATGTGATATCAAAAGAGACCAGCATGAACTAATATCCCAAATCGTAGTCCCGAGATTTGTGATATCAAAAGAAACCCGCATGAACCATTGTCCCAAATCGTAGTCCCGAGATATGTGATATCAAAAGAGTCCCGCATGAACCATTGTCCCGAATCGTAGTTCCGAGATATGTGATATCAAAAGAGCCCTTTCTGAACCATTGTCTCAAATCGTAGTCCTGAGATATGTGATATCAAAGAAGACCCGCATGAACCATTGTCTTGAGTCGTTGTCCCGAGATATGTGATAACAAAAGAGACCCGCTTGAACCATTGTCCTGAATCGTAGTCCTGAGATATGTGATATCCAAGGAGACTCGCTTGAACATTGTCCCGAGTCATAGTCTCGAGATATGTGATATCAAAGAGACCCGCATGTACTATTGTCCTGAATCGTAGTCCCGAGATATTAAAAGAGTCCTGCATGAAACCATGTCCCGTATCGTCGTCCCGAAATATGTAATATCAAAAGAGATCCATCATAACCATTGCGCCAAATCAGAATCCCGAGATATGTGATATCAAAAGAGACCCACATGAACCATTGTCCCGAATCGTAGTCCCGAGATATGTGATATCAAAAAAGACACACATGAACCATTGTCCCGAATTGTAGTCTCGAGATATGTGATATCAAAAGAGACCTGCATGAACCATTATCCCGAATCGTATTTCCGAGATATATGATATCAAAAGAGACTCAAAAGAACCATTGTCCGGAATCGTAGTCTCGAGATATGTGATATCAAAAGAGACCCGCATGAACCATCATCACAAATCGTTGTCCCGAGATATGTGATATAAAAAGAGAAACGCATGAACCATTGTCCAGATTCGTAGTCCCGAAATATGTGATATCAAAAGAGACCCGCATGAACCATTATCCCGAATCGTAGTCCCGAGATATGTGATATCGAAAGAGACCCACATGAACCATTGTCTCGAATCGTAGTCCCGAGATATGTGATATCAAAAGAGACCTGCATAAACAATTGTCTCGAATCATAGTCCCGAGATATGTGATATCAAAAGAGACCTTCTTGAACCAGTTTCCCGAATCATAGTCACGAGATATGTGATATAAAAATAGACCGCATGAACCATTTTCCCGAATCGTAGTCCCGAGATATGTGATATCAATAGAGACCCACATGAACCATTATCTTGAATCGTAGTCCCGATATATGTGAAATCAAAAGAGACCCGCTTGAACCATTGTCCCTAATCGTAGTCCCTACATATGTGATATCAAAAGTGACCCGCATGTACTACTGTCCCGAATCGTAGTCTTGAGATATGTGATATCACAAGACACCTGCATGAACCATTGTCCCGAATCATAGTCCCGAGATATGTGATATCAAAAGAGACCCGCGAGAACCATTGTCTCGGGTCGCATTTTCGAGATATATGTTATAAAGAGAGACCCGAATGAACAATTGTCCCTAATCATAGTTCCGAGATATGTGATACCAAAAGAGACCAGCATGAAACAATGTCCCTAATCGTAGTTCCGAGATATGTGATATCAAAAGAGACCCGCATGAACCATTGTCCCTAATCCTAGTCCCGAGATATGTGATATCAAAAGAGACCCGCATGAACCATTGTCCCGAATCGTAGTCTCGAGATATGTGCTATCAAAAGAGACCCGCATTAACAATTGTCCCGAAGCATTGTCCCGAGATATGTGATATCAAAAGAGATCCGCATGAACAATTATCCCAAATCATAATTCCGAGATATGTGATATCAAAAGATACCCGCTTCAACCATTGTCCCGAATCGTAGTCCCGAGATATGTGATATCAAAAGAGACCCGCATGAACCATTGTCCCAAATCATAGACCCGAGATATGTGATATCAAAAGAGACCTGTCTGAACCATTGTCTCGAATCATAAGCCTAAGATATGTGATATCAAAAGAGACCCACATGAACCATTGTCCCGAGATATGTAATATCAAAAGACACCCGCATGAACCATTGTCCATAATCGCATTTCCGAGATATGTGATATCAAAACAGACCCGAATGAAATATTTTCCCGAATCGTATTCTCGAGATATGTCTTATCAAAAGAGACCCGCATGAACCATTGTCCCGAATCGTAATCCTGAGATATGTGATATCAAAAAAGACCCGCATGAACCATTGTCCCGAATCGTAGTCCCGATGTTTGATATGAAAAGAGACCCGCATGAACCATTGTTCCGAATGGTAATCCCGAGATATGTGATATCAAAACAGACCCGCATGAACCATTGTCCCGAATCGTAGTCCCGAGTTATGTGATATCAAAAGAGACCCACTTGAACCATTTTCCCGAATCGTATTCCCAATATATGTGATATCAAAAGAGACCCGCATGTACTACTGTCCCGAATCGTAGTCCCGAGATATGTGATATCATAAGAGACCCACATGAACCATTGTCCCGAATTGTAGTCCTGAGATATGTGATATCAATAGAGACCCGCATGAACCATTGTCTCGGATCACATTTCCGAGATATGTGATATCAAAGAGACCCGAATGAAGAATTGTCGTTAATCGTAGTCCCGAGATATGTGATATCAAAGGAGACCCGCGTGAACCAATGTCCCGAATCGTAGTCCCGGGATATGTGATATCAAAAGAGACTTGCATGAACCATTGTCCCGAATCGTAGTCCCGAGATATGTGATATGAAAAGAGACCCGCTTGAACCATTGTTCCGAGATATGTGATATCAAAAGAGACCCGCATGAACCATTGTCCCGAATCATAGTCTTGAGATTTGTGATAACAAAAGAGCCCGCTTGAACCATTGTCCTATTTCGTAGTCGCGGGATTAGTGATATTGAAAGATACCTTGCATGAACCATTGTCCCGAATCGTAGTCCCGAGTTATGTGATACAAGTAGAGACCCGCATGACCCATTATCCCGAATCTTATTCCCGAGATGTAGTCCCGAGATATGTGATATCAAAAGAGACCAACATGAACTTATATCCCGAATCGTAGTCCCGAGATATGTGATATCAAAAGAGACCCGCACGAATCATTATCCCGAATCTTAATCCCAAGATTTGTGATATCAAAAGAGACCCGCATAAACCAATGTCCCGAATCGAATTACCGAGATATATGGTATCAAATGAGATGCGCATGAACCGTTGTCCCAAATCATAGTCCTGAGATATTTTATTTCAAAAGAGACCCGCATGAACCATTGTCTGGAATCACATTTCCGATATATATTATATCAAAAGAGACCCGAATGAACAATTTTCCCGAATCGTAGTCCAGAGATATGTGATATCAAAAGAGAAGCGCATGAAGAATTGTCCTGAATCGTAGTCCCGAGATATGTGATATAAAAAAGACCCGCGTGAATCAATGTCATGAATTGTAGTCCAAGATATGTGATATCAAAAGAGACTGGCATGAACCATTTTCCCGAATCGTAGTCCCGAGATATGTGATATCAATAGAGACCCGCATGAACCAGTGTCCCGAATTATAGTCCCGAGATATGTGATATCAAAAGAGACCCGCATGAACCATTGTCCCGAATCGTAGTCACGAGATATGTGATATCAAAAGAGACCCACATGAACCATTGTCCCGAATCGTACTCCAGAGATGAGTGATATCAAAAGAGACCCGCATGAACCATTGTCCCGAATCGTAGTCCCAAGATATATGATATCAAAAGAGACCCGCTTGAACCATTTTCCCGAATCGTATTCCCGAGATATGTGATATCAAAAGAGACCCGTATGTACTACTGTCCCGAATCGTAGTCCTGAGATATGTGATATAAAAAGAGACCTGCATGAACCATTTTCCGGAATCGTAGTCCCGAGATATGTGATATGAAAAAGGACCCACATGAACCATTATCCCAAATCTAAGTCCCGAGATATGTGATATCAAATGAGACTCGCTTGAACCATTGCCCGAATCGTAGTCCCGAGATATGTGATATCAAAAGAGACCCGCGTGAACCATTGTCCCAAATCATAGACCCGAGATATGTGATATCAAAAGAGACCTGTCTGAACCATTGTCTAGAATCATAGGCCTGAGATATGTGATATCAAAAGAGACCCACATGAACCATTGTCCCGAATCACATTTCCGAGATATGTGATATCAAAACAGACCCGAATGAACAAATTTCCCGAATCGTATTCCCGAGATATGTCATATCAAAAGAGACCCGCATGAACCGTTGTCCCGAATGGTATTCCCGAGATATGTCATATCAAGAGACCCGCATGAACAATTGTCCCGAATCGTACTCCTTAGATATGTGATATCAAAAGAGACCCGCTTGAACCAATGTCCCGAATCGTAGTCCCGAGATCTGTCATATCAAAAGAGACCCACATGAACCATTGTCCCTAATCATAGTCCCGAGATGTGTGATATCAAAAGAGACCCGCATGAACCATTGTCCCCATTCGTAGTCCTGAGATATGTGATATCAAAAGAGACCCGCATGAACCATTGTCCCTAATCCTATTCTCGAGATATGTGATATCAAAAGAGACCCGCATGAACCATTGTCTTGAATCGTAGTCCCGAGATATGTGATATCAAAAGGGACCCGCTTGAACCATTGTCCCGAATCTTAGTCCCGAGAAATGTGATATCAAAAGAGACCCGCATGTACTACTGTCCCGAAACGTAGTCCCGAGATATGTGATATCAAAAGCGACCCGCATGAACCATTGTCCAGAATCTTAGTCCTGATATATGTGATATCGAAAGAGACCAGCATGAACCATTGTCCCGAATCGTAGTCCCGAGATATGTGATATCAAAAGAGACCCGCATGAACCATTGCCCGAATCGTAGTCCCGAGATGTGTGATATCAAAAGAGAACCGCATGAACCATTGTCCCGAATCATAGTCCCGAGATATGTGATATCAAAAGAGATCCGCATCAACAATTTCCCCGAATCGTAGTCCCGAGTTATGTGATATCAAAAGAGACCCGGATGAACCATTGTCCCGAATCGTAGTCCCAAGATATGTGATATCGAAAGAGACCCGCTTGAACCATTGTTCCGAATCGTAGTCCTGAGATATATGACATCTGAAGAGACCCGCTTGAACCATTGTCCCAAATCATAGTCCCGAGATATGTGATATAAAAAGAGACCCGCTTGAACCATGGTCCCGAATCGCAGTCCTGAGATATGTGATATCGAAAGAGAGCCGCATGAACCATTGTCCCGAATCGTGGTCCCGAGATACGTGATATCAAAAGACACCTGTCTGAACCATTGCCTCGAATCGTAGTCCCGAGATATGTGATATCAAAAGAGACCCCCATGAACCATTGTTCCGAGATATATGATATCAAAAGAGACCCGCATGAACCATTATCCCAAATCGTTGTCACAAGTTATGTGATATCAAAAGAGACCCGCTTGAACCATTGTCCCGATTCGTAGTCCCGAGATATGTGATATCAAAAGAGACCCGCTTGAACATTTTCCCGAGTCGTAGTCTCGGGATATGTGATATCAAAAGAGACCCGCATGAACCATTGTCCTGAATCATAGTCCTGAGATATGTGATGTCAAAAGAGACCCACATGAACATTATCCCAAATCGTTGTCCTGAGATATGTGATATTAAAAGACACCCGCTTCCACCATTGTCCTGAATCGTAGTTCCGAGATATGTGATATCAAAAGAGACCTACATGAACCATTGTCCCGAATAGTAGTCTCGAGATACGTGATATCAAAA
The DNA here is from genome assembly GCA_036759665.1 of Gynandropsis gynandra. Classification (NCBI taxonomy): domain Eukaryota; kingdom Viridiplantae; phylum Streptophyta; class Magnoliopsida; order Brassicales; family Cleomaceae; genus Gynandropsis; species Gynandropsis gynandra. The sequence goes on along the minus strand of CM071863.1, from coordinate 5,993,010 downwards.
GAGACCCTCTTGAACCATTGTCCCGAATTGTAGTCCCGAGATATGTGATATAAAAAAAGACACGTATGAACCATTGTCCCGAATCGTAGTCCCGAGATATGTGACATAAAAAAGAGACCCGTATTAAGCATTGTCCCGAATCGTAGTTCCGAGATATGTGATATAGAAAAAGACCCGCTTGAACCATTGTCCCGAATCTTAGTCCCGAGATATGTGATATCAAAAGAGACCCACATGCACCATTGTCCTGAATCGAAGTTATGCTTCGAGATACTTGGTACGTCGTTGTGTGTAGCTCTCTTGGACCACGAGAGGTACCGTTGTGACGTCTTCGACAATATCCTTTTGTAATGCACCGAGATCTTATAGACGCTCCTTATACGGTCTAAGCGACTACAAAACAAACAAAACTAGAGTTAGAATTGTTAAAAAATATTTTATTATTAATCGAAATATAAATAATAAATGTTTACCTCCAAATATAAATTTTGTCCTTTTGTAAAGGACTGAGCTCGTCGGGAGTTGAACCGCAAGCTTATGATTGCTGTCTGATTTTATCCATCACATTTTTCACGGTTCTTTCCACTCGAGGGTCGACGATTTTAGGTTCGTCGCTGTTTTCCCCGACGACCGGTTTCTTCATGGCGTGGATTTCCACTACCAGCTCAAGAAGAGTTGGTTCTCTTCCTATTCATTGCATCTGTTATATAAAATAAATATGATTATATAAATATTTTAAAAAATTCAAATAATAAGAAATTTACTTATTCTTGATTCCTATTTGGGAATGATTTTGATCCCGAAATATGTCAATACGGACCATCTCCGGGAACCTTCTCACCGTACCGACATTTTTTAGCCTTCTTGCTATTGGCCTTCAATCTTCAGACTCCTAATGTTGAATAAGTTGATTGAAGACCTCTTCCGGTGCCCATGTCAGTTTGCGATTCTTGGTGTAGTAGTTGTACTTGGCGTTGTTTATTATCAAGCGCATGCGGGCTTGCATGTCGCGCATCTAAGCCGTGATGTATGCTTCTTCCGCCATCTGTATGCGCACTGCAAAATAAATTATAATGAGTTAGCTTAGAACATATATAATTAATCATTTTAAATAAAAATTTTATTTTAGATAACATACGATGAAGGTACACCACCATCGGCGACGTATAACGTCTGACGTAAGTTGCCCGGAACAACCTCGGGACTAGGAGTGTCCACCATCACCTCTAAGAGGTGGCTACACGTGTCATCGCTCAAACGCATTTATAAAATAAATATAAATGATTTATTTTGAAATAAGAGTGGTCCGGATCAAATAGCAAAACAAATACGTAAAGACCAGAGTCACGTAAATGAAACAATAAATACGAAATGTAAAATAAAACTCATCGAGACCTCGTGCACGCCTCTTCCATCAGTCCGCTGTGAGCCTTCGTGTTGCTGCTCAACCTCATTAATTTTTCTCCTCGCCATATCCTGTCCATCCACGACAGCCCACAAATAGGGTGAGTATGAAATACGCACTCAGTGAGATCAATACGTGTATGAACTCTATACCACGTATTCTCCTGCTCGAACTGAGTATCCTAAAATAACATATATCCACAATCTAAACTAAAGATATAGAAATCACTCTACCCAAACCCGACTGAGTATCCAAAGTCTAAGACTAGTACCACACTGGATCATAACACACAGTCCACACGACTCTAGCTCAGGCATACGCTCGCAAAGTCCAAAGGACCCCAGCACACTGAAAATCTCGCAAGGTCACAACGTACCCCAGCAATCAGTACAATACACTGAAAATCTCGCAAGGTCACAACGTACCCCAGCTATCAGTACCATACAGCGCTCCGTCGCTCGAAAGGTTACCACAACCCCAACACGGTATGACGCCGGCCCAGATCCAAGTGTCGCAATACTAGCGTCATCGACCCGATACTCCTCACGTGACAACTCTCACCACGCGCTCGCACATGCCTTCTTCCGAAGGTTCGAGTGTGAAACCACCCGATCGAGCACACTAACAAGATATTCACTCGATTTGAACGTCGAACCCAAATATCGACGTTCTCCGACCCCAACACTTGGTCGCACGTCAGTTCTCTAGATCATCTCTAGTCACTTATACAACTCATATACTTATCATAAATTCTCATACGACAAATTTAGGGTTTTAATCCAATTCCACTTGTAACGTCTCATTTTTCCCATTATGATCCTATAAATTCTATCGTGATCATGCCTCATTTTTAAAAATATAATCTCTTTCATAAATCGATCACAAATCCAAAATTAGGGTGGAGAAGATCATCACCTTAGCTTCCCGACGATTTGACGATTCTGGATAATATTGTTAGCAAGAACACCGATTAATTCTTCCCTATTATAGATCCATTCAATTCCATAAATTTCCATAATATAAATCTTCGAATTAAGGGAATAATCACAAAAATTATTTAGAGATTTACCACAATCTCGATTAGAATCCACCCACATAGAACGTGAAGAAGATATCCTCCAATTAATTCTTCCTCCTCCTTTTCTCTTATTTTTTTCTTCCCTTTTCCTTCTTCTCTCTCTCTCTCCGGCGGTCCTCTCTCTCTCTTTGAAAATCTCACGGCTCCTCTCACTTTTTCTTTAAATTTCTTTTTTAATTAACCCTAATTTTTTTATTTATATATATATATATAGAGGTAAGTCGGTGCTGTATTTACGGCATTACACCTTCCTCCTATAACTTGCCTATTTTCGTTCATAGCTCTCCAAGATGACATTATTTTTCCTTGAGCTTTCTACTGTTAAACAAGGTTTCCAATTATAATTTCCTTCATCATTTTCTATTACATATTAAACAACACACAAACAATGATGTACATAAATATCCTTTTATATATTAATAAGAGAATTACAATTATATTGTGTTATATATTGGTCATTGACCACATTATATAATTTATTATTATTATATTTAGTCACCATGGTAAATTATTGACTGGAGTCTCGTTGACTATAAAGGTCTAACAAGTCCTCCTCAAAATCATCCTCATAACTACCCTTCCAATCATTATGGCCGAGAATTTTCTCATCTGGATTATCGTCAGTAGAATTCGGAATCCATCGATTACCCTCACTAACCAAAGATATCTCAATTAATCCTTTGTCTTCTAAAACCTCTACTATAGATCCCTCTTATGACTGCTCTTGCGATGCTTGGACTTCCTTCAATAGCTCGAGCTATTTCTAATACTTTTCCACCATCTAGCTCTCTTTAGCTATTGGGTTAGTACCTATGGGTCCCTTAAGGCATCAATCATCTTGCCCAAGGTAGCTAGACCGACATCCAAAATTATGTTAAGCATATCCCTGGGGCTTTATGTAGCATTGGTCCTCGTGCTTAACATTTCTCTTGTTAATTCATGGCTAGGTGTGGTCCTCCCACCTATACAACAATAATTTTAATTAGCTACCCATTTTCTAACTATTAGTTTGATTTTGGATTTTTTTCTCATAGTCTTATTTTTAAAACCTTTTGAAAAATCTGTATTTTGAAACAACAAGACCCTGATATCACTTTGTAACACCCCTAAATAGTTAAGGGCGTCGGGTGTCCACAATCACCTCTTTTTACAAATATGAAACATAGCTCGAATTGTTTTAGAAACACTTGTGATTATTTTTTTTAGGGAACGAAAATATTGTCTTTACAATTTCTTAAGAAACACACATGTGTATAAGTGTGAAAAGTTTGATAAAACTAAAGTTTTAAAGAAAAATATATTAAAATTGCCAAGTTGAATTTTCACCTTTATCCTTACAGTCCTCTTGATTCCGTATTGTTACCCATCATATTCACTCGTATTTTATCTTTCTCGACTTTTACATACTTGTCTATTAGACAAAGTAAATACCACAATTATTTTCTTTTTCTCAACTTTTACATCACTAGTATATAAGACTCAATAAACATCACTTTTACTTTCTCTTTCCTAGATTTTACGTCACTAGTCTAGAAACTAAGTAACTATCGCGTTCATCCTTGTCCATTGATAAAGCTGGCGAACATCCCGATACATCTTCGTCGATCCTGGATGAATCGAAAACTTAGATTGATGAGCTTGGCTCAAAATCTCTTCCCTAATCTCTAGATCATTCGGTACACAAACTCGCCCACTAATCATCATCAGACCGTCTTCCCTGATCTGATACAACTTGTACCTCGGGTCTTGCTCATTATTACGAATCTTCTGTAACATCTCATCGAATAATTGTGATGTACGAATTCTACTCGATAGACCAGCCTGATTTACGGCTTGCAAACCGACACTCTCGGACTCAGTCTGCACTGCCTCTAGTCTCAAAGCACTTATCTGGCTAATCAAATCCCCGAATTCTTGCATAGCCGAAACCTCAACTCTTTTACGGCTCAACGCATCTGCAACAACATTTGCCTTCCCCGGATGGTACGCGATATCCACCTCATAGTCTGCGACAAACTCCATCCACCTTCTCTGACGCAGATTCAACTGTGGTTGCGTAAATATGTACTTTAGACTCTTGTGGTCCGTAAAAATCTGTACTTTCTCCCCATAAAGATATGCCCTCCAAATCTTTAACGCGAAGACCACAGCTGCCATCTCTAAATCATGAGTCGGATAATTCTCTTCATGCTTACGTAACTGCCTTGACGCGTAAGCAATCACGTGATCTCTCTACATAAGCACACATCCTAATCTCGTCTTTGACGCATCCGTGTAGACTATGTATGGAATTCCTGGTTGTGGTAAGACTAACACTGGGGTTTTCGTTAGCTTCTCTTTTAGCTCCTTGAAGGACTTCTCACAATCTCCATTCCAAACAAAAGGTACATCTTTTCCCGTAAGTCTCGTCATTGGCTTTGCTAGACTAGCAAAGTTCATAACAAAACGTCGATAGTACCCTACTAATCCTAAAAAGCTCCTTATCTCTGTTGCATTTTTCGGTTGTTTCCAACTTACAATCGCTGACACCTTCTCAGGATCGACAGAAACTCCTTCCTCCGACACGACATTTCCCAAAAATCCAACACGTCTCTTCCAGAAACTACACTTTTTCAACTTCGCAAACAATCGTTGTTCTCTGAGACGCTCTAACACTAAGCGCAAATGTTCCTCGTGTTCCTCTAGGCTCTTGGAGTAAACCAGAATGTCATCTATAAATACAATAACAAAACGATCCAAGTAGTCCCGAAACACATTGTTCATTAGCTTCATGAACGCAGCAGGGGCATTAGTCAACCCAAATGGCATGACCGCAAATTCATAATGCCCATATCGAGTTCGAAATGCGGTCTTTCTAATATCACCTTCTGCAATTGGAATCTGATGATATCCCGATGCTAAATCTATCTTTGAGAACCAAGTTGCACCTCTCAACTGATCTAATAACTCATCAATCCTCGGTAGTGGATAACGATTTTTCACAGTGACTCTATTTAAAGCCCTGTAATCAATGCACAATCTGAAACTCCCATCTTTCTTCTTCACAAATAGGACTGGTGCACCCCATGGTGATGTACTCGGCCGTACAAAACCTTTCTCAAGTAGCTCATCTAATTGCTTCTTCAACTCTGCCATCTCCGCTGGTGCCTTTCGATATGGAGACTTTGATATTGGAGCTGTACCCGGTTCTAACTCAATCTCAAATGGATCCCCTCGCGTTGGTGGTAAGCCCTGCAGCTCTCTGAAAACATCTGCAAACTCTCGCACTACAAGAATCTCCTCGACTTGTACAGATGGACCTTCTTCTTCTACCGATATGGTAGCAAGATATATATCACACCCTTGATCTAGTAATCGTTCCATACGTAACGCTGAGATGATTTGCATCCCTTGACCTGATCGAATTCCTTGATACTTAAGCTCCTTGCCGCTTTTCTGGCATCGTACTTGACCGCGACGACAATCCATCACAGCTCGATGCCTTGACAACCAATCCATTCCAAGGATCACATCATAGCATTCCATCGGAATGATGATCAGCTCTGCAGCTAGTTCTTCTCCTTCGATCACCACGGGTACCTCCTTGACAACCCCTTGAGATTCTAAAATATGACCTCCAGGAGTATGCACTCGGACAATACTCGTTAGATCCTCAGGTGGAACAACTAATTTATTCGCCATCGATGGACTCACAAAACTATGTGTCGCACCAGTATCAAATAACACATGAGTAGACATGCCCCCACGGTTACCGATCCTACATAATACGAATATTTAAAAGAATCTATTTCTTAATTCTCTCACGGAACTCATCTCGACATAGACAATCATTATATGTAAAGCATATACACATAATATAAGAAAATGACATACCAGCGATAGGTTGAGCGTCTCCTTCTTGGCCTTCACGTTCATTCTCATAACCTCCCATGGCATATACTCGTGGTTCTACAGCCCTACGTTTCGATGCATGCTCTTCAGGCTTCCTAGTTCTAACCTGTGGCGTTAGACCCATTGGTGGTGGTGGTGGTGGTGGTGGTAGTAATGGCCTCGGACAATCCTTCAGAAAATGATCCATACTACCACAGCGGAAACATCCGTCGAAATGTCCTCGCCTCATAGTTCCTCCCACTGGCTGGGGGCAATCACGAAACTGATGCTCTAAACTTCCACGTAAGAAACATCCTACTCGCTTACCAAATCTTTGGCATGCCCCTACATGCTCACGTCCACAACGAGGACATGGGTACCTCGATGTTGATACGACAGGACGTGTCGGAACTGCTTTCCTTTGATCTGATCTTCCCCGAATCTGTTGGACAACCTGTTTCCCCTTGGCGTCCGAAGACTTCAAGATGCGCTCCTCGATGAGTCCCTTCTCTACCAACTGAGCATTCTGAACTAGTTCAGACAATGATCCGTGATCATGCCTCATTTTTAAAAATATAATCTCTTCCATAAATCGATCACAAATCCGAAATTAGGGTGGAGAAAATCATCACCTTAGCTTCCCGACGATTTGACGATTCTGGATAATATTGTTTGCAAGAACACCGATTAATTCTTCCCTATTATAGATCCATTCAATTCCATAAATTTCTATAATATAAATCTTTGAATTAAGGGAATAATCACAAAAAATATTTAGAGATTTACCACAATCTCGATTAGAATTTACCCACGTAGAACGTGAAGAAAATATCCTCCAATTAATTCTTCCTCCTCCTTTTCTCTTATTTTTTTCTTCCCTTTTCCTTCTTCTCACCCTAATTTTTTTATTAATATATATATATATATATATATATATATATATATACAGAGGTAAGTCGGTGATACCGACTTACCCTGTATTTACGGCATTACAGTTAATCGTGTAAGGACCCTTGGATGATGTTGTTGTTCGTATCTTATAGAACATCATCCACTTCAAACATGCACATGAAAATTAAATATTTAGATAAAGTTGATAAATTATAACAATATAAATGCATATAACATTAATTTTTACCATAACGTCCCGAGCGGATGATCATGATTGATAATTAGAAGGGTGAAACGACCATTGAAATTATCGATTAAGGAGTCGATATCCACCATATCGTTATCTTTATCAAATATCCGTGGTACCGATATAAGTGAAGGAGGGCGATACGGTGGCGGTGGAGGCGGGGGGAGGGGTCCTGCTGGACCCGCCCACCTAACACCCCTAAACCCGCCAACATACCTTCCGAACCTATGAATCGTCTAGCCCTCATTTTTGTGTTTAGTGTTTATAATTGTGATTGTTGTGTGTGAAAGGAAGTGTTTGAGAGGATTTAAAGTTTTGATTTGTATTGAAAATGAAATTGTTCAACGGTATATATGCATAAATTTCCAATGGGCATCCATTACAAATTCCAATGGATGCCCGTTGGAAAAGCCGTCAACTCAACGGACGCAATTAATTGATACAACGTTCTATTTCTCCAACAGGCAGCCGTTACAAATTCTAACGGATGCCCATTGAAAATGCGTGTTCTCAAGGCAATGGACACAGAAACGATGATTCGTCTCCCAATGTAACATACATCCGTTTCAATTTGCACCGGTTGCCCGTTGGAAAGAATCGTAGACTAGGTAGTCATGATGACACTTTGCAACGGGCATTCGTTGCAAATGGTAACGGATGCCCATTACAAACTTTCTAATGGGCATCCGTTAGTAAATGGTAACGGATGCCTGTTAGCAATATTAACGGATGCCAGTTAAAATTATGTAACGGTCTTCCGTTAACCTCTTCTAATGGATACCCCTTAGAAAAACTTTAACGGACATCCGTTAATATTTCCAACGGATGTCCGTTGGTATTAAATCATATGAAGTTCTAAAAACATTACACATCATTTATATATTTTTCGAATGTATTTAAATTTTGATAGTTCGATTGGAGATTCTTCGATTGTATTTACACATCATTGACATGACACATTAATTTATTTACATTTTGATTGTTCGATTGGAGATTTTTTTCGATTGTATTTACACATCATTTACATTGTATTTAAATTTTGATAGTTCGATTGGAGATTCTTCGATTGTATTTACACATCATTGACATGACATATTAATGTATTTACATTTTGATTGTACGATTGGAGATTTTTTTCGATTTTTTTCGATCGATTGACGAGTTTTCCTTTGATTGTTCATTGAATTCATCGTCGTTTTCATCTTCAGCACCTTCCAGTTCAATATCTTCCTAATCACGTATTTATTCTCCGTCTATTTCAGTTCTTGCGAGAATCTCCTCGCGATTGTCTGTATGAATTAAACGAATCGGCCGCGGATGATCGGGTTGCAACACATCTTCTTTTTCACCTGAGCTTATATTCTTCTCGGCTTGATCTTTACTACGACCCACCACTCATCTCTTCGACGTTTCAATGTTGTTGGATGTTGCACATAACATACTTGATCTGCTTGATCAATTGTGATGAATTGATCATACTTACCATATTGTCGTGCCAGATTGATGTCAATTCCTCCCCATCGGTTTTTTCATATTCAACGTCCTACGGTTGGGTCGAACCACTCGAACCACTTGAACCATTGTCTCGAATCGTAGTCACGAGATATGTGATATCGAGAGAGACCCACTTGAACCATTGTCCCGAATCGTAGTCCTAAGATATGTTATATCAAAAGAGACCCCATGAACCATTGTCCAGAATCGTAATCCCGAGATATGTGATATCAAAAGAAACCCGCATGAACCATTGTCTTGAATCGCAATTCTGAGATATGTGATATCACAAGAGACCTGCTTGAACCATTGTCCCGAATTGTAGTCCCGAGATATGTGATATCAAAAGAGATCCACATGAACCAATGTCCTGAATTGCATTCCCGAGATATGTGATATCAAAAGAGACCCCCATAAACCATTGTCCCGAATCGTAGTCTCGAGATATATGATATCAAAGGAGACCCGGCATGAACCATTTTCCCGAATCGTAGTTCCGAGATATGTGATATAAAATAAGACCCGCATGAACCATTTCCCCGAATCGTAGTCCCGAGATATGCGATATCAAAAGAGTCCCGCATGAACCATTGTCCCGAATCGTAGTCCCGAGATATGTGAAATCAAAGGAGACCCACTTGAACAATTTCCCTGAATCATAGTCTAGAGATATGTGGTATCAAAAGAGACCAGCATGAACCATTGTCCTGAATTATAGTCTCGAGATATGTGATATCAAAAGAGACCCGCTTGAACCACTATCCCGAATCGTAGTCCCGAGATATGTGATATCAAAAGAGACCCGCATGAACCATTGTCCCGAATCGTAGTCCCGAGATATGTGATATCAAACGAGACTCGCATGAACCATTGTCCCAAATTGTACTCCTGAGATATGTGATATCAATAGAGACTGATGCGTTCTCAAAGTTGAATAAAATAACCTAAACTACCCGCAAGTGCATGGCACGTGTGTAGTATTTTAGGTGTCGGTCCCACAGAGACTACACAACACTATCTAAACTCGAACTAGGAATCAAACTTTCTAACGAACGAATATGGATGAAGAATGAAATACTGAAAGTAAATAAATGACTTGGTTTCTAACGATAAGACAAACGTTCTAGGAATCCAGTTTCACCACAAGA
>CM071863.1:5945691-5956369 GCA_036759665.1 Gynandropsis gynandra | reverse complement strand
GAAGCTCCGATGGAGGATGAAGGAAGTGAAGCACGTTTGTGGTGTTATTTTTATTTTTTTTTTTTGTGTTCTTTTTATGGAAATTAAATAACCGAGTCAAACAAAAACGAACTAAAAATTGCAAAAATAACCTAAAAAACTAAAAATCAAAGGAAAATGAAACGAAATCACCTGACAAACGTGAGCTGCTCCCCCCAGACTTGAATTGAACGGCGTCCTCGACGTGAAGCTCCGATGGAGGATGAAGGAAGTGAAGCACGTTTGTGGGGTTATTTTTATTTTTTTTTTTTTCCGATGATCACACAAAATATTTTCGGAAGAACGTGGTACAAAAAGAAGAGGCACCGTGCATGCAAACCGGAACACAAAATCCTTTACGAAAGATTGAACACAATGGATGATTTACAAGAATCATTTGAATGCGGTGGAGATCGTGGGCATCATAAACCAAAAGGTCAAGGTGAATGTCATAACTGGTATAAACATAGTATCTTTTGGGAACTACCATACTGGAAATCATTGATATTACGTCATAATTTAGATGTTATGCATATGGAAAAGAACTTTTTCGATAATATCATAAATATTGTTTTGAATGTGGCGGGTAAAACCAAGGATAATATACAATCAAGAAAAGATTTGAAGTCAATATGCCGACGACCTGAGTTGGAATTAAGAGATGGAAGGTCACCTGTCCCGGTGACGGGTAAAACGAAAGATAATATACAATCGAGGAAAGATTTGAAGTCAATATGCCGACGACCAGAGTTGGAATTACGGGATGGAAGGTCACCTATCCCGGTATTCAGATTGTCTGGTCCAGCCAAAACAGCATTGTTAAAGTGGTTAAAAGAGGACGTTAAGTTTCCCGATGGATATGCATCGAACATTGCTCGGTGTGTGGATATTGTTGGTTCGAGGTTGATCGGATTGAAAAGTCACGATTGTCACGTTTTCATGCAACGGCTCATTCTAATTGCATTTGTTGAGCTCTTACCACGGAATGTTCACGATGTGTTATGCGGAATCAACATATTTTTCAGAGATATATGTTCGAGGAATTTAAAAAGGTATGACATGGAATTAATGAAAAGCAATATCTCTGAAGTATTATGTGCATTGGAAAAATTTTTTCCGACTTCATTCTTCGATGTCATGGAGCATTTGCCAATACATTTACCAGATGAGACAAAACTCGGTGGGCCAGTTCAATTCAGATGGATGTATCCTTTCGAAAGGTTTTTCTTTCATTTAAAGAAAAAAGCAAAAAACAAAGCTGCGGTCGAAGGATCTATTGTCAAACAATACTTGCTGGAAGAAATCACATATTTCAGCATATTTTATTTCGAGTCGCATATTCAAACGAAAGAACGACGTGCAACGGATGATCACACAAACTATTTGTATCAATATAATCCGCAGTTTGACACAATTCCTGAAATGTTTACACCGATTGGACATACAGGAGGTAAATCCGAGGAATATTGGTTAACACCAGAGGAGTATAATCACGTCCACACATATACACTACTAAATTGTCAAGAGTTATTACCATTTGAAAGGTACTGGTACATATTAATTTCAATCTTTTACATATATATGTATATATATATATATTCAAATTTAACGTATTTTCATTATACAGGATATTTGATGAAGAAGTACTTGGTACATATCCTTATCTACATGCAAATGAACCCACAAACATGAAAGTTCAACATTATTGCTCGTGGTTGAGAGACTATGTAAGTACTCGTGTACACATTTATTAAAATTAATTGCATTTATCATAAAAGTATTAATTTGTTTTTATGATACGTACAAGTGAAATATTCTGATGAAAGACTTCCTACGTGGTTAAAAGATTTGGCTAATGGTCCCGCACGAAATTTCATGTGTTGGCCAATCTTGTGTACTCGCGGCTACACGTTCCACACGTACGAACACGGAAAACATAGAAGTACATACAAATATGGAATTTTCGTTAATAGTGATATAGAGGGTGATAACTTCTACGAAATTTTGCATCAAATCATACAAGTGGAATATCTCGATCTCGTTGGGTTGAAGGTGATGCTTTTTAAATGTCAGTGGTTCGACCCAACTGTAGGACGTGGAATACAAAAAAACATTGGGGAGGAATTGACAAAAGGATAAAATTTAGAGGTTAAAACCTTTTCTTTTTTTTTCGATTATTAATAACATATTTTTTTTAAAATCTAAGTCTAATTTTGTTTTTCTTGTAGTCGGTGAGACCGTATATGGGGCGTCTATACGGTTTTGGGCGCTTCGAAAGATATCGTCGAGGACACCACGACGGTACCTCCCGCTGTCCAAGAGAGTTTTAAGCAACAACGGCAGATCGAAGAGCTCGAATAAAAAACTTCGAGAAACTCGAGCCCACGTGGCGCGACAAACCTCCCAAATACAACAGTTGGAGAGCGTCATTGAGTTGCTGCCGGGCCAGGTGAAGGGATCAACGCCGCAGCAAGAACCAGATCTCAATTCGGATGCAACTCCGTCTAGAGGTGGTGGTGATTGCGGAGATGATATGGGCGCAACCGATCTAAATGAGATGTAATAGGATTAGTTTTAATTTTAATGTTTTTTGTAAACAATTTTAATATTTTAATAAAAAAAAATTTAGTTTAAAAAATATTATTACTTTTTTTATTTTATTTTACTTTTTTAACCACGTTTCCAACGGATGCCCGTTGCAATGTTTTCCCGCAAAAGTGCAATGGACGTCTGTTGCCCTTTCCCGCCGATTTGCAACGGACGTCTGTTGCAATTTTATAACGGCCATCCATTGCAATTTTGTAACGGACATCCGTTGCAACTTTTTAACGGGCATCCGTTGCAAATTTATAACGGGCATCCGTTGCAACTTTGTAACGGGCATCCGTTGCAAATTTATAACGTGCATCCGTTGCAACTTTGTAACGGGCATCCGTTGCAACTTTGTAACAGGCATCCGTTGCAAATTTATAACGGGCATCCTTTGCAAACTTGTAATGGCATCCGTCACAATAATTCCAACGGACTTCCGTTAAAAAATTTCAATGGATGCGTCCGTTGGATTGTCCATTAAACTTTTGGAACGGATATTATCCGTTGCACTTCCGTTGTGAATTGCAACGGATCCCGATTTTCAACGATCGATTTCCAACGGGCCGGAATCCGTTTCAATTCGTTTGAAAGTGTCATTTCCAACGGATGTTTGGGCGTTTTCCATCGCGTTCTTGCGCGATCATCCGTGTCGCGCCCGAGCGGGTCACATACTCAGCCCGCGTGGGTCACGTCCGTCACCTGCGACTCCAGATAAGTTAATTTGTCTCAAAACGAATAGGAGTTTGTTGGGGACTTATACAATAAGGAAAATGAATTTAGAGAAGAGGAATAAGTGATATTTCGCTGGAGAAAGTAATGGAAACGTTGCCCAACTTAGTCAAGAATGGAAAACTCATGAAAAGGAAAAATCAATAGCTGCTGCAACAAAAGGAAAAGAACGAACGGCTAGAAGGAAAAGGGAGGAGAAAAGGAAAGAAAAGAAGAAGGAAAAGGGAGAACAGGAGCTAGGGGTCGAAGAGAGCTTCAGTTGGAGAGTTAGGAAGGAGTTTCGAGTTCTTGATCGAGGAGAGAGAGTAGAGAGAAGAAGGAAGGTTCTTGCGAAGGAGACGTACAAGGAGCACTGGAGATCAACCTAAGACTTCGGTTTCATTTGGTTTTCATGTTACTTAGACTTTATATTTCGATTATGTTTGTTTACGGACCCATGAGCGAGTAGTTTGTTTTGTTCTAGGAGAAGGGATTAGCCCTTGGCTATCCCGGAATCACTTTGATTTATCTTTGAATGCATCTTCCCGTTTTCGTTTATCCATTCTTTATCTAAGTGCTTAAATGACTTGTGTTTACGAAGGCCAGGTAGATGCATGTGTTAGGGATTAGGAGAAGGACCGAAAGGAGAATTCTAGTCCTAGAAGATCAGGTTTAGAACAACCGAGGTTAGGCCACGAAAGTAGGGTAGCAGCGGTTGAGGGTAGAACGGGTGAATCACAGATCTTATGGGTTTAGTTACACGTGTCAACCACGAAAGTAGGGGATAACTTGACTAGATCACGTATCTATGCCTTGATAGAGGGTAGGTATCATATTAGGATCGTCTGCCTTAGATAACTGGATTGGGATTGCATGATAGATAGGTTGATTGTTGGTTTCGGTAGTCTTGTGGTGAAACAGATTCTTGGAACGTTTGTCTCATTGTTAAGAACTAGTTTGTTTATTTGTTTCTAGTATTTTATTCTCAATTCCCATATTTCGTTCGTTTGCAAGTTTGATTTACAGTTTCAGTTTAGGTTGTGTTGCGTAGTCCCTGTGGGATCGACACCTAAAGTACTACACACGTGTCATGCACTTGCGGGTAGTTTAGGTTAAATATTTGTTTAACTTTGATAATGCATCAAGTTTTTGGCGCCGTTGCCGGAGACTATTGTCAACACGTCATAGATTCGAGCCTAGAGTCTTTCTTGTTTTTTTTTAGTTTTTCTTTTCTTTTCTTTCGTTCTTTCTATCTAAAATCGTTCTTTATTTATCCTTCGCAGAGCCGTCAAATCAACGAGAGATGGATAATCAGCACGGCATGAAAAACCTCAATTACCTATCGGTAATTTGGGGAATATGTAGCAACAACAACTCGTGCCTCAACCGCGAGAACCACAGGCTCCTCCACCACGTCGCCTAAGAGATTACGTGGTGCCAAACATGAACAACGTGCAAACAGCCATAAGGATGCCTGCTGTTGCTAGGGAACAATTTGAAATTAAGCCAGCAATTCATGGGTGGAAATCACGAGGATCCCCATCAGCATCTCAGAGACTTCCTTGAGCTTTCATTACATTCAAGATACACGGAGTCTTAGAGGATGCGATCTTACTGCGTCTCTTCCCCTTCTCAATTGGGGGACGAGCGAAAACTTGCTGCAATCACTCCCCACTGGTTCAATCACTACTTGGGATCAGCTCTACACATTGTTCTTATCACGCTTCTTTCCTTCGAGCAAGACAATTCAGATGAGGGGGGAAATCACAACGTTTAGATGCAGAGATGGAGATGGAGAAACCTTGTTTGAAGCGTGGGGCAGATTTAAGGATCTTCTACAGTTGTGTCCACACCATGGTCTTGAGCAGTGGTACGTTATCCAAACCTTTTACAACAGAATTTCAGATGAACACTGAACGACGTTGGATAACGCTGCCAGAGGATCATTTATGGATCTGAGCGTCGAGGAGGCATATGACCTGATCGATAACCTTGCCATGAACCACACCATGTGGTCAACACCGAGAGGTATGCCTAATAGCACTAGTCGTCTATACGAGCCGAATCAGAGCAGAGCGACGGGCAGTGCAGCAAATGCCATGTACTGTGTCAATTGCGGAGATACGGAGCATGTAGCGTATCAATGCACGGTACATGAGGACTTCGAACATATGAGTTATGCACAACAACAAGGAAACACTCAAATCAGGAATACCTACAACCCGAATTGGAGGAATCACCCGAATCTTTCGTATCGAACGACTCAACCGGTAAAGTATTCAGTGTTTCAGCAATGGCAGCAAACATTTCAGTAAAACAATCAGCAATTCCAGCAAGCTCAGCAAGTTCCGCAAGCTCCTCAACCCCCTCAAGCCTCTTCGTCAAACCTTGAGGGAGTGTTGCTCGAATTTATCAAGGAGCAAAGGCATCAACATTCAACTCAAACCAAATTTAATGCGGATGTGGGGACAGCGATCAACGAGCCCAAAACTCAGGTGGAATCTTTGAATAATCATGTGAAGAGTTTAGAGAACTCCGTAGCACAGCAGGCTGCCTCATCCTCTCGGAATCCTGGACAGCTTCCCGGTAAACCCGAGTTAAACCGAGAGAGTACGTGAACGCTACTTCTGTGTGCAGCAGTGATATGATCGAGCATCCGCCCTCGAAAGAGCGAGACCAAGCTGCTGGTACGTCCATGAAAAGAGGAAAAGGAAAGATTACAATTATGGAAGGAGTAGAACCAGATCTAGACAAACCATACGTTGCTCCGCCGGTATACAAACCTCCTATATCGTTTCCTCAACGGTTGGTGAGCAGTAAGAATGAAGAACGAGCGGGCAGATTCGTAGAGGGTCTCAAGAAGCTTGACATCAACATCCCATTCGTGGAAGCCCTCCAAAATATGCCTAATCACGCCAAACTCATCAAAGAGGTACTTTCCAAAGAGAGACATATCGAAGAGAATGAGACGGTATCACTCACCGAGGAATACAACGCTATCCTTCAAAACAAGCTGCCACCAAAGTTGAAGGACCCCGGGAGCTTCTCCATTCCATGCACAATAGGTAATCTTGATATTGAAAATGCTTTGTGTGATTTAGGGGCCAGAGTGAGCATCATGCCACACTCAGTTTTCAAGCGGATGGACTTCGAGAATATCAAACCTACAAAGATGTGTCTACGCCTCGCAGATCGTTCGGTAAGATATCCGGTGGGAATTGTTGAAAATGTTCCCACCAAGGTAGGTAAGCTTTGCATTCCCACTGATTTTGTTGTACTTGAACTAATGGAAAATGCTAGAGTGCTTATTATTCTTGGTAGATCGTTCTTAGCTACTGCAGGTGCCTTGATAGACGTACAAAAGGAAAGCTTTCCTTACGTGTCGAACATGAGACGATAGAATTCAATTTGTCCAGCCCCATGAACGGACCCCTATACAATGATTCTTGCTTTATAGTCGATTCGTTGGACGAGTTATCAAAAGACACGCTCGATCAAGTAAGTGCTTCCGATCCTCTTATGCGATGCTTAACACGAGTTTGCAATGATGCAGGATTTACGGACGAAGGAGCTGAGATGTACACGAAATTCATGAGTGCTGTTGAAGCACTAGGAGACGCCCCACGTGAGGAGATACCACACGAAATGCACTCTGGTTTCACAGTGGAGAAGACGTCCAAACTTGAGCCCGAGCCACCTCCGTCTTCTTTTCGGTATGAGTACGTTGAATCCAATAAAACATACCCTGCTGTTATGAATGCTAACTTGAGTGCAGATGAGATGAGATAACAACCCACACGCGTCAAGAAGCATAGAAGAGTCAGCTCTTCAGTATGTACACACGGAACTTATACGGAAGACAGCCACAAACATTCCACCGAAACTCAAAGGAGGCTGCACCCGCACTTGCAAGAGGTAATGGAAAAAGACTTCTTAAAACTTTTCGATGCAGATACCATTTATCCAACCTCAGGCAGCGAACGAGTGAATCTCGTGCATGATGTGCGAAAGAAAGAAGCAGTGACTAAGGGATGGCACGACAAAAAGGTCCTACCTCATGACTTCCAACTAGGTGACTCAGTTCTACTTTTCATTCTCGTCCTAAGCTTTTCTCAGGCACACTACCGTCCCGTTGGTCTGATCCATTTCACGTATGAGAAGACTTCACACATGGAGAAGTGGAACTATGGAGCGATTCGAGCGGAACGTTCAAAGCTAATGGACAGCGACTAAAGCTGTACCAAGCCGCTCAACCGATCAAAAGTGGAAACCCCATTTCCCTTTCTGATCCACTCGTCAAGCACGCATGAGGAATGAAGACGTCAAAGTTTAAAGACGTTAAATAAGCGCTTTCTGGGCGGCAACCCAGCTGTTTATTTTTATTTTTCTTAGTTTTTAGTTTGAGACTCGGTTTTCGTTTTAAAAAAATACAAAAAAAATACCACCACAAACGTGACTTCACTTCCCTTACCCTCTATCGGAGCTTCACGTCGAGGAAGCCGTTTAATTCAAGTCTGGGGGAGCAGCTCACGTTTGCCAGGTGATTTCGTTTCATTTTCTTTCATTTTCTTTTTGATTTTGTAGTTTTTAGTTTGTTTTTGCTTTCGTGAGTCAGAGTCGTCCTAGGCACTTGTCCAGTGCCACGTTTTGAGATGAACCCTGAATCTAGGATGCTAAAGAAGTTGCACTTTCCTATGAGATTGATTATATGTCTCAAAACTTGGATGAAAGTTGCAAGAAGCATGAGACAACACAAGAAGAATCACTTGTAGCACTAGAAGTATACAAAACGGAGGATACCATAGAGCATTTACTGAAGGACGAGATGTGTGAGAATGTGAATGATCATGATATAACACCATAAAATAGTGAAGTCTTGAGAGAAACCCAGACAAATGTCTATGATAGCACACTCGTGTGGATAATGTTTCTCTTTATGAGCGAGAGAGAATATAGCCTCTTTACTTCAACTGATAAATGTGTTTAAGCATAGAGATATGTTGGTTCCTAACAAACTAATTCATTATGTGTCTAGTTTTGTGCTTAATTCATTGTAGAGTTCTCAAGATGATTTCTAGAAGACGGAACCATCGGATAAACATAATGGACTAGATGTGGTGTGAAAATCCTCCAACTAGAAGATGTGGTTGATGCGTTATTAAAGTTAAACAAATATTTAACCTAAACTACCCGCAAGTGCACGGCACGTGTGTAGTACTTTAGGTGTCGATCCCACAGGGACTACGCAACACAACCTAAACTCAAACTGTGAATCAAACTTGCAAACAAACGAAATATGGGAATTGAGAATGAAATACTAAAAACAAGTAAACAAGCTAGTTCTTAACAATGAGACAAACGTTCCAGGAATCCAGTTTCACCACAAGACTACCGAAACCAACAATCAACCTATCTATCATGCAATCCCAGTCAAGTTATCTAAGATAGACGATCCTAATATGATATCTATTCTCTCTCAAGGCATAGACACGTGATCTAGTCAAGTTATCCCCTACTTTTGTTGCTGACACCTTGAACTAAACCCATAAGATCTGTGATTCATCATGTTTTACCCTTAACTGCTGCTATCCTACTTTCGTGGCCTAACCTCGGTTGTTCTAAACCTGATCTTCTAGGACTAGAATTCTCCTTTCGGTCCTTCTCCTAATCCCTAACACATGCATCTAATTGGCCTTCGTAAATACAAGTCAATCGAGCACTCATATAAAGAATAGATAAACGAAAACGGGAAGATGCATTCAAAGATAAATCAAAGTGGTTCCGGGATAACCATGGGCTAATCCCTTTTCCTAGAACAAAACAAACTACTCGCTCATGTGTAAGTAAACAAACATAATTGAAGTAGAAAGTCTACGGAACATGAAAACAAAACGAAACCGAAGTCTTGGGTTGATCTCCAATGCTCCTTGTAAGCCTCCTTCGCAAGAATCTCCTTCTTCTCTCTACTCTCTCTCCTTGTTCAAGAACTCGAAACTGACTCTCTAACTGAAGCTCCCCCGACCCCTAGCTCCTGGTCTTCCTTTTTCCTTCTTTTTTCTTTCCTTTTCTCCCTCTTTTTCCTTCTGTCCGTTCGTTCTTTTCCTTTAGTTGCAGCAGCCACCGATTTTGCCTTTTCATGAGTTTTCCATTCTTGAATAAGTTGGCAACATTTCCATTACTTCCTCCAGTAAAATATCACATATTCCTCTTCTCTAGAGTCGTTTTCCTTATTGTATAAGTCCCCAACAAACTCCTATTCGATTAAGCAAAATTAACTTATCTGGAGTTATAGGTGACGGACGAGACCCGCGTGGGCTGGGTGTGTGACCCGCTCGGGTGCGGCGCGCATGATCGCGCGAGATCGCGATGGAAAACAAGATGGCCCGCTCGGGCTAGGGTGTGCTCTGGTCGGGCGGGTGTGTGCCCCCGTCGGGCTGGGTTGTGGCCTGCTCGGGCTGATGCGACTGATGCGGATCAGAGTTAAATATAACCTAATCTACCCGCAAGTGCACGGCACGTGTGTAGTATTTTAGGTGTCGATCCCACAGAGACTATGCAACGCTACCTAAGCCCGAACTATGAATCAAACTTGCTAACGAAAGAATGTGAATAAGGAATGAAATACTGAAATTAACTAAACTACTTGGGTTCTAACGATGAGATAAACGTCCTAGGAAACCGGTTTCACCACAAGACTACCGAAACCAACGACCAACCTATCTATCATGCAATCCCAATTAAAGCTATCTAAGGCGGACGATCCTAACATGATATCTACCCCCTCTCAAGGCATAGACACGTGATCTAGACAAGCTGCCCCCTACTTTCGTGGCTGACACCATGAACTAAACCCATAAACTCTATGATTCGCCCGTTCACCCTCAACCGTTGCTACCCTACTTTCGTGGCCTAACCTCGGTTGTTCTAAACATGATCTTCCAAGACTAGAATTCTCCGTTCGGTCCGTCTCCTAATCTCTAACACATGCCTCTACGTGGCCATCGCAAACACAAGTAAATTATAGCACTCAGATAAAGAATAGATGAACTAAAACGGGAAGATGCATTCAAAATAGATCAAAAGCGGTCTCGGGATAGCCAAGGGCTAATCCCTTCTCCTAGAACAAACAAACTACTCGCTCATGCGTCCGTAAAGAAACATAAACATAGTAGAAAGTCTAAGGAACATAAAAACCAAACAAAACCGAAGTGGTGGTGCTTGATCTCCAATGCTCCTCGCTTATCTCCTCGCAAGAATCTGCTCTAACTTCGCTGAATTGTTCTCCTCTGTAAGCTTGCTGTAATCACGTCTTTTTGCCTCCTTTTAAGCCTCCTAAGTCGGTCCAATTGTTGCCCAAATT
>CM071863.1:5913258-5938931 GCA_036759665.1 Gynandropsis gynandra | reverse complement strand
ACTTCTTAAGCATCCTAGGTTCAGGGTTCATCTCAAAACATGGCACCGGACAAGTGTCTGGGACGACTCTGACTCACGAAAGCAAAAACAAACTACAAAATTAAAGAGAAAATGAAAGAAAACGAAATGAAATCACCTGACAAATGTGAGCTGCTCCCCCAGACTTGAATTGAACGGCGTCCTCGACGTGAAGCTCCGATGGAGAGTAAGGGAAGTGAAGTCACGTTTTTGGTGGTATTGTTTTTGTGTTTTTGTTTTATTTTTGTTTTTTTAAACGATTAACTAAGTCTTAAACTAAAAACTAAGGAAAATAGAAAACAAACAGCTGGGTTGCCTCCCAGAAAGCGCTTATTTAACGTGTTTAAGCTTTGACGTCTCCATTCCTCATGCATACGCGACGGGTGGATCGGAAAGGGAAATGGAGTTTCTACTTTCGATTGGTTAAGCGGCTTGGTAGAGCTTTAGCCGCTATCCATTAGCTTTGAATGTTCCGCTCGAATCGCTCCATAGTTCTATGTCTCTGTGTGTGAAGACTTCTCGTACCTGAAAAGGACCAAACCAACGAGACCGTAGGTTGTCCGAGAAAAGCTTAGGACGAGAATTGAAGAGTAGAACTAAGTCACCTAGTTGGAAGTCATGAGGTAAGGTCTTTTTGTCGTGCCATCCCTTAGTCACTACTTCTTTCTTTGGCACATCATGCATGGGATTCACTCGTTCGCTGCCCGAGGTTGGATAAATGGTATCTGCATTGGAAAGTTTTATGACGTCCTTTTCTATTACCTCGTGCAAGTGCAGGTGCAGCCTCCTTTGAGTTTCGATGGAAGGTTCGTGGCTGTCTTCTGTATAATTTCCGTGCATACACGTTGAAGAGCTGACTTTCCTACATTTCTTTACGCGAGTTGGTGACTTTCTCATCTCATCTGCACTCAAGTTAGCATTCATAACAGCAGGATATATTTTATCACATTCAATGTATTCATACCGAAAAGAAGACGGAGGTGGCTCGGGCTCAAGTTTGGACGTCTTCTCCACTGCGAAACCGGCGTGCATTTTGTGTGGTATCTCCTCACATGAGGCGTCTCCTAGTGCTGCAATAGCACTCATGAATTTCGTGTACATCTTAGCTCCTTCGTCCGTAAATCCTGCATTATCGCAAACTCGTGTTAAATATCGTACAAGCAGATCGGAAACACTTACTTGATCAAGCGTGTCTTTCGCTAACTCGTCCAGTGAATCGATTGTAAAGCAAGACTTCTTTAGTGAGGTTCCGTTCATGGGGCTGGACAGGTTGAATTCGATCATCTCATCTCCGACACGTAAAGAAAGCTTTCCTTGTTGTACATCTATCATGCATCCTACAGTAGCTAGGAACGGTCTACCAAGAATAATAGGTATCCTAGCATCTTCCTTTATTTCAAGTACAACAAAATCAGTGGGAATGAAGAGATTACCTACCTTGGTGGGAACATTTTCAACAATTCCCATCGGATACCTCACCGAATGATCCGCAAGGCGTAGACACATCTTTGTAGGTTTGAGATTCCTGAAGTCCATCCGCTTGAAAACTAAGTGTGGCATGATGCTCACGCTTGCCCCTAAATCGCATAAAGCATTATCAATATCAATATTACCTATTGTGCATGGAATGGAGAAATTTTCGGGATCCTTCAACTTTGGTGGTAGCTTGTTTTGAATGACAGCGCTGCATTCCTCGGTGAGTGCTACCATCTTACTCTCTTCGATATGCTTCTCTTTGGAAAGTACCTCTTTGACGATTTTGGCGTGATTAGGCATCTTTTGGAGAGCCTCCACGAATGGGATGTTGATGTCTAGCTTCTTGAGACCCTCTACGAATTTTCCCACTCGTTCTTCATTCTTACTACTCACCAACCGTTGAGGAAACAATATAGGAGGTTTGTATGCCGATGGAGCAACGTATGGTCTGTCTAAATTTGATTCAACTCCTTCCATAATCGCAGTCGTACCTTTTCCTCTTTTCATGGACGTACCAGCAGCTTGCCCTTGCTCTTTGGAGGGCGAAACGCTCAATCACATCGCTGCTGCACACAGAAATAGCATTCACGTACTCCATCGGGTTCAATTCGGGCTTACCTGGAAGCTGTCCGGGATTCCGAGAGGATGAGGCAGCTTGCTGTGCTACGTAGTTCTCTAAACTCTTCACATGATTGCTCAAAGGTTCCATCTGAGTTTTGAG
The DNA here is from genome assembly GCA_036759665.1 of Gynandropsis gynandra. Classification (NCBI taxonomy): domain Eukaryota; kingdom Viridiplantae; phylum Streptophyta; class Magnoliopsida; order Brassicales; family Cleomaceae; genus Gynandropsis; species Gynandropsis gynandra. The sequence continues at coordinate 5,936,716 of CM071863.1, read as the reverse complement.
CTCGTTGATCGCTGTCCCCACATCCGCATTGAATTTGGTTTGAGTTGAATGTTGCTGCCTTTGCTCCTTGATAAATTCGAGCATTACCGCCTCAAGGTTTGACGAAGGGGCTTGAGGAGGTTGAGGAGCTTGCAGAACTTTCTGAGCTTGATGGATTTGCTGGTTATTTTGCTGGTATGGCTGCTGTGGTTGCTGAAATCCCGAATACTTCATCGGTTGAGTCGTTCGGTATGACAAGTTCGGGTGATTCCTCCAATTCGGGTTGTAGGTATTCCCGAATTGTGTGTTTCCTTGCTGTTGGGCATAATTAATGTATTCCACATTCTCTTGCAGCATGCATTAATAAGCCACGTGTTCTGTATCTCCGCAATTTACGCAGTACATGGCGTTCGCTACATTACCCGTCGCTCTGCTCTGATTCGGCTCGTATAGGCGACGAGTGCTGTTAGGCATACCTCTCGGTGTTGACCACATGGTGTGGTTCATGGAAAGGTTATCGATCAGCTCGTATGCCTCTTCGACGCTCAGATCCATAAATGATACTCTAACAGCATTATCCAACGTCGTTCGGTGCTCTGAAATTCCGTTGTAAAAGGTTTGGATAACGTACCACTGCTCGAGACCATGGTGCGGACACATCTGTAGAAGATCCTTATATCTGCCCCACGCTTCAAACAAAGTTTCTCCATCTCTGCATCTAAATGTTGTGATTTTCCCCCTATCTGAATCGCTTCGGTTTTGTTTGGTTTTTATGTTCCTTAGACTTTCTACTATGTTTATGTTTCTTTACAGACGCATGAGCGAGTAGTTTGTTTGTTCTAGGAGAAGGGATTAGCCCTTGGCTATCCCGAGACCTCTTTTGATCTATTTTGAATGCATCTTCCCGTTTTAGTTCATCTATTCTTTATCTGAGTTCTTGAATTTACTTGTGTTTGCGATGGCCACGTAGATGCATGTGTTAGGGGTTAGGAGAAGGACCGAAAGGAGAATTCTAGTCCTAGAAAGTCAGGTTTAGAACAACCGAGGTTAGGCCACGAAAGTAGGGTAGCAACGGTTGAGGGTGAACGGGCGAATCACAGAGTTTATGGGTTTAGTTCATGGTGTCAGCCACGAAAGTAGGGGGCAGCTTGTCTAGATCACGTGTCTATGCCTTGAGAGAGGGTAGATATCATGTTAGGATCGTCCGCCTTAGATAGCTTTAACTGGGATTGCATGATAGATAGGTTGATCGTGTGTTTCGGTAGTCTTGTGGTGAAACCGGTTTCCTAGGACGTTTATCTCATCGTTAGAACCCAAGTAGTTTAGTTACTTTCAGTATTTCATTCCTTATTCACCTTCTTTCGTTAGCAAGTTTGATTCGTAGTTCGGGTTTAGGTAGTGTTGCGTAGTCTCTGTGGGATCGACACCTAAAATACTACACACGTGCCGTGCACTTGCGGGTAGATTAGGTTATATTTAACTCTGATACGCATCAAGTTTTTGGCGCCGTTGCCGGGGACTATTGTCAACGCGTCTTAGATTCGAACCTAGAGTCCTTCTTGCTTTGTTTTTATTTTTGTTTTCTTTTCTTTCGTTCCTTCTACGTAAATTGTTCTTTGTTTGTCCTTTGCAGAACTTTCAGGTCGACAAAAGATGGATAATCAGAACGGCAATGGACAGATGCAATTACAGGCTCCTCCACCACGTCGTCTAAGGGATTACGTGGTGCCGAACATGAACAACGTGCAAACGGCCATAAGGATGCCTGCTGTTGCAAGAGAGCAATTCGAGATTAAGCCAGCAATGATAAATATGCTTTATCAGAAGCAATTCATGGGTGGAAACCATGAGGATCCACATCAGCATCTCAGAGATTTCCTCGAACTTTCAGGTACGTTCAAAATTCATGGAGTCTCTGAGGATGCAATCTTGCTGCGTCTTTTCCCTTTTTCAATTGGGGGAAAAGCGAAAGCTTGGCTGCAATCACTCCCCGCGGGATCTATCACCACATGGGATCAGCTCTGCACACTGTTCCTATCACGCTTCTTTCCTCCGAGTAAGACAATTCAGATGAGGGGGGAAATCACGACATTCAGGTGCAGAGATGGAGAAACGCTATTTGAGGCGTGGGGTAGATTCAAGGATCTTCTACAGTCATGTCCACACCATGGACTTGAGCAGTGGTACGTTATCCAAACTTTTTATAATGGAATTTCAGATGAGCACCGCATGAGGTTGGATAACGAGGCAAGAGGATAATTCATGGATCTTAGCGTCGAGGAGGGATTCGATCTGATTGATAACCTCGCCATGAACCACACCATGTGGTCCACTCCAAGAGGTATGCCTAATAGCACTCGTCGTTTATATGAGCCTAACCAGAATAGAGCCATGGGTAATGCAGCGAATGCTATGTACTGTGCGAATTGCGGAGATACGGACCATGTAGCGTATCAATGCACAGTACATGAGGATTACGAACAGATGTATTATGCCCAGCAGCAAGGCAACACGCAATTCGGGAACACCTACAACCCGAATTGGAGGAATCACCCGAACTTGTCATATCGAACGACTCAACCGGTGAAGTATTCGGGGTTTCCACCAAGGCAGAATAATTTCCAGCAAAACAACCAACAACTCCAGCAAGCACAGCAAGCTCCGCAAGCCTCTCAACCCTCTCAAGCACCTTCATCAAACTTTGAGGCAGTGATGCTTGAATTTGTCAAGGATCACAAGGAGCAACAATCGATTCAGACCAAATTCAACGCAGATGTGGGGACAGCGATTAGTGAGCTTAAAACTCAAATGGAGTCTCTGAGCACTCATGTGAAGATGTTGGAAAACTCCATAGCACAACAGGCCGCCTCATCTTCTCGGAATCCCGGACAGCTTCCCGGTAAGCCCGATCTTAACCCGAGAGAGCATGTGAATGCTATTTCTGTGTGCAGCGATGATGAGGATGAGAATCCGCCCTCAAATGTGCGAGGGGATGCTGCTGGTACGTCCATGGATAGAGGAAGAGGTAAGGTTGCGATTATGGAAGGAGTCGAACCAGATTTAGATAAGCCATACGTTGCTCCTCCGGCGTACGTACCTCCGATACCGTATCCTCGACGATTGGTAAGCAGTAAGAACCAAGAGAGAGTGGGCAGATCTACAGAAGATCTCAAGAAGCTAGACATCAACATGCCATACGTGGAAGCAGTCCAAAAGATGCCTAATCGTGAGGTAATGACCAAAGAGAAGCACACCGAAGAGAACGAGACTGTAGCACTTACCGAGGAATGCAGTGCAATTCTTCAGAACAAGCTGCCACCTAAGCTAAAGGACCCCGGAAGCTTCTCCATCCCATGCAAAATAGGTAATCTCGATATTGAAAATGCTTTGTGTGATTTAGGAGCAAGCGTGAGTATCATGCCACAAACAGTTTTCAAGCGGATGGAGTTTGGGAACCTTAAACCGACGAAGATGTCTCTACGCCTCGCGGATCGTACGGTAAGACATCCGGTGGGAATCATTGAAAACGTTCCCACCATGGTAGGTAAGCTTTGCATTCCCACTGATTTTGTTGTACTTGAGATAACGGAAGACACTAGGACACCTATTATTCTTGGTAGGCCGTTCTTAGCTACTGCAGGTGCGACGATAGACGTACAACAAGGAAAGTTGTCCTTACGTGTCAAAGACGAAACGATTGAATTCATCCTGCCCAGCCCCATGGACGAATCACCACTCAAGGAGTCTTGCTTTACAGTAGATTCACTGGACGAGTTAGAGAAAGACACGCACGATCAAGTAAGTGTTTCCGATTCTCTTTTACGGTATTTGACACAAGTTGGCGATAATGCAGGATTTGCGGACGAAGGAGCTGAGGTATATACGAAATTCATGAGTGCAATTACAGCACTAGGAGACGCCCCACATGAGGAGATACCACGTGATATGCATGCTGATTTCATAGCGGAGAAAGCATTCGAGCTTGAGCCCGACCCGCCGCCTTATTCTCGGTATGAGTACGTTGATTCCGATAACATATATCCTGCTGTTTTAGATGCTAACATGTGTGCAGATGAGATGAGAAGACAGCCCACACGCGTGAAGAAGCGTAAGAGGCTCAGCTCTTCAATATGTATGTACGGGAATTATAGGGAGGACAGCCACGAACCTTCACTCGAAATTCAAAGGAGGCTGCACCCGCACTTGCACGAGGTAATGGAAAAAGATGTCATTAAACTTTTCAACGCAGATACCCCTTATCCAACCTTGGACAGCGAGCAAGTGAACCCCGTGCATGATGTGCCTAAGGGATGGCACGATAAGAAGACCCTACCTCATGACTTCCAATCAGGTGATTTCGTTCCACTTTCTAATTCTCGACCTAAGTCTTTCTCGGGCGACCTACTGCCTTGTTGGTCTGATCCTTTTCAGGTACGAGACGTGGAACTATGGAGTGATGCGGGTGACACGTTCAACGCCAATGGACAGCGGCTAAAGCTCTACCAAGCCGCTCAACCGATCGGAAGTGGAAACTCCATTTCCCTTTCCGATCCACCCGTCGCGCACGCATGAGGAATGGAGACGTCAAAGCTTTATGACGTTAAATAAGCGCTTTCTGGGAGGCAACCCAGCTGTTTGTTTTTACTTTTCATGTTTAAGACTCGGTTATTTAATTTCCATAAAAAAAAAAAACAAAACAAAACAAAAAAAATAACACCACAAATGTGCTTCACTTCCTTCATCCTCCATCGGAGCTTCACGTCGAGGACGCCGTTCAATTCAAGTCTGGGGGAGCAGCTCACGTTTTTCAGGTGATTTCGTTTCATTTTCCTTTGATTTTTAGTTTTTAGGTTATTTTTGCGATTTTTAGTTCGTTTTTGTTTTCATTGAGTCAGAGTCGTCCCAAGGCACTTGTCCGGTGCCACGTTTTGAGATGAACCCTGAACTTAGGAATGCTTAAGAGGTTGACCTTTTCCGTTAGACTTTGCATTATTGAGCTAGGTTTTCCTATGCGTTAGAGCTTATTAGTCGGCTGAAAAACAATAGGTCGTAGTTCTTGGGAATCCTAGTGTTACTTGTGGGGATGTTTAGACGAGGTTGCTAGGCTGGTCTGTCGTTTATTTTCTCTACCCAGATGGTCATACTTCGTGTAGACGACACTTTACTTTGGTTACATTGAGGATCATTGGATCATATAAAATCGAGCTTGTTTTGCAGATTGAAAAGCACACACTAACACTCCGCTGTCGATAGAAATAGTGCCTAATAAGCATGATCAAAAATCGATATGAGTGCATCGACCTTGTTACTCCTTCGGTGGCTCGGGTCTAAGTGGTGGGTTGGCGATCATCTTTCTACGTCCTAAGGGCAAGGCACAAAAAGCCACCTACTCCGCTGCACTCTTACACGAGATGCATGAGTATACCGTCATCGGTAGTCTGGGTCTAAGTAGAGGCTGGATCCCTTCAAATCCGACGTCCTAGAAGCCTAGTGTGTATGCAAAGAAAAAGAAGAAAAGAAAAATGGAAAAATAAAAGAAAACAAAAGAAAAAAAAAGAAAAAATTCATAAAAAGAAAAACAAAAAGAAGAAAAAGAAAAAGAAAAAAAAAGAAGAAGCTCGGAAAGAAAGAAACAAGTATCCTCGGTTGACCTAGGTTTAGCATAGTCTGAAGTCTTTTCTGGTGGAGGGAGTTACGGTAGTGTGTCTAGTCTCCTTTGATTTACTTTCTTATGGGTAACCGTGGTGGACCTAGGATTAAGGCTGAAAACTCGAGTAGGCCGAATTTGCTCACAATATGCTAGTTGATCGGTTAGGCTCGCTTTAGCGGTATCTCTAGGAGAAGGGGGATTCTCGTATTTTCATACCCCATGTATTCCACGTTTACGTTTGCTTAGGGACAAGCAAACATTCAAGTCTGGGGGATTTTGATCATCTCGTTTTCATACGTATTTCTTGCACGATTTAGGAGACGTTTTTGATACATATGTGATGTTTTACGTATGATTCCGTATCCGTTTTACTTGCTTTCGTGCTTTTCATGTTCTTACAGGTTTTTACGCGTATTTGGACTATTTTGGAGCTAAAGGAACATGCACGGAGCTAAGGAGCAACTTTGGGGATCATCACGGGACAAACGGGACGAGATTGAGCATGGAAAAGCCTCACCCGGTCGGGCACAACCCTTGCACGATCGGGCAAAACCTACGGCCAATTGTGTGGACCATTTAGCACGACTCGGGCAAGCATTTAGGACCATTTTGCCTTGTGCCCGAGCGGGCACACATGCCATGCCCGATCGGGCACCATTCCAGCACCACAGGACGCGCACGAACTGCCCTAGCCGCACCCGAGCGGGTACACTCATTACCCGAGCGGGTAGCGGCCCGGAACCTCTCAAAACTTAAGTAAACTTAACTTAAAACATAAGGGAACTCGTGGGGCAATTAGGGCAACAATTGGACCGACTTAGGAGGCTTAAAAGGAGGCAAAAAGACGTGATTACAGCAAGCTTACAGAGGAGAACAATTGAGCGAAGATAGAGGAGGTTCTTGCGAAGAGATAAGCGAGGAGCATTGGTGATCAAGCAGCACCACTTCGGTTTTGTTTGGTTTTTATGTTCCTTAGACTTTCTACTATGTTTATGTTCAGACGCAGACGCATGAGCGAGTAGTTTGTTTGTTCTAGGAGAAGGGATTAGCCCTTGGCTATCCCGAGACCGCTTTTGATCTATTTTATCTTCATCTTCCCGTTTTAGTTCATCTATTCTTTATCTGAGTGCTTTAATTTACTTGTGTTTGCGCTGATCACGTAGATGCATGTGTTAGGGATTAGGAGAAGGACCGAAAGGAGAATTCTAGTCCTAGACGGTCAGGTTTAGAACAACCGAGGTTAGGCCACGAAAGTAGGGTAGCAACGGTTGAGGGTGAACGGGCGAATCACAGAGTTTATGGGTTTAGTTCATGGTGTCAGCCACGAAAGTAGGGGGCATCTTGTCTAGATCACGTGTCTATGCCTTGAGATAGGGTAGATATCATGTTAGGATCGTCCGCGTTAGATAGCTTTAACTGGGATTGCATGGTAGATAGGTTGATCGTTGGTTTCGGTCGTCTTGTGGTGAAACCGGTTTCCTAGGACGCTTGTCTTATCGTTAGAACCCAAGTAGTTTAGTTATTTTCAGTATTTCATTCCTTATTCACCTTCTTTCGTTAGCAAGTTTGATTCGTAGTTCGGGTTTAGGTAGTGTTGCGTAGTCTCTGTGGGATCGACACCTAAAATACTACACACGTGCCGTGCACTTGCGGGTAGATTAGGTTATATTTAACTCTGATACGCATCAATCCCCGTGATTTCCACTCATGAATTGCTTTTAATAAAGCATGTTGATCATCACCGTCTTAATTTCGAACTATTATCTAGCAATAGCAGGCATCCTTATGGTTGTTTGCACGTTGTTCATGTTCGGCACCACGTAATCTCTGAGGCGACATGGTGAAGGAGCATGTGGTTCTCGCGGTTGAGGCGCGAGTTGCTGTTGCTGCATGTGCCCCAAATTACCGAGAGGTAATTGAAACTGTTCCTGACCGTTCTGATTATCCATATCTCGTTGATCTAACGACTCTGCGAAGGACAAACAAAAAACGATTTAGGTAGAAAGAACGAAAGAAAACAAAACAAAAACAAAAACAAAACAAGAATGACTCTAGGCTCGAACGTAAGACGTGTTGATAATAGTCCCCGGCAACGGCGCCAAAAACTTCATGCGTTATCAAAGTTAAACAAATATTTAAGCTAAACTACCCACAAGTGCATGACACGTGTGTAGTACTTTAGGTGTCGATCCCATAGGGACTACGCAACACAACCTAAACTCAAACTGTGAATCAAACTTGCAAACAAACGAAATATGGAAATTAAGAATGAAATACTAAAAACAAGTAAACAAGCTAGTTCTTAACAATGAGACAAACAATCGAGGAATCCGGTTTCACCACAAGACTACTGAAACCAACAATCAACCTATCTATCATGCAATCCTAGTCAAGTTATATAAGACAGACGATCCTAATATGATATCTACCCTCTCTCAAGGCATAGACACGTGATCTAGTCAAGTTATCCCCTACTTTCGTGGCTGACACCTTGAACTAAACCCATAAGATCTATGATTCATCCGTTTTACCCTCAACCTCTACTACCCTACTTTCGTGGCCTAACCTCGGTTGTTCTAAACCTGGTCTTCTAAGACAAGAATTCTCCTTTCGGTCCTTCTCCTAATCCTTAACACATGCATCTACTTGGCCTTCATAAATACAAGTCAATCGAGCACTCAGATAAAGAATAGATAAACGAAAACGGGAAGATGCATTCAAAGATGAATCAAAGTGGTTTTGGGATAGCCATGGGCTAATCCCTTCTCCTAGAACAAAAAAACTACTCGCTCATGCGTCCGTAAACAAACATTATTGAAGTAGAAAGTCCAAGGAACATGAAAACCAAATGAAACCAAAGTCTTGGATTGATCTCCAATGCTCCTTGTAAGCCTCCTTCGGAAGAATCTCCTTCTTCTCTCTACTCTCTCTCTTCGTTCTAGAAATCGAAACTGACTCTCTAACTGAAGCTCCCCCGACCCCTAGCTCCTGGTCTTCCTTTTCCTTCTTCTTTTCTTTCCTTTTCTCCCTCTTTTTCCTTCTGGTCGTTCGTTCTTTTCCTTTAGTTGCAGCAGCCACCGATTTTGCCTTTTCATGAGTTTTCCATTCTTGAATAAGTTGGGCAATGTTTCCATTACTTCCTCCAGTAAAATATCACTTATTCCTCTTCTCTAGATTCATTTTCGTTATTGTATAAGTCCCCAAAAAACAAATTCGTTTTAAGAAAAATTAACTTATATGGAGTTGCAGGTGACGGACGCGACCCACGCGGGCTGGGTGTGTGACCCGCTCGGGTGCGGCGCGCTTGATCGCACGGGATCGCGATGGAAAACAAGGTGGCCCGCTCGGGCTAGGGTGTGCCCCGGTCGGGCGGGTGTGTACCCCGGTCGGGCTGGGTTGTGGCCCGCTCGGGCTGATGCCACGGGCGTGTGTAGTGCTTGCCCGACTCGTGCTCAATTTGCTGGACAAAATCGCCGAACTAAATGCCTGCTCGGGCTAGGGAGTTACCCGCGCGGGTAGTGTGTGTTCTTCGCGATTCTTGTCTCGTTTGTTCCGTGATGATCTCGATGTTGGTACTTTGTCTCGTGTATGTCCTTTAGCTCTAAAATGAACCGAATTCGCATTAAAACCTGTAAGAACATGAAAACACGAAAACTAGTAAAACGGATACAAAATCATACGTAAACATCGCATCTATATCGTAAACATCTCTAAAATCGTGCAAGAAATACGTATAAAAACGAGATGATCAGTAGTGTAGGTGCATGTGCGTATAGAAAGGCTCCTATAGAGGATTAAGTCGTAGCTTCTAATGCTGGGAGATGGACCCTATCAACTCCAACAAAAATTATCAGGTGAGTACATTGTCCATCCGATTTTCAATGTCATTGACTTGGCTCATTTTGATACAACTGAAGAACTGGATTTGAGGTCAAATCCTTTTAAAGGATGAAGAAAAAATGAGGACGAGATATTGGATCCATCACAAATCACATGAAGACCAACATCAGGAATGATGGGCTGTTTAAAATTCTTTGGTTCTGATGATGAAGTTATCTAAAAATGAAATTTCGGTAAACAGTAGACAATCTTTGGTAGCACAAATCAAAGGGAAATAGGATAAATAACATTTAAATGTGAACAAGAATCAGTTTGTACTAAGTAACAATGGTAATGTTACAGATAGAAAGGTGGTATAGATTGTAGAAAGAGTGACATGAGATAACAACACATGAAGATGAATCTAGTAGAGAAAGGGAAGAAACATAATCAAATTAAAAAAACATGTAAAATAGAATTTAGAAATATATCAGTAAGATAATTAGAAGAAACATTCGAGATATATATATATATATTGATGTTTCCTTTCAACAACAAAGTTTATATTAAGTGGTATTATCACACGAAAAATAATGATGATACCTTTAAATTTACATAGATTCAAGTTCTTGAGTATTATTAGAACGAATTGATTTTACTGTCATGCCATATTGATTAAGAGACATGAGGTTTGAAAAGATTGTGAGGATATTTGACTTAAGTTCGACATACAAATCCATGTAATTTGAGAAAAAACATTTATTATTATTAAAAATATATTGAATGCCATCTTAGATATTACTGAGAAAGGACCTAAGATATCAAGAAGAATCAGAGCAAGAGGGGTACCTGAGATATGACTATCTGAACTAAATACTAATAATGTCAAATGAGAATGAAAATCAAGATATGACTAAACAATGCACTAATACTAATAATGTTAAATGAGAATGGAAATCAAGATGAACATCAAGAAATAGAAATGTATTAAATAAAACTACAGTTCCAGCAATGGAAATGACAAAGAACTGAATGTTTGGCAAGGTTACTTTTATTGCAAGAATGGAATTATATTCAGATTAGAATATGCATGATTAGATGCACCAGAGTGCAAGATCCATGACTGTTTATTACAAGAGAAAGAAAGTATAGTACTAGAAGAACTAGAATCTAGAGCTCCTACAGATGAAACTATCGGTGTTGATACTTGAACTTGAAGTCTTAGTTGTGAGAACATTTTTTGAACATCTTCATTTGGAATTAGATGAGGATCAAGTGGTTTTGAGTGGCAACATCAGTAGCAGAATCAGCCTGAACGAAGGCAATTGTGGTTGTAGAAGGTAAGAGTTGTTGTTGTTTAGCACGAGGACAAGGCAAGATTGGCTGAGAAGCATGTTTATAAGACGACAGTATAGATCCCGATGATTGTACTCTATGTCATGTGCTTAGAAAATTAAGAAGTGACATCCAAATAATTTTGTTTTAAGTTCCTCATCTTGCACCTGAAACTAAAAAGTCATGAGGCATTATGTGTTAGTTTTTAGGGTTGTTCATGAGCTAAATTTGAACAAACTCATGATCTCTCATCTCTCATATGCATTGTGCAAACTGAAATTAAAAAACTCTCTTGTGTTTAGGCTAGTGGTGGTTATTGTGTTTGAGATTTTTGGGTGAAATGTTGTTGTAAGAAATGCAGAGCAACAATGGTGAACTTGATGATTTTTGGTGGTGATACTCCTCACCCCCTTCTCATTCTCATATATATTAAATTTAATACAAAAGTTCATATATCCTAGATCACATGTCTAGGTCTGTCACTATCTATATTTGCATATTAATTGTTCAAAATGTAGGCTAAAACCGTTGGTGATCTTCTGTAATTTGCAGTGATCTTGTTCCTTTTCTGTTGCAGGTCACCATCTTCAGAATTTCGGTCGTGGGCTTCATGAATTACTTGGGCTAGACACAAAAACGAGCTTCTTCATTCTTCTTGGATATGTCCTCAATCCGGGTTTCGTTTGGGCTCAACTCTGGCAGCCCATAAACACCCCATTTCAGATTGGGGTCAAGCCATTTCCCTCAAGCACCCGATCTTCTCCTCCTTCTGCAAACCCTAGGGTGATTCTAGGGTTTGCTCGTCCGCCTCCTTGCTCGGCCAGCCACCGAGGGCAATCGACTCCAACAAACTCCCTCTCGATTCTCATCGGCTCGACACCTATTCCCAACCGCATCTCCTCGAATCTCCGCATGTTCAGCGGCTTCGTCAGTAAGTTCGCAAGTTGTTCCTCCCCCGAGCAGTGAAGCAAGGTATTGCGTTGCTCCCTCTCGGCTTCTCTTACCACATGTATCTTGTTGTCTATGTGTTTAGTCCGTCGATGTTGTATGAGGTTCTTCCCAATAGCGATTGCCAATGTGTTGTCACAGTAAATAGGGACCCTACTGTTGAATAAAAAACCAAACTCCTCGAACATCCGTCTCAGCCATACCGTGTGGTTGGTGCTATCACCGGCTGCTTCTGAATCTCCCACGAAAATAAAGCACTCCCTAGGGTAAAAAAAACCCATCTTACTCCTCATATCCTCCTTGCATCCACCCTAGTCTGAGTCTGAGTATCCAATTAGTTTAGGGTTGTCCATGAATTTGAAATGCAATCCATAGTCCATTGTCCCTTTAATATACTTGAAAACACGTTTAACGTGTAACATGTTTCCTTCCGCACGTTTCGACATATACCTGGAAAGATAGGAGGCAGGAAACATAAGGTCTGGACGTGTTGCAGCGAGATATAGGAGCCCACCGATCATACTCTTGTACTGCAATGGGTTAGTAATTACCCATCTCCTTGTTCTTCCCGTTAGGCACTAGGGGGTGCTAACACTATTCGAGTGTTGCATCCCGAACTTACTCAGCAACTGTGTGGCATACTTAGTCTGATGTAGGAACACTCCCTCTTCCGTGTAGTTTATCTCAAATCCTAGGAAGTATTTCAACCTCCCTAGATTGCTCATTTCGAATGTTTGGCACAGCTTAGTCTTGAACTGTTCTATCCACTCATCACTGCTTCCTGTCACGATTATATCATCCACATAGATGCATATAATTAGGACATCATCTACTGACCTTTAGGTGTACATGGCTGCATCGCAGTGGCTCCATGTGCACCCTTCAGTCAGAAGGAACTCATCAATTTTGATGTACCATGCTCTCGGTGCTTGTTTCAAACCGTAGAGTGCTTTTTTCAGTTTATATGGTTTGTCTTTTGCACCTTCAATTTTTTATCCTTAAGTTTGTTCTATGAACACCTCTTATGTGATTTCTTTGTTTAAAAACACTGACTTTACATCCATTTGATGCAATGTCCATCTCATTTGTGCAGCTATGGCAATCCAGGGTCGGATGGTGTCATGCCTCGACACTGGAGTGAAGGTCTCTCCATAGTCGATCCCAAAGGTTTGTGTAAACTCTCAAGCTACCAATCGTGCTTTCAGTCTTTGAATTTTACCATTCTCGTCTGATTTAACCTTATATAGCAATTTGATAGTGATTAACTTCTTGTTTTCAGGTCTGTCCACCAGCATCCAAGTGTCATTTTTGTGAATCATCTCAATCTCCTCATCCATGGATTTCCTCCAGCTTGGATACAACACCGCTTCCTCAAAGGAACTCGGTTCCTCCATAGCCAAGTAACAAGCTTCGTACTTATGCCCTTCTTCTACCTTTGTTGGTTCAGCATCTTCATATATGCTGCTCAACCTTCTCGTTTTGTACATGAGTCGTGAGGACGAGGCTCCACTAGACTGTCCGATGCTCAGCTGGAATGGCATCGGTGAAATATCAGATAAGTTCCTCTCTCCCTCTGCACTTCTATTCCGTGAAACCGTGTTAGGAGCAGTCAGCAGTATAGGTCTTGAATTTCCAATAAATGTAGGGATAGGTCTAGCTGCTTGCGAGTCACTCTTCATAGACCAATCCCAGCATTTATCTTCTTTGAATATCACATCTCGTGCCACTTCAACTTTCCCGTCTGAATATTATAAATGCGATATTCCTTGCTTAGGCTGATGTAGCCTACGAAAATACCAGTTATTGACCTCTGATCCAGCTTTCTTCTGTGTTGTGCAGGTATGTAAACATGGCACAGACAACCGAAGACCTTGAGGTGGCCTACTGAGGGTTGGTGTCCACTCCACACTTTAAGTGGGGTGCGACCATCCAGTGCCTTGGTGGGCAATCGGTTTTGAAGATACCCAGATATAAAAACTCCTTCAGCCCAGAATTTGTGAGGCAAGTCATTTTCTGCCAGAATACTTCTCGCTGATGCGTTATCAAAGTTAAACAAATAACCTAAACTACCTGCAAGTGCACGGCACGTGTGTAGTACTTCAGGTATCGATCCCACAGGGACTACTCAACACAACCTAAACTCTAACTACAAATCAAACTTGCTAATGAACGAAATATTGGGAATTGAGAATGAAATACTAAATGAACGAAATAAACAAACTAGTTCTTAACAATGAGACAAACGTTCCAAGAAACCGGTTTCACCACAAGACTACCGAAACCAACAATCAACCTATCTATCATGCAATCCCAGTCAACTTATCTAAGGCAGACAATCCTAATATGTTATCTACCCTCTCTCGAAGCATAGACACGTGATCTAGTCAAGTTACCCCCTACTTCGTGGCTGACACCTTGAACTAAATCCACAAGACCTATGATTCATCTGTTTTACCCTCAACCGCTGCTACCCTACTTTCGTGGCCTAACCTCAGTTGTTCTAAACCTGATCTTCTAGGACTAGAATTCTCCTTTCAGTCCTTCTCCTAATCCCTAACACATGCATCTACGTGGACATCGCAAACACAAGTCAATTAAGTACTCAGATAAAGAATAGATAAACGAAAATGGGAAGATGCTTTCAAAGATAAATCAAAAGTGGTTCTGGGATAGCCATGGGCTAATCCCTTCTCCTAGAACAAACAAACTACTCGCTCATGCATCCGTAAACAAACATAAACGAAATAGAAGGTCTAAGGAACATGAAAACCAAACGAAACTGAAGTATGAAACTGATCTCCAATGCTCCTTGTAAGTCTCCTTCGCAAGAACCTCCTTCTCTCTCTCTACTCCCTCTCCTTGATCCAGAGCTGAAAACTGAGTGAATGAGCTCCACCTCTCATTCATCTCCTCTTCTTTCCTTCCTCCTTTCTTTCCTTTTCTCCCTTTCTTTCTTTCTGGCCGTTCAGTTCTTCCTTTTGTTGCAGCAGCCACCGATTGTTGTCTTTTCATGAGTTTCCATTCTTGAATAAGTTGGGTGACGTTTCCATTAGTTCCTCCAGCGAAATATCACTTATTCCTCTTCTCTAAAGTCGTTTTCCTTATTGTATAAGTCCCCAACAAACTCCCATTTGTTTTAAGTCAAATTAACTTATTTGGAGTCGCAGGTGACGGATGCGACCCGCGCGGGCAGGGTAAGTGACCCACTCGGGTATGGCGCGGAAGGTCACACGGGATCGCGATGAGAAAAAGAGGCTGCTTGCTCAGGCTCATGGTCTGCCTGCTCAGGCTCATGGTCTGCCTGCTCGGGCTCAAGTGTTGCCCGCTCGGGCTCAAGCCCCGGGCGTGGTATTTCTTGCCCGACTCGTGCTCAATTCGCTGGACAAAATCACCGTAACAAATGCCCGCTCGGGCTAGGAAGTTACCCGTGCGGGTAGTGGCTATTCCATGCCGATTCTTGTCCCGTTTTCCCGTGATGATCCTCGATGTTGGTACTTTGTCTCGTGCACGTCCTTTAGCTCCGAAATAAACCGAATACGCATAAAAACCTGTAAGAACATGAAAACACGAAAACAAGTAAAACGGATACGGAATCATACGTAAAGCGTCGCATATATATCATAAACATCTCTAAAATCATGCAAGAAATACGTATGAAAACGAGATGATCACTCTCCATATTAAGTAATGACCGATTCCTCCTCTCGGCAATTCCATTTTGCTGGGGGGGAGTAAGCCACTGTTAGCTCACTTAGAGTACCTTTAGAACTTAGATAATCGTCAAATTCCTTAGAATTGAACTTCCCTCCACGGTCTGTCCTCAACTTCTTTACTTTCTTCCCCGTTTGCATCTCGGCTTGAACCACAAACTTCTTATAAACACTTAAGCATTCTAATTTTAATCTTAAAAAATATACCCGCACCATGTGAGAATATCCATACGTAAAAGTCAGCAAGAATAAACTCTCATCCAGCGATGGGGTCTGCATAGGACCGCATAAATCTGAGTGTATTAGGTCTAGGATACCTGATACTTTGTAGTCTGTGTGCTTAGAAAATTCTTCTCTGGTTTGCTTGCCCTTCAAGCAAGTCTCACAAGTCTCTTTCTCCACTTTAAATTTTGGTTATCCTCTAACCATGCTTTTCTTTTGCAACTCTTGCAGGCTGTGAAGACCAGTGTGGCCCAGCCTGCGATGCCACAATCCAGATAAGTACCCCTCTTCCCTTGTTGCCTTTGCATGTTCTGTGACAATTTTCCAACGTAGGGGGTAGGCCTTCTTAATCATAGGGACCTCAGCAACCAAACTATCTTCTTTATCCTTAATCTTGCAACTTCCCTCCGTGAATAGCATTCGGTACCCATTACGCACCATTTGGGGTACACTTAGCAAATTTTTGTCCAACATCTCTAATCAACTTCCTTCCTTTCTTAGTTTCCACTAGGATATCTCCTTTCCCGGTGGTTGTGCGTGCTTCGCCATTTCCCACAATAATAGGAGCTCTAAAGTTCCTATCCGAAGTGGTGAAAAACTCCTTCATCCTTGTCATATGGTTAGTAGCCCCGCTGTCCACCAACCAAACTTCTTGATCAAACCCCTCGGCTGCAATAAGGGTAACCGTGAACAAATAGTTGTCCTCCTCATCATCTTCACGATTTACGTGGGCTTGATTTGGGTTAGGTTTCTTGAACCTACATGTGAGAAGTGGCCTGGCTTCCCACAAGTGTAACACTCCTTTTTGGTCTTAGGAGTTCTAGTTTTTTCTGATCTGTCTCCCTTGTTCTTGAAATAACATTGCGACTCATGGTGGTCGTCCTTCTTACAATGACCACACCATTTTTCCCTTTCTGCTTGATGTCTCCTTTAGAGTAGGGTTTTCGGCTGTTTTCTGGTTTGCTGGACAGTTTTAAACCCTTGAACTTTGCGTTAAACGCTCCCTCTATACTGCTGCCATGTCTATCGTCGAGTCTCGCCTCTTGAGACTGTAGTGAAACAACTAGCTCACCCACTATTAGGCTAGTTAAATCCTTAGTTTGTTCAATCACTCCCACGTAGGGATCGAACCTCTCTAGCAGTGAACAATGTATTTTAGACACTAGGGTATCCTCCCTAATATCATCTCTGTAGGTCTTCATCTCGTTCCCAAGCTCTGTCACCTTGTTTGTGAATTCCTTGATACTCTCTTTATCACCTTGACGTAGGGTATAGTAGGTAGCCCTAAGTCGTTGTAACTTGATCATAGCTGTCTTAGGATCCTCTTGGAACCTCTCCCATAGTAAATCTGATGCGTCTTTGGAGTTCTCACATATAGATAGGTGAGCTCCAAATATCTCCTCGGTTACAGCACTGTATAACAGTTGCAGTGTTGTCTGGTCTTTGGCTTCTAAATCCTCCCAAGCCGTTAGAACCTTTTGATGTTCTTCGGGGGTTGTAGCAGCCCCCATGAGTGGTGCGTCCGGTAGGCCTTCAGTTACGACCTTACACAACTGTTTTGATCGTAGGGTTGCCTTCATCTTGATAACCCATTAATTGTAGCCTTTGTCGTCAAATATTGGAACCTGGGTTACTGGTTGCATCATCTTCTTTGCTGTATTTTGTGCTGGATTTTTGTGATGTCTCGTGCGATCTGTAGTGTTGGTTTGTGCTTAGTTCTTGTTGCTTGTTATGTGTGCTCCCTCGAATCTTGAGAGCTTTGATACCATTTGTTTGTTTTTAGGGTTGTTCATGAGCTAAATTTGAACAAGCTCATGATCTCTCATCTCTCTTATGCATTGTGGAAACTGAAATTAAAAACTTTCTTGTGTTTAGGCTTTTGGCGGTTATTGTGTTTGGGATTTTTGGGTGAAATGTTGTTGTAAGAAATGCAGAGTAACAATGGTGAACTTGATGATTTTTGGTGGTGATACTCCTCACCCCTTCTCATTCTCATATATATTAAACTTAATACAAAAGCTCATATATCCTAGATCACATATGTCTAGGTCTGTCACTATCTATATTTGCATATTAATTGTTCAAAATGTAGGCTAAAACCGTTGGTGATCTTCTGTAATTTGCAGTGATCTTGTTCCTTTTCTGTTGCAGGTTACCATCTTCAGAATTTGGGCCGTGGGCTAAATGAATTACTTGGGCTGGACACAAAAACGGGCTTCTTCTTTCTTCTTAGATATGTCTTCAATCTCGGCTTCGTGTGGGATCAACTCTGGCGGCCATCAACACCCCATTTCAAATTAGGGGTCAAGCCATTTCCCTCAAGCACCCGATCTTCTCCTCCTTCTGCAAGCCCTAGGGCGATTCTAGGGTTTGCTCATCCGCCTCTTTGCCCTGCCTGCCACCGAGGGGAATCGACTCCAACATTATGTTGCTGAAAACGAATGGTCAATCAAGACATATCTCGTGTTGATTTCATATAATGGTTTTTGAAAAAGAGTTTAGAAGAAGTGGCGATAACATTGTTGCTTGACCAATATCGAAAATTTAGGATATCATCATAAGGTTGACGAAGATTACCATCAATGAATCCTAATTTGTTTTAACCTTCGAGGGCCATTTTGATGGAACGGTGTCGAGAACTGTAGATTTCAGGCCCCCACCAATCTGTCTAATACTAAATGAAGATTCCATGAATCATTATTAGCAAGATGGTAAGGATTGTCACATGAGTAAAACGTGACAAAGGAGGTTGCAAGACTCCGAAAAAAAAGTGGTGGGTCTTTCGTGGTCCCGAGTCATCTTCCAACCCTATCATTCATACACTTTAAATATAACTCTCATCTGCATTTTTGGCTAACTCTCACTTCCCATTTCTTACATGTTATCTTAATCATAAGGGTTCAAGAATGGACAAGAGGTGGAGTCTCCGAGGTATGACCGCTCTAGTCACCGGTGGAACCAAAGGAATCGGGTTCGTCTCATCTTCCTCTGTTTTTTATCAGTACTTCTAATGTAAGGTTGAGATTAAGCGTGCCTAAGTTTGTGACTTTGAGTCTTTGATCACTATCTGTAGGCACGCCATTGTTGAGGAACTTGCAGGTTTTGGAGCTATAATACATACATGTGCCAGAGATGAAACTCTTCTTAACGAATGCTTACGTGAATGGCAAACAAAAGTCTTCCAAGTCACTGGCTCAGTCTGTGACATGACTTCTCGGCCCGACAGACAGAAACTGATGCAGAATGTCTCCTCTCTCTTCCATGGCAAACTCAACATCCTCGTGAGTAATCTCTCTCCAGTTTATCAGAATGTAAACATAAGTTTGTTGTTTATGTGGCAATGTCAGTTTGTGTGTTTGTATGCAAGTGACTAACTTGGTCAACAAGAATCAATATAACACATAAAAACGGGTTTTCATCTGTTTTCTTGTACCCGATTTTGTCTCCTAATACAGTTAATCGGTGAGTTTTAATCTTGAGAGATGTATATAATCATTTAATCATCATCATTGCTTGGCTATACAGATAAACAATGTCGGCATGTTTCTTCAAAAGCCAACTATAGCATGTACAGCAGAAGACTTCTCAACAGCAATGGCTACAAATCTGGAATCTGCATACCATCTCTGCCAACTCGCCCATCCCTTGATGAAGGCTTCAAGATGTGGGAGCATCGTGTTCATCTCCTCAACTTCTGGGGTTGTGTCAGTTATTAACGCATCTATCTATGGAGCGACAAAAGGTTCATACTTGGCTTTGCTTTTCATGTAAAAGCAACTATGGCAATCACATTAAGAAAGAACCTCTTACATGTTGAAACATTTCCATGACTGATCCCTTTTCCGAGTTGCCAAAGCCAGAGCCGTCACAGTTTCCATCCAAACTAACTCTTTCTACGTACATGCAGGAGCCATGAATCAGCTGGCGAGGAATTTAGCATGCGAGTGGGCAAGCGACCACATAAGGGCTAATTCTGTTGCCCCTTGGCTCACTATAACTTCTCTAGTCGAAAAAGTAAATCAAACCACGACTAGCACTTGAGTTCTTCTTTCTCAATTCTCCTTTCTAGATCTTTCTTGTTCACAAGCCAATTTCAGGTGGTTGAGAATGATAAATTCATGGAGGCTGTAATCTCAAGAACTCCATTAGGTCGTGCTGCAGAGCCAAAGGATGTCTCATCTCTCGCAGCGTTTCTGTGTCTCCCTGCAGCTTCTTACATAACTGGTCAAACCATTTGTGTTGATGGAGGTCACACTGTCAATGGTTTCTCTTATCAACCCCAGGCTTGAATTGAAGAAACATTTCTATAGATACATGAAATTTCGAATCCAAGTTAATGGCCTTGTTTTTCAAACATTGTAATACGAATAAATGGCCTTGTTCCTCTCGATTTATTGTCATGTTCACGTTTGAACTGAGAAGAACCTCCATATTACCAAACATTATGTGTCAACATAGATATGCATGTGTTAAAGTGGTTCCTAGATTGATGTACAATTTTTTCAAACTTATATAATGATTGATACGAGAATATTCTCTGAGATTATATATAATATTCTGAGTAGTACGCATTTGTTCGGTAGTATATCGGTTGTTTCTTCCTCCAAGTTTGAAAGTGCATCCAGTGTTTCATGTGTCTCTATTGAAACAAGTGGTGGGAAGCGACTTTGTGTCTACTCCAATTCCAAATCAGCTACAAGAAGACTTGTAGCTTACGGTCGCACCTGCAACAATAATGGATACATGTTATTCGTATACGGGAGCATTGGAGGTACTAGTTCAGTGGGATTCTTTAACTTTTTATGAAGCTTCGTGGGAGAAGGCACAAGAGTTGGTGCGGCATTTTCCAGCATTTCAGCTTGAGTACAAGTTGTGTCTTTATTTGGACAGAATTGATATGGTTTTCTAGGTTTATACAAGAAGGAATACTAAGAATGACAGTCAAGTGGAGAAAGCTGAAAGTTGAATATAGGATTTTATGATTGAACATTGATTGTTGCTTTGTGTAGTTTTTGTTTTTGGTTGTTGTATTGTGATTTTGTGTGCAGGTTTATGTGTGTTAACCATAGTTAAAACTGTGTTTAGCGTTAGTTTGTTAACTAGTACTGTTAACCCTCAAATGAATGGTATAAGAAGGGGTTGGGGGTTAGTTGTGACGGTTATCAGAAAATTTGGGAAAGGTTGTTCGGGGAAAGAGCTAGGCATCTCTTCAAAGGCTCCAAATTGTATTCTTTTCTTCGATGAAATAAACAAACAGACATTCTTCTCTATCAATTTGGTACCAGAGCAAGACTTTTTCTGGTTTAACATGGAGATTCCACCGACTGAGTTGAGGATTAATCAAATTCAAGATGATCTTGAAACAATGAATGCTGAAATGGTTTCCAAGATGGTTGATATTCAACACCAGATTGCTAAACTTGGCTTACTGGATTCTAAAATGCTGGAAATAAAGAAACAGTTGCATAGAGTACATGAGATTGAAAAATACCTGAAGGAGCTCTGTGGTATGATACAAAGACACGTCCAGAGTTCAACCGTTTTGGTGCTGACAACTGTGTCGATAGACGGAGTATACACCGACGAGACTTCGACCAGGCGACCAGACCTAGGTAAATCACCTCTTGTTTCTGGCGATTATAATAAGGTTGGTTTATGCTTCCCGTCGAACAGTAATCGAGAGATGAAGAAGACGCAGGCGACGTTTGGTTCCCCAACGTTCGCGAATACAGTAAGAACTCCGACGGAATGAATAGATTTCAAGGTCGGTGATGTGCAATTCACCGTTGATGGAATTTATGCAGCTGCCGAAGGAAAAAGAATCGTAGAAGATGCAGCGGCAATCTTATAGAAGATTGAGATGCCAATCTTCGACAGATTCAACATTTTGGAAGGCTGATTCGAGCGGAGAGGTACTTTCGATTTGGCTAGTGTACCGATGCCGAGAAACTGAGATTGTCGGCAATGGCTATCGACGGCAGGGCCTTGAACTAGTTTCAATGGAAGATTTTTAGACGTCCTTTTCACTCTTGGAATGACTTTCGTGAGAGCCTTTTAGAACGGTTTGTCCATGGTCCGTATGATGATATTGGCGCCAGATTGATTTCCTGAGACAAACAGGTTCGTTTATGGATTATTTGTTGGAATTTGAGGAGTTGATATCACAATTGTAGAGAATTTCGGTTAGTGTGTTAGAAAATGCGCTCAAGAATGGATTGAAATCTGAAATTCAAGAATTGATTCGCATTTTTCGACTGGTTGGTTTGGATGCAGTAATTTCCTTGGGTATACGGATGGCTACAAATCCTATTGCAAGTTCTTCCACACCATTGAGTTCGAGAACAAATCGTACAGTTGGTAAAGGACTTACTTTCCTTCTCATTCCACTCATAAGAATGTGAAACAGGGATTTTTGTGAAGGGTAGGTATGTTGTTCGCTCATTTCAGAATAAAGAAAACACATCGTTATGTTTACACTACAAAAAAATCAGGTTTTAGGGACTGAAAAATCAGTCCCTAATCCGTCCCTAAACAGGTTTAGGGACGGATTAGGGACGACCAGCGGTAGTCCCCAATCGCGCGACTCCAAATGCTATCCGTCCCCAATCCGTTCCTAATTAGGGACGAAAATTTCAGTCCCCAATCCGTCCCCAATTAGGGACGGAATAAGTAGTCCCCAAACAGTCCCTGGATTGGGGACGATTTGTTTTCGGTCTCTAAAATTTGGAGACGGACCACTGAATCCGTCTCCAAATTTAGAGACGGCAAAGCCCGTCGCTAAATTTAGGGACGGGCAATATTTACCGTCCCTAATTTTTTCTCAAATAAAAAAAATAAAATTTAAAAAAGTTCGATTACATTAAAAGATAAATATTAGTACATAAAAAATTACAAACCATACATATAACCAACATTTTTAATCCTAAGCCTTTCCGATTAGTCGTGGTCGGAATCATTGCTCTGAACTGCATCCCAATCGATGTTAGGCATTTGCGCTTTCATCATGCGCAGAAGCTTTTCCATTCGCCTATCTGATCATTCATCTTGCTTTCTTGATAGTTTAGCCTCATTTAGTACTTGTTCAATGCGCCTTTCGGATTCTTGGAACTTTTCCGATATTTGATGTCAGAGCTCGTAATCCGATACTTTTTCTTTACCTTTGGATGAAGTTGAATGTTTTGAGGCCATTGCTCCAAGTCCGATAATACAACCTTTGTATGGCGTAACTTGCTGTAAAACAAATATCGAGAATTAATAACATTTATAAATAGTGAAATTAGATCATAGTAGAATGTCATTATTACCTCGATATACAACTCGTTGTACTCTTCCTGACTAAGAGTAGTTTGTGAGCCGTCTTCTCTCGGGGGAATTTGCAATACTCGCTCCGCTGCCATGTTTTCAATTTCATCGTAAAGGCTTTTTGCCTTAGAATCCACCCACGAACCATCTGACTTCTTAACGTGCAGACGTTCCAACAATTCTAGATACGATAGTTCTGATCCCTTCTCTTTCGCCTGAAAAAAATAAAAAAGACATAGTTTAATGAAATGTTAATTTTATATAAATGCATAAAAATTGAATAAAGCTTACCAGATCTTCGTATACTTCCGCAAAAGAACGAGATCATGTCGTGTGTACGCTTATCCCGTATCCTGCTCTATCAGAACGCCGGGATTTACTTGCTCGCTCGCTCTTTGCCTTAAATTCTGGGGAATCCCAATATGTGCACATCTGATCCCAAATCTCTTCCGCCATCCAGTTGGGTCTTCCTTTTATATATCGGCTTGCGTGA
>CM071863.1:5855743-5900541 GCA_036759665.1 Gynandropsis gynandra | reverse complement strand
TCAATTGCTGAATAACAGCACTCATAAACTTGATTTGATTCACCCTCAACTGGTTCAGCATCCTCATAAGTATCAGATAATCTTCTCATCCTGTGAACCAGCCTTGAGGAGCTGCTATTACTCTGTCCACTCCCTCTGGAACTTGATTGAGTTAGTCTGAAGGGAACTGGTGTCAATTGAGGTTTATTTCCATGGCTCCCTCCAGAACCTTGACCCTCCTCAAGTAGCCCTTGAGGTGTTCTCTGTGATGACTGCTCTCCCATCACTTGAGTTGTTCTGTTTCTGTTGAAAACAAAAACTTCAGACTGCTTCTGATTTCCAGCCTGAGTTTCCCAATTCCAAGCTTTATCCTCTTCAAATATGATATCTCTTGCAAAATCCACCTTACCTGTGTTTATTTTAAACACACGGTATCCCTTACTCATGCTACTGTATCCAACAAATACAGCCTTCTCAGCTCTGTCATCAAGCTTTTGCCTCTGTTGTGCTGGGACAAGCACATAGCAGAGACTTCCAAATATTCTTAAATGATTAACGCTTGGTTTGTGACCACTCCATGCCTCTAATGGTGTTTTGTTATCAAGGGCTTTCGTAGGTAACCTGTTTTGAAGATAAGCTGTTGTAAACATACCTTCAGCCTAGAATCTGTTTGGAAGCCCCTTATCCTTTAACATACTTCTTGTCATCTCCATGAGTGTCCTATTCCTCCTCTCTGCCACTCCATTTTGCTGAGGAGAATAGGCTACACTCAGTTGCCTTTGTACACCATGTTCTTCAAGAAAATCATTGAATGGTTTCGAGTTAAACTCTCCACCCCTATCTGATCTCAGCTTTTTCAGCTTCTTCCCAGTCTGGTTTTCAACCAAATTTTTAAACTTCTTAAACATTGAGAATGTATCTGACTTCAACCTCAAAAAGTACACCCACAGCATGTGTGAATGATCATCTGTGAGTGTCAATACATAGACACTTCCATCAAGGGATGGTGTCTGCATAGGACCACACAAATCTGTGTGAACCAGCTCCAATATTTCTTTTGATTTTCCTTCTGATTCCTTTGGGAATTCCTCTCTGGTCTGTTTCCCTTGCACACACGCCTCACAAAGCTCTTTTACTACCTTACATTTAGGTAGACCCTTAACCATATTTTGGCTCTGCATCTTCACCAAATTATGCAGTCCAGCATGTCCAAACCTCTTATGCCAGAGGTTTGACAGTTCAGTTTCTTTGGCCACATATTCTCCTTCTTCAGTCAATTTCCACCTCAATGGATATGCCTTTCTAACCATGGGAACTTCAGCAACCTTTGCACCCTTGTTGTCTTTGATTAGACACAAGTTTTCCACGAATTCCACATGGTATCCATTCCTTACCATTTGTGGAACACTGAGCAGATTTTTATCTAGTCCAGCGACTAAAAAACATCTTTGATCCTCTTCTTTCCTTTAAGGGTCATAACTTCTATATCCCCTTTCCCAACTGTCTGTAAAGTGCCCCATTCCCAACTCTTATGGGAACCTTTGCAGTTCAATCAATGGTGGTGAAATACCTCTCATATCTAGTCATGTGGTTGGTAGCACCACTATCTATCAACCATACTTCTTTTTCTTGTTCTTCACCAACCACATGTGCAGCAGTGAATAAGAAATCCTCCTCTTCTTGCTCCTGGTTTGTTTGAGCTTGATTTGAAGGATTCTTTTTCACCTTGCAGTCTCTTGAGAAATGTCCTACTTTACCACATGTAAAGCACTCCTTCTTGGTTTTTTAGGACTTGGATCCTTCACCTTTGTCTTGTTTGTTCTTAAAATAACATTGAGCCTCAGTGTGGTTGTCCCTTCTACACACTCCACACCATTTCTTCCTCTTATTTCTCTGCTCAGTTCTGCCAGAAGCCTTCTTGTTTGCATCTGACTTGGACCCAGTTTTGATCCCTTTGAACCTGGCTTGGAAAGCTCCCTCTAGCCCTCCTCCATGTTTATCATCCAGCCTATACTCCTGAGTCTATAAAGCAATCACTAACTCAGCCACAGTAAGGACTGTAAGGTCCTTAGTTTGCTCAATAACCCTCACATATGAATCGAATCTTTCTTGCAGAGAGCAAAGCATTTTTGACACCAAAGCATCCTCCTTAATTTCATCTCCATAAGCCCTCATCTCATTTCCCAACTCAGTCACTTTGTTGGCAAAATCCTTAATGGATTCCTTCTCCCCTTGCTTCAAAGTGTGGTATGTTGCCCTCAATCTTTGAAGCTTGATCATGGCAGTTTTGGGAACCCCTTGAAACCTCTCCTTGAGGAGATCCCACGCCGTTTTTGATGTCTCACATGTGGACAGGTGAGCTATGAATATCTCCTCTGTGACAGCATTGTAAATGAGTTCCAAGGCATTCTGATCTCTCGCCTCTAACTCCTCCCACTCTACAATCTTTTTCAGTCTTTGCTCTTCTGTTGTTTCAATCCCTAAAGCAGGTAGCTCATGGATTCCTTCTGTGACCACCTTCCACAGACTCTTCGACCTAAGGGTGGCCTTCATCTTGATCGCCCATAGGTTATTATTTTTTCCTTCAAACACAGGAACTGGAATATTGTTCTGCATCTTCAACCTTCTGATTTCTTGATTCAGGTTCTAAATAGAGTATTTTGCTGGACTTCCTTTAGTTTCTTTTGTGCAGGTTTTAGTGCCTTGCTGGTGCTGTGATTTGTGCTTCAGATTAGTGCCTTAGTGCACCTCTTGGCCTACTGGTCCAGGAGGCTCTGATACCACTGTTGTTTTTCAGTGAACTTGAGCAACATAAAAATTGCTTAATTTACGTTCACTTTCTCCATGTTAATCTTGGATTGTGCAAACACAAATGTAAATGATCTTGTCGAACAAGAAACTCACTCAGAATATAAATATTTTATAAGAAATTTAAGGTAGAAGAGAGGAAGATAAACACAGGAAGAAAAGTTTCTGAATAATACAATACTACTCATTAATCTTCAATACATTACTTATATGCCTATTGGCATAAAAAAACAAACGTTGCAAACATACTCAGGACCACTCTAAACCTTTGTTCCATTAATTACTAAATATGGTAAAAGTTTGACTTCAAATGTGGATTGTATGTCCACTGCAAAAATAGACATCACCCAGACTGCTTCTGGTGCATGCCTCTCCATCGATCCTGAGTTTGTCCCCCGCTCCTTTGTGTCCTTTGTAGCTTTAGGACTCTTCTATCATCCTTCATCTTCAACCTTGTCCTCTGGTCAAGTCCTGACATATAGGTTTTCCATGTTCTTGCGAGCTCCCAAGTCTGCAACTTGCAATGCCAATGCCCTGTTTTCCCCTGCCTCACTGTCCAGGAATACTTCTGAGTTGTGAGCAAACTGATCAACTCCATCAGTGAGTAATCTCTCTCCAGTTTATCAGAATGTAAACATAAGTTTGTTGTTTATGTGGCAATGTCAGTTTGTGTGTTTGTATGCAAGTGACTAACTTGGTAAACAAAAATCAATATAACACATAAAAACAGGTTTTCATATGTTTTCTTGTTCCCGATTTTGTCTCCTAATACAGTTAATCGGTGAGTTTTAATCTTGAGAGATGTATATAATCATTTAATCATCATCATTGCTTGGCTATACAGATAAACAATGTTTGCATGTTTCTTCAAAAGCCAACTATAGCATGTACAGCAGAAGACTTCTCAACAGCAATGGCTACAAATCTGGAATCTGCATACCATCTCTGCCAACTCGCCCATCCCTTGATGAAGGCTTCAAGATGTGGGAGCATCGTGTTCATCTCCTCAACTTCTGGGGTTGTGTCAGTTATTAACGCATCTATCTATGGAGCGACAAAAGGTTCATACTTGGCTTTGCTTTTCATGTAAAAGCAACTATGGCAATCACATTAAGAAAGACCCTCTTACATGTTGAAACATTTCCATGACTGTTCCTTTTCCGAGTTGCCAAAGCCAGAGCCGTCACAGTTTCCATGCAAACTAACTCTTTCTACGTACATGCAGGAGCCATGAATCAGCTGGCGAGGAATTTAGCATGCGAGTGGGCAAGCGACCACATAAGGGCTAATTCTGTTGCCCCTTGGCTCACTATAACTTCTCTAGTCGAAAAAGTAAATCAAACCACGACTAGCACTTGTGTTCTTCTTTCTCAATTCTCCTTTCTAGATCTTTCTTTTTCACAACCCAATTTCAGGTGGTTGCGAATGATAAATTCATGGAGGCTGTAATCTCAAGAACTCCATTAGGTCGTGCTGCAGAGCCAAAGGATGTCTCATCTCTCGCAGCGTTTCTGTGTCTCCCTGCAGCTTCTTACATAATTGGTCAAACCATTTGTGTTGATGGAGGTCACACTGTCAATGGTTTCTCTTATCAACCCTAGGCTTGAATTGAAGAAACATTTCTATAGATACATGAAATTTCGAATCCAAGTTAATGGCCTTGTTTTTCAAACATTGTAATACGAATAAATGGCCTTGTTCCTCTCGATTTATTGTCATGTTCACGTTTGAACTGAGAAGAACCTCCATATTAACAAACATATGTGTCAACATAGATATGCATGTGTTAAAGTGGTTCCTAGATTGATGTACAATTTTTTCAAACTTATATAATGATTGATACGAGAATATTCTCTATGATTATATATAATATTCTGAGTAGCGCGCATTTGTTCGGTAGTATATCGGTTGTTTCTTTCTCTAAAGTTGAAAGTGCATCCAGTGTTTCATGTGTCTGTATTGAAACAAGTGGTGGGAAGCGACTTTGTGTCTACTCCAATTCCAAATCAGCTACAAGAAGACTTGTAGCTTACGGTCACACCTGCAACAATAATGGATACACGTTATTCGTATATGGGAGCATTGGAGGTACTAGTTCAGTGGGATTCTTTAACTTTTCATGAAGCTTCGTGGGAGAAGGCACAAGAGTTGGTGCGGCATTTTCCAGCATTTCAGCTTGAGTACAAGTTGTGTCTTTATTTGGACAGAATTGATATGGTTTTCTAGGTTTATACAAGAAGGACTACTAAGAATGACAGTCAAGTGGAGAAAGCTGAAAGTTGAAGATCGGATTTTATGATTGAACATTGATTGTTGCTTTGTGTAGTTTTTGTTTTTGGTTGTTGTGTTGTGATTTTGTGTGCAGGTTTATGTGTGTTAACCATAGTTAAAACTATGTTTAGCGTTAGTTTGTTAACTAGTACTGTTAACCCTCAAATGAATGGTATAAAAAGGGGTTGGGGTTAGTTGTGACGGTTATCAGAAAATTTGGGAAAGGTTGTTAGGGGAAAGAGCTAGGCATCTCTTCAAAGGCTCCAGATTGTATTCTTTTCTTCGATGAAATAAACAAGCAGAAATTCTTCTCTATCAATTTGGTACCAGAGCAAGAATTTTTCTGGTTTAACATTGAGATTCCACCGACTGAGTTGAGGATTAATCAAATTCAGATGATCTTGAAACAATGAATGCTGAAATGGTTTCCAAGATGGTTGACATTCAACACCAGGTTGCTAAACTTGCTTTACTGGATTCTAAAATGCTGGAAATAAAGAAACAGTTGAATAGAGTACATGAGATTGAAAAATACTTGAAGGAGCTCTGTGTTATGATACAAAGAGTCGTCCAGATTTCAACCGTTCTAGTGCCGACAGCTGTGTCGACAGACGGAGTATACACCGACGAGACTTCGACCGAGCGACCAGACCTAGGTAAATCACCTCTTGTTTCTGACGATTATAATAAGGTTGGTTTATGCTTCCCGTCGAACAGTAATCGGGATATGAAGAAGACGCAGGCGACATTTGGTTCCCCAACGTTCATGAATACAGTAAGAACTCCGACGGAATGAATAGATTTCTAGGTCGGTGATATGCAATTCACCATTGACGGAATTTCTGCAGTTGCCGAAGGAAAAAGAATTGTAGAAGATGCAGCGAAAATCTTATAGAAGATTGAGATGCCAATCTTCGACGGGTTCAACATTTTTGGATGGCTGGTTCGAGCGGAGAGGTACTTCTGATTTGGCTAGTGTACCGACGCCGAGAAATTGAGATTGTCGGCAATGGCCATCGACGGCAGGGCCTTGAACTAGTTTCAATGGAATATTTTCAGACGTCCTTTTCACTCTTGGAATGACTTTCATGGGAGACTTTTAGAACGGTTTGTCCATGGTCCGTATGATGATACTGGCACCATATTGATTTCCTGAGACAAACAGGTTCGTTTACGGATTATTTGCTGGAATTCGAGGAGTTGATATCACAATTGCAGAGAATTCCGGTTAGTGTGCTAGAAAATGCGTTCAAGAATGGATTCAAATCTGAAATTCAAGAATTGATTCACATTTTTTACTGGTTGGTTTGAAAGCAGTAATTTCCTTGGGTATACGGCTGGCTGCAAATCCTATTGCAAGTTCTTCCACACCCTTGAGTTCGAGAAAAAATCGTACAGTTGGTAAAGGAATTACTTTTCCTTCTCATTCTACTCAGAAGAATGTGAAACAGGGATTTTGTGAAGGATAGGTATGGTGTTCGCTCATTTCTAAATAAAGAAAACACATCATTTCGTTTAACGGATTCTTCGGGCATAAAAATAAATAAGGGACTTTCATTGAAACGTCTCGCAGATGCGGAAGCAGATGAACGAAGAAGAAAAGGCTTATGTTTTCGTTGTGATGAGTAGTAGTTTCTTGGCCATCGTTGTAAGAAAAAGGAGTTGCATGTAATCATTATTCATGAGGGGGAGATAAATGAAGTTAGAGATGTGGAAAAAGAAGAACAATTTGCTAAAATTGGTAAGTCTATTCCTATGGGGAATTAACGGAATTATCTATGAATTATGTTATTGGTTTGTCTTCTCCACAAACATTTAAAATTAAAGGAAGAATTGGAGCTCGAGAGATTGTGGTGATGGTAGATAGTGGAGCAACTCATAACTTCATATCCATTGAGGTTTTACATCGTTTGAAGTTGAAGACGGAAGGGACAACGGGTTATGGTGTGTTTTTAGGCACCAGGGCTACAGTCAAGGGTGAAGCCATTTGTAAAAATGTTGCATTATTCCTAAAAAATCTGGATTTTAAGGTTAATTTACTTATATTGGGAATACAATGGTTGAGGACTTTGGGCAAGATCCAATATGACTTTCAAAAGGTTAGAAATGAAATTTGCAAGAATAAGGTGTGGTATTCGTTTCGAGAGGATCCTTTACTACACAATTCGTTGGTCACTCTCAAAATGTTATGGAGATCCATCGAGGAATGACATCAAGGTTATGTAGTGGATTTGTGTTCCTTGTCTGTTCTATTGAGAATGCAGTAAGTAATTCACCAAAATGTTCTGCTCTCTTGGACTCCTTTGATGATGTTTTTTCCTCTAAGAGGTACTAAGCATTCCATAATACTAAAACTAGAAGTTGGTCATGTGAATGTGAGACCTTATAGATATCCTCACGCGCACAAGGAGGAGATTGAAAAGTTAGTGCGTGAAATGCTTCAAGCTGGCCTCATTAGACCTAGTCGAAGTCTGTTTTTAAGTTCGGTTTTGTTGGTGAAAAGAAGGATGGAAGCTGGAGATTTTGTGTAGATTACCGAGCTCTGAATCGGGCAACAGTTCTTGATAAATTTCATATTCCCATGATAGATGAGTTGTTGGATGAACTTCATGGGGCGGTTATCTTTTCTATGTTGGATTTGCGTTCGGGATATCACCAAATCCGGATGAATGAAGAGGATATTAAAAAAACAGTCTTTTGAACACATGATGGTCATTATGAGTTCTTGGTTATGTGTTTTGGACTAACGAATGCTCTAGCCACTTTTCAAGTATATATGAACGATTTTTTCCAGACCTTATTTACGGAGGTTTGTACTCGTTTTCTTTGTTGATATTTTGGTTTACAGCCCACCTTTGTAAGAAAATTTGAAGCACCTTAAGATAGTCTTGGAAGAACTCTGGAAATACCTTTTGTTTGCAAATGCAAAAAAATGATCGTTTAGACATCTGTATATAGAGTATTTGGGGTACCTTATATTAAGAAAAGTGGTGTCCACGGACCGCAATAAAATTGCAGCAGTATCCAGTTGGCCTTGTCCGTGGAATATCAAGGAGCTTTGGGATTTTTGGGTTTGACGGGTTATTATCATCGGTTTGTACAAGGTTATGGGATAATTGAAAAACCACTTACTGAACTGTTAAAGAAAGATGCTTTTGGGTTGTCAAAAGATGCGGAATTTCCCTTTAATGATCTTAACAAGGCAATGGTAACAACACCCATTTTGGGACTATCTAACTTTAGAGACGCTTTTTGTGGTGGATTCCGATGCTTCGAGAGGTGGTTTGGGGAGGATACTCTGCAAAATCAGTATCTCATTGCCTATTACAGCAGTAGTTTATGGAATTCAGAGCGTTTGAAATCCATTTATTAGAGGGAATTGATGGCCATAGTTTGTTCCATTCTGAAATGGCGTCATTACTTGATGGGCATAAACGTTTTGGTTTGTACGGACCAGAGAAGTTTGAAACTTTTGTTGGAACAACGTGAGGTTAATAGTGAGTATCGGAAGTGGTTAATCAAGTTGTTAGTCTTTGATTTTGATATAGTATACAAACCAGTAAGGAGAATCGAGTAGCGGATGTGCAATCCAAAATTCCAGAGCAGTCGAGTTTATCAAAGATTTGTTTGTATACAGCGATTTTGATTCCACAATATGTACAACTGGAAGAGTTAGCGAATGTCGTTGATAAGGATCCAACTTTGGATCCAATAAAACAGTAACTACAAGACAATTTGGAGGCTCTTTTGGGGTAAAGATTGGTTAAAGGAAAATTGTTGTTCAATGATCGCTTGGTTATTCCAAACCATCGATTTTTATTGTAACACCCCTATTCCGGAAGAATCTCGAGACTAGGAGTGTGTCACCATCACCTCCAAGAGGTGGCTACATGTGTCATCGCTCAAACATAATTACATAATAAAATTAATACTCTTAATTTAAATTAAAAATAGTTCGAACCATATAACGAAAGAAAACGTATAAAAACACAATAAAAATAAATGCGAAACTAAAATAAAGTTTATCGAGACTTCATGCACACCTCTCTCATAACTCCGTGGTAACCTTTAATACCACTGCTCAACCTCTGTGATCTTCGTCTTTGCTATAACCTGCCCATCCACGGTAGTCCATAAAGCGGTGAGTATGAAGACATACTCAGTGAGATCAATGCATGCACGCACTTCGTGCCACGTATTCTCGCACTCTTAAATATGTAATATAAAATAAACATTTGTCACACTAAAAAAACATAAATAACTCTACCCAACCCGACTGAATATCCAAAGTCTAAGACTAGTACTACACCGGATCATAACTCACTGAGTCCACAAGACTCTAGCTCGGACATACACTCGCAAAGTCCAAACGATCACAACACACTAAAGATCTTGCAAGGTCACAACGTATCCCATCCATTAGTACAATACAGCGCTCCGTCGCTCCAAAGGTTACCACAACCCCACACGGTACGACGCTGACCCTGATCTAAGTGTCGCAATACTAACGTCGTCAACCTGATACTCCTCACGAATAAACTCGACTGAGTATCCTAAGTCTAAGATTAGTACCACACTGGATCATAATACACAGAGTCCACACATCTCTAGCTCGAGCATACGCTCACAAAGTCCGAAGGACCCCAGCACGCTGAAGATCTCGTAAGGTCACAACGTATCCCAACCATCAGTATAATACAGCGCTCTGTCGCTCGAATGGTTACCACAACCCCAACACGGTACGACGCTGGCATATCTACTGATCTGACTAACTCGACGCTCAGTCGCTCGAAAGATTACCACAACCCCAACACGGTACGACGCCAGCAAATCCACTGATCTGACTAACTACAACGCTCTGTCGCTCGAAAGGTTATTACAACCCCAGCACGGTACGACGCCGGCCCTAATCCAAGTGTCGTAATACTAATGTCGTTGACCTGACTCTTCCTGTGACACCTCTCACCGACACGTTTACAAACGCCTTCTTTCAAAGGTTCGAGCGTGAAATCACTCGATCAAGCACACTAGACAAGATGTTCACTCGACTCTATCGCTGAACCCAGAATATCCATATTCTCTTATCTCAACACCTGGTCGAATGTCAATTTTCTAGATCATATCCAACCACTCTAATTTCACCAAAATCAACTCATATATATGCCAACAATCATAATTTATTGATTTTAGGCTCGAGTCCATGCTTCACTTATATCTTCTTGATTCTTCATTATGAATTTCCTACAAATTTTATTGTAACCATATCTCATTTTAAACGTAAGAAATTCTCCATAATAAACCAGAAAACCAACTTTGATGCAAAAGGATCATCACCTTAATTTTCCACGATAACTTGACGATTCATTATGATGTTACCAACAACAATACAAATCGGATTTTTTCCTAT
Source organism: Gynandropsis gynandra (assembly GCA_036759665.1). NCBI lineage: Eukaryota > Viridiplantae > Streptophyta > Magnoliopsida > Brassicales > Cleomaceae > Gynandropsis > Gynandropsis gynandra. Next base: position 5,890,076 of record CM071863.1, on the reverse strand, counting down.
TACATATTCATTCAATTAATCAATATCCATAATATAAATCTTTAATTCTAAGAAATAATCACGAGAAAAGTTTTAGAGATTTACCACAATCTCGATTAGAATTCATCCACAAAGAATACGACGAAAATTGGTGAATCTGTTTTCTTCTTCTTTTTCCTCTTCTTCTTTTTCTCTCCTTTTATTTTCTTTTTTTTTTTCTCTTTTTTTTCTTTTTCTTTTTCACTCATCTGTGTCGCACGACTCCTCTCGTTTGTTTCTTTTTTTAATCCTAATACTTAATATATATATGTGTATATATATGTGTGTATATATAAATATATATATATTATAATGGTATTGGGCTTTACAATCGATTTTATAATGGTTATTCCCAAACCATCGAATTTTATACCCTTGATTCTTCACGCATTGCATGATAGTCTGATAAGTGGACATGCAGGGGTTCTTAAGACTCTTAAGCGAATGGAGTGGGATGAGGGCGGATATACAAAGATATGTGGCTAAGTGTGTAATTTGTCAAACACAAAAGTATTTGAATTTATCTCCGATAGGTTTACTTCACCCTTTACCTATTCCAGCGAGGATTTGGGAAGATTTTTCGATGGATTTTATCGAAGGGTTGCCAAAGTCATAAGGAGTAAATGTGATTTGGGTGGTAGTAGACCGACTGAGCAAATTTTCTCATTTTATCACATTGACTCACCCTTATACATCATATGATGTTGCTAGACGTTTTATTAAAGAGATAGTACGATTATATGGGTTTCCTAAATCCATTGTTTCGGATAGAGATAAGGTATTCATGAGCAAGTTTTGGAAGGAATTTTTTCATCGCACAGAATAGAAGTTTAGCACGGCCTTCCATCCTCAAACAGATAGCCAAACCGAGATGCTTAATAGGTGTTGGGAGATGTATTTACGTTGTTATGCAAATGCACATCCGAGGTACCCTTGTTGTTACGTTATGAAGAAGGATCGACAACAAATTTTGATTAGGAAATGAAATTGAAAGAACGTGATGCGATGTTACAATAGATTTAGAGTAACTTGTCACGGATCCAATAAAGGATGAAGCAGATCGTTCTAGAAGAGACATATCATTTGGAGTGGGAGATTTTGTTTTTTGAAACTCCGACCCTATCGGAAAAAATTTGTGGTTGTCTCGTTTTCAGAAGTTGGCATCACACTTTTATGCTCCTTTTCAAGTAGAAGCACGAATTGATTCGGTAGCATATCGATTGTCTCTCCCTCCAGATTCGAAAATGCAACTAGTGTTTCATGTGTCTCAATTGAAACAAGCGGTGGAAGCGACTTTGTGCCTACTCCAATTACAGATCAGCTACAAGCAGACTTGCAGCTTACGGTCATACCTGCAACAATATTGGGTAAACATTATTCGGATACTGGAGCATTGAGGTACTAGTTCAGTGGGATTCTTTATCTTTTCATTAAGCTTCGTGGGAGAAGGCACAAAAGTTGGTGCGGCATTTTCAGATTTATATAAGAAGGAAGACCAAGAATGGGAGTAAGTGGAGAGAGCTGAATGTTTAAGATAGGATGTTATGATTGAACATTGATTGTTGCTTTATATAGTCGTTGTTGTTGGTTGTTGTATTATGATTTTGTATGCAGGTTTATGTGTTAACCATAGTTAAACTGTGTTTAGCGTTAGTTTGTTAACTAGTATTGTTAACCTTCAAATGAAAGGTATAAGAAAGAATTGGGATTTAGTTGTGACGGTTATTAGAAAAAACTAGGAAAATATTGTAAGAAGAGAGAGTTGGATATCTCTTCAAAGACAGACTCCAGATTGTATTCTTTTTTACAAGCTGCGGTTCTTCTTTATCAGTCACACAAGCGATCCCCTTACTAACGTTTTGAATATCTGACATTTCATCACTTTTGTTGCCATTCTTTCTTTAACCTTTGCTCTTGTTGTTGTGGTTTTTTTATTTTATTTTTTTTTACCAAACGGCTTGCACATGTGACCAAACGTCACTTTCAGAAGCTGCCCAAACTCTATCATGCTGATGCTTAAGGTTGCTAAATGTTTTCCACCGCATGTTTGTGCAAGGCATGGAAGATAACTAGGGACCACCGACACATCCGTGGAGTTCTACCCGAATGCCATGGACGAGGTCCCGAGTGTATGAAAGATATGATCTTTCGTGGTCCCGAGTTATCTTCCAACCATACACTTTAAATATAACTCTCATCTGCATTCTTGGCTAACTCTCACTTCCCATTTCTTACATGTTATCTTAATCATAAGGGTTCAAGAATGGACAAGAGGTGGAGTCTCGTAGGTATGACCGCTCTAGTCACCGGTGGAACCAAAGGAATCGGGTTCGTTCTCATCTTCTCTGTTTTTTATCAGTACTTCTAATGTAAGGTTGAGATTAAGCGTGCCTAAGTTTGTGACTTTGAGTCTTTGATCACTATCTGTAGGCACGCCATCGTTGAGGAACTTGCAGGTTTTGGAGCTATAATACATACATGTGCCAGAGATGAAACTCTGCTTAACGAATGCTTACGTGAATGGCAAACAAAAGGCTTCCAAGTCACTGGCTCAGTCTGTGACATGACTTCTCGGCCCGACAGACAGAAGCTGATGCAGAATGTCTCCTCTCTCTTCCATGGCAAACTCAACATCCTCGTGAGTAATCTCTCTCCAGTTTATCAGAATGTAAACATAAGTTTGTTGTTTATGTGGCAATGTCAGTTTGTGTGTTTGTATGCAAGTGACTAACTTGGTCAACAAGAATCAATATAACACATAAAAACGGGTTTTTTCATCTGTTTTCTTGTACCCGATTTTGTCTCCTAATACAGTTTAATCGGTGAGTTTTAATCTTGAGAGATGTATATAATCATTTAATCATCATCATTGCTTGGCTATACAGATAAACAATGTCGGCATGTTTATTCTAAAGCCAACTATAGCATGTACAGCAGAAGACTTCTCAACTTTAATGGCTACAAATCTGGAATCTGCATACCACCTCTGCCAACTCGCACATCCTTTACTGAAGGCTTCAAGATGTGGGAGCATCGTGTTCATCTCCTCAACTTCTGGGGTTGTGTCAGCTATTAACACATCTATCTATGGAGCGACAAAAGGTTCATACTTGGCGTTGCTTTTCATGTAAAAGCAACTATGGCAATCACATTAAGAAAGAACCTCTTACACGTTGAAACATTTCCATGATTAATCCCTTTTCCGAGGTTCCAAAGCCAGAGCCAAGTCACAGTTTCCATGCAAACTAACTCTTTCTACGTACATGCAGGAGCCATGAATCAGCTGGCGAGGAATTTAGCATGCGAGTGGGCAAGCGACAACATAAGGGCTAATTCTGTTGCCCCTTGGCTCACTATAACTCCCCTCGTCGAAAAAGTAAATCAAACCACGACTAACACTTGAGTTCTTCTTTCTCAATTCTCCTTTCTAGATCTTTCATGTTCACATGCCAATTTCAGGTGGTTAAGAATGATAAACTCATGGAGGCTGTAATCTCAAGAACTCCATTAGGTCGTGCTGCAGAGCCAAAGGATGTCTCATCTCTCGCAGCGTTTTTGTGTCTCCCTGCAGCTTCTTACATAACTGGTCAAACCATTTGTGTTGATGGAGGTCACACTGTCAATGGTTTCTCTTATCAACCCCAGGCTTGAATTGAAGAAACATTTCTATAGATCCAAGAATTCAAATCCAAGTTAATGGCCTTGTTTTTCAGACATTATAGTACGAATAAATGGCCTTGTTCCTCTCGGTTTATTGTCATGTTGACGTTTGAACTGCGAAGAACCTCCAAATTAACAAACATATGTGTGCACATAGATATGCATGTGTTCAAAAGTGGTTCCTAGATTGATGTACTAATTTTTCAAACTTATACAATGATTGATACGAGAATATTCTCTAAACTTATATATAATATTCTGAGTATATTCTCCGAGATACTCAAGATATTATTTAATATCATATTGAATAGCGAATATATTCTCCGAGATTCTATTAATATTCTTTAATTATAATAGGTTTGTATCATACTATGTATTGTATATAAGAAAGTATTTCGTAGCTAATAAAACAATCCAAAATTCATTTGATCTTTTATTTTCAAGATGTTGTCACATAATATCTAATGATCTTATAGCCTTTCCAAAAGCTTTTTTTTTCTCTTTTTTTATCTACTATCTTCAAAATCGACTTCTTCACCTATATTTTTCTTTGTGAAAACATAGTATCTTTCTATAAACCGTAAGATGTCCCCGATTCGGTTATTGATGACCCTACGTCTGGGGTATATAGGCGCAAAATAAACCAAATTGGATTATTATTGACCCTGCGCTTGGGTATATAGGTGTAAACTAACCCTCGATTGGGTTACTAATGATCTCTCATCTATATACGTAGATGCAAGATGACTCATGATTGATTATATAGCCAACGATTATCGGTTGAGTATATAACAATTTGTATTGATTTTGAAGTGCATGAGAGTTTCGATGAAGTTTGTCTCTTGTTTCTCCTTGTGCCACACGATCCAGCTCCAACCGATGGAGACAAAAATCCACCAATGAATCTGACTCGATTGCAAACCGCTAAGTTATTAACGTTTTACTTTCAAGTTGGACATTCACATCTTCACGCTCCAACTTGAGAGACGATATTAAATGATACAATCCATGTTATTGATACAAAAATATTCTCTGAAATCATATATAATATTCGATGATATTTTTCGAGATATTCAGGATTTTATTCGATATATTATTGAATATTGAGGATATTTTGTGAGATTTTAAGAATATTCTCTGATTATATTCATTTTCAGTATGATACTGTGTATATATAAAGAAGTCTTTCGTGACTAATAAAACAATCAATAATTCATTTTACCTATTATTATGAAGGTCTTTCACACTCGTATTAACATCCTTTGCATATCGCTACATAGGACCAACTTCGTCATGCCTATACCGCTTAAACGGAGTGTTTAAACCTGTTGTTACGGTTTGAAATTAATTTTTTTGGTTGTTGGAACGTTTACAAAATGGGTGATCTATGTTGTAATAATTACATGTGAATGAAGAAAAAATATATGGTAAAATATTTGTATTGATATGTAGAATTTATCATCAACTTTTTAGAGTTTTTTTAAAAGTGACACCCACGGTATGGGATGGAATCATATCGTTACATTATTTTCCCTAATCCTTCCGCGTCTAAGTGTTATTGTCGACTGTGCATTGTTGTAACAAGAAACACGTAGACCACCTCACTCTGGATATTAACATCCCTCGCTAAAGGTGTATTGTTATAATTATCCACCTTATCATTCAAGAAATATCATCATATATGAACCATATTTCCTACTTGTGGTTCACTTATTCATGTCATTTTGGTCGTAATTCAGTGGCTTGAATCAAAAAGTATGGTTAGCCCTCATTATCAATACATTGATTCTGTCTGAATTCTCCTTTATCTTGTGTTCAAAAAATCAGTTATCAATTGTGAATTTTTGGGAGTAAGGGCCAACTCTTATGGTTATTAAAATGTTATGCTTGTAGAAAGCATTGTTCATGTGTGTCTCGAACTAGCATTGTTTCAGTGTCATATTTTTCGAAGTGAATAGATAACAAGTAGTCATCAAGGCATGTCTTCTTCTTTGCATGTTGACTTATATTATTAGACATTCCTATCAGGCCCCGGAATTTAAATGAACAAAACTGTTCTCTAAGTACATAAAATTTTGATTTGGATAATCGATGATCTTTTAAGAGCTTCAAACATTATATAAATATGTAACTCCAATGTTTGTTCCATGAATAATTGATCAAATGTTCAGCAATCACAAGGATTAAACAAGAGTATAAGAATTAGAATTGAGTCTTCTCACTCACCAATCAACATACTTATTATTTCAGAATTATGAACATTTGTGTTGGTTCAACTCGTTTGTTTAATGCTTATATATGCTTTGTGCTTTCATGTTTTTTCCGAGTTGTGCCAAAGGAAATGAAAATGGTGGATGATTCTACATTTTGAACCACGGCATTGTTGAAGAGGACTTGACATATTAATATTGTTATGTTGACTTGTTTTATACTCACTTTTATATTTGACTAGAAAATAACTCGCCCCAACTATTACTTATTCGGTATTATTTGATATTATTTTTAAAAGCTTATTATTTTTAATAGTGTATTATATATTATAAATTTTATTTAACGTTTTATTCACACAATTATATTTTATTATATGAGCAGATATAAATCATAAATTATAAATTTTAAACTATTACAAATATAATTGGTTTATCATTTTGAATTATTTTGAATAAACCTTTGGTGTGATATTGTAGCTCGGTAAAATTTATAGTTCTCAATCTATTCAAATTTCAAATAATAATATGTAAAGCATATAATTCAATCTAACTTCTAATAAATAATATCAACAATTGTGCTTGAAATATATATTTTGTGTCGTTTGCATTATTCTTAAATGAAAAATTATTTACAAAATAATTATTTAATAAAATATTTACAAAATAATTATTGATTTAGGATAATATTTATTTAATGATAATGATTTACAATACATAAATTGTTCTAGTGTATACATAATAATAATATTTGCATTCCAAGGGTTTCCATAACTTTTAAAATGTTTATAAATAAAATAAATAAATCATGTTGATCAGTAAATATGTAGAAAATTTATAAATATTCTATCACATTAAATATCGATATAATATTTGCTCATCTTTTCTCATTATATGAAATGTTGGATGTAATCTAGTTATAGTTTTTTTTAACATATATTTTTTCTAGAATCATGAATATTATTCATCTTTTAAATAATATACATTATCATAAAAACCGGATAATTATAAACTAAGTCAAATAATTTTAACAAATGACAATAATTTAGATATAAAATATATATTTTTCAATTGACATTTGAATTTTCTACTAATTTTTTTCGTATTGTTTAGGACACATCCTTTCATATTGAAATGGTGTAATTTGTTGATACGTTAATACGCCTTAAAAAAATTATAACATAATTAGATAACATATATAAATAGATATTTATTAATTAGTTCAATGAGATATTATCTAAATAATTACAATTTAATATAACAGTGTTGATACAATTTATCTAAATAATTACCAAATGTATAAATCTCAAAATATGCATAAACACCGGTATATTATATTTTAATACATTTTGTAACATTAAAAAATTGATTAAACTTAAGTTTAAATGAAATCATACCATATGAAACCATAATTATAGTGAAAATCGGTTACAATTTAAATTATAATGAAATTTATCAACTAGTTAAATTTAAATTGTAGATTTAATATGATCTAATCATAATAATCAGAAATGGATTAACATAAAATAGGATGATACCATATTAAACGAAACGATTTTAAATTTAAAATCGGTTAACATATAGTTTGTGAGGTGGCTGTCACATCATTGTTGACGTGGCATCACTGGAGTTAAACGAAAACCCAACTTTTAATGTATAAGATTTTGAACCTTTTATGCTTGTTCTATTGTTGGTTTTTAAGACTAAACTGAATGTTTATGGTTGCTAACTGTGAACGTTGTATTTGAGCATAAATTCAAAAAGGAAAGATTATTAGAATGCAAATACTGAATCTACAATCACAAGGATTAAATAAGAGCATGAGGATTAAAAAGAAGTTTGAACAAATCAACAACATAAAAACCTTGACCTATTTTCTAGCAAGTCAAATAACAACCTCCAAGAGAATAGATCACCCTACAAATAAGGAAACAAACAACAAGATAGATATGCCACAATGCCTATATAAAGGAGAGGACCACATAAGCAAGTGGCACAACTCGAAAAAAGCAAGAAAACATAGAGCATATATACGCATAAAGAGAACGAGTTGAGCCTATAAAAGTGTTCATAATAACGAAACAATAAATGTGTTGGATCGGTGAGTGAGAAGACTTATTTGTAATGTTCATACATGTGTGGGTAGTGAACTAAGAGGAGTTACTGTGAGGTTTATGGTTTGGTATAGTCTGGAAATAACTCAGCGTAGTGAAGTATATTTTGGGGTGTGCAAGTGTACTTGGGTGATAAATAATTATATTTGAACATACTTCAACGTAAATAAAACCTTTTTACTTTGTATGGTGGTGGAAGATCACCACTGTTTAATCTTGGTGTTCAAATGAATTCAATATATATTTTCAATTGGTATTAGAGCAGGTCACAAATAAGAAGAGATCAATTCGTGTGTGATTGAGGTAATAGGTATGGACTTACACCAAGAACTTATTTTAATTTTGAGACCTCTTTCATTGGATTCCACGAATTATGTCTACTGGAAAATCAAGATGAAGGTACCAATCAGAGGCATCGATGGAGATACTTGGCACAAACTTCAAATACAACATGAAGGAACAACCAGCGTGAGAAGAACTCGACATTGTCGCCTCACAATTCAAAAACATGAAGATGGATAAAGACGAGAAGATCATTGAAGTTAGTGCAAGACGGAAGGCACTAGCCAATGAGGCACATAATTTTGGAAAGACAACCAAAGAGAAGAAGTTAGTGAAGAAACTCATTCATTGTCTACCAAAGAAGTTTGAAGCCAAGAAACTTGCAATGGAAATTGTGATGAACAACGACACTACCAGCTTTTACAGAAGTTGTTGGAATACGTTCAGCTCATGAGATGAGTTTAAAACATGATAACGGATTTTTAGATAGCGGTCGATGCAAGTCGGCACACTGCCTTAGAAAAAGTGTGACATATATGATTAAGGAATTCGAAAGAAACATAAAGCAAAAGAGTGGAGAAAATTCAAAATTTCAACCAAATTCAAAGGATAAGTTTCCACTCAATATCATGAGTATAAATGTTTTGGTCACTTCAAAGCCAAATGTCCAAACATTAAAGAAGGAAGCAATACTGAAAAATCTTAAGGAAATTCAATGCTTCGATTGCAAAGGGTATGGACATACCAAGGCAGAATGTGGAAAGAAAAAGGATAAATGTTTTTTTAACTTGGAATGAATCTGATACCGATGAGAAAGATGAAAAAGCATGAAAAACTTTGTGGCATTCCTTAGAGAAAAATCAGTATCTAACAGTGACAGTGCTGATAACTTGACTATTGAGATGTTGTGTGAATCATGGATGAAGATAAGCAAAGAGAAGATTGAGCTAGTCACGGAGAACATGCAGGTTAGAGAATGTCTCAGACAATGAATTACAGTTGCAACAACATAATGAAGAATTGGTGTTAATCAAACATCAACTTGAGGAGACACAAAAGCAATTACAAATGTATAATAATGGAACAGACAAATTGGATCATCTCCTAACCATTGGAAAAACATATAAACAACATTATGGACTTGGTATAAGAAAGGAACTGCAAATAAAGGATTTATTGTTGAAAATAAAGAAATTTTTATGACTGAAGGACTTCTAGAGGATGCAACTACAGTTTCTCTGAAAAAAACTGCACAATAGATTGTTCAACCAAAAGAAACTGCATTACAGTATTGTACATCAAAGTAAGTTGTTGCACAAATTGTTCAGCCTACAATACAATCAAAGAAACTTGCAGTACAAACTATTCGAACTAAAGTTCAAGCAAATAAAACTATATAGTCTGTCAAGAACCTTCAATTTGGAGAAAAAGGTAAACATGTATGCAATGATGCTACTCATGTGGACAACTAGAACATCTTTGTAGATGAGGCCTTACTATAAGAGAAGAAAATATACAAGTAAATATCCTAACTGGGAAAATAAATATATCAAACAGATATGGGTGAAAAAATCGTATATATATTGGAATTCTAAGAATATTAAACATGTTTAGGTAAAAAAAATTGATTTACGTTGCAATGTTGTTCATACTCCTATTTATAATAATTATGATGTCACTTAGTATTTTAATAGTAGTTGTTCCAAACATGCAATAAGAATAAATGAACTACTTTTAGATTTTTCTGAAATCAAAAATGACATGTGATCTTTGGTGATGGAGGAAAATGAAGAATAATGAGAAAAGGATCACTTAGAGCGAATGGAAAACTACAAATTGTTGATGTATACTATGTGGAAGGACTAAAGGAATAAGATGGGGAAAGTTACTATGTGTAGAGAAATTAACAAAAATGTTTAAAAGCAATGAGTGGTGGAATCAATCTATGAAATCAACAGTTTGATGTGATTATTCGAGAAGTACAAAAAGCTTGCTAAGGAAGAACAAAGAAAGCAATACAGGTACTTTCCTTGCTCATTCTAATAATACAAATTCAATAAATTTGTCAAATAATCTTGTACAACATTCTAGGATCAAACACATTGAGATAAGATATCGTTTTCTTAGAGAATAATTAGAGAAAAAATAACTTGAGGTAGATTACGTACCTACAGAGCATCAACTAGCGAACCATGGGATATGAAAAAATTTATTTGTTTAAGAAAATTTCTTAAGGTTTGTGAACTATGAGCTCTCTACTTTTTAAGAAAATATGTAGGAAAATGACAAGTTCACATGACATCAGAAAAGAATGAAACATATTGAGTGAATTTCTAATCTTTAAGTGTGTTTCAATCTCTTTATAGTACAATTGATAGTTTCTGAAGTGCAGTTCAACGTGCCTAATGTGAAAAAAAATCAAAAAGTTGCACAATGTATGTGCTAATTATTTGTACACTCCGTTGTCAATCTAACAATGAAAGTCTTAAATATACATTTTGTTTGGCATTGTGTATTACTCGGATCTAAGGGGTGGGATAGTGAATACATTTTGGCGTCCTAAAGGTACATGATAATAACATGCGTTCTACACTATGATACTCATCATATGAGTATCCAATGAGGTAATCTGGGTGTAAGTGGTGAGATTAGTTGTGACATGAGTTAATAAAAATTCCGACGTCCTAAAGTATGGAATACTAAGAATGGAAAGAAAACAAATAAAGTAAAAGATGATGATACTTAATTAAAGGATAAATTAGTGGAGTGAAATAAAAAGTTTTGGTTCACTTAAGAGAAGACCAAATGTACTATCAAGAGATTGTAGTACACTTGATTGATTATTTAGTTAGATCTCTAGATATATTTAGTCAAGTACAGTTGAAGTTATGATCTTTGTTTTTTTAAAACAGAATTTCCTAATGACAGCTGGGCTCATAGAGTAAATAAGATATATGCTCAGTTGTGTATAAGTATTATCTTGTTTATTTTGAGTCTATTTGATCTTGAAGGAAGTGAATAGGTTAAGGTGATGTTTTGCTAATTTTGAGAACAAAAAGGATCCTATTTAAGATAAAGTAATCGAAATTGAAAAGGGGATCTTATTTTTTGCTAATCCTAATTGTTTTCAAAGAGAAGAGAACCTCTTCTACTTGTGTTCGAACTTTAGTTGAACGATGAAGAAGAAGATGCAAGCATGAAGAAATGAGCTTCAACCATCAATGAAAAAGGCAGTGGTGAACGACGACCTAAGCAAAATCGTGATCCAATATCCTAGGAAGAACCTGAAGAAAATTGACTTTGACATTCAAGAGGAAAATGATCTCGAAAAAGTCATCATCAATGTCAGTAAAAAGGTGGATGCAATGAAGAAAGAGCTCAACAAACTACAAGAGCAGTTGAAAATACATATTAAGGCCCTTCATCGTAGTGTTTTCTTTTCCCTCTCTTATTTCGAGCGATCTTGTTCACTAATTTTCTAATATTTTTGAATTAGTGTTCAACAAAATAGGGAAAAAGGCAAAGGGAAATAAAAATTAGTGGATGGTTTAACATTTACTATTGAAGAAGACTTGAAACATTTGACTTGTTTTATGTTGACTTTTCTATTTGATTTCGAATTTTTTATGCTCGTTCTGTCATTGATTTTTAAGAGCAAAACACTACAAAAAAAATGCTCGTTCTGTCATTGATTTTTAAGAGTAAAACACTACAAAAACACACGCCATTTCCAAGGGACGGTGAAACGGATCCGTCCATTGATACGAAATGGCAACGGATTGTAACGGATTTACGAGACCTTTCAACGGGCGCAAATTCGTTAGAATCCGTTATAAATTTCAACGGACTTTTAACGGATATTGTCGGTTGCCCCATCCGTTGCAATTTTTAACGGAATGTTAACGGATTTCTTCCATTGGCCCCGTCCGTTGGAAGTCTGTTAGAATCCAGGGAAAATATTTCAACGGGGCATCCGTTGATAATTGTAACGGATGCCCGTTGCAAATGGCAATGGTTGCCCATTGAAATTGTTAATTTCAAGTTCACCGGTGGAAATAAATTTACGTGAATTTGCAACGGGCATCCGTTGCAATTTCCAACGGATGTCCATTGGAAATTGCACTATTTGGATCAAAACCAAAGATTGCATCAAATCATCAATAACAAACATATTTTCAAAAAAATTTCATCTTCTTCAAATCGAGATATATATAGATCGAGAGAGTGGATGTATAGAAGAAAAGATCCTATAACCGAAGAGATTACGCAAGAATTCTTACACGGATTGGGGCAATTCATAAGTTTTGCATCGATGCAACCTTTCTGTCAAGAACGCGGGACAATGTTTTGTCCATGCAAAAGATGCAAAAACATAAAGTATCAAAGTCAAGAAATTCTTTGCACACATCTTTATAAGGTGGGTTTGTTGAGAATTACAAAATTTGGTTTTTTCACGGCGAAAATTGTGGCATTAAGGTATTGTGGAAGATGCACAAGTAGAAAGAAATGAAGAAGTTATTTATGAAGCATCAACGACCAACCCATATGTGGAAATGGTGTCAGATTTTTTTTCTGGAGTTGTTAATGAACAAACGCATGAAGAGATGTCGAATATCGATGCACGTCGATTCTTCAACCTATTGGATTCGGCGAAACAACCTATATATGAAGGTTGTCATGAAGGTCAGTCTCGCTTATCTTTATCTTCAAGATTGATGAGTATAAAAACATACTACAATGTTGTTGAAAATTGCATGGATTCATTTTGCAAAACCATTTGTGAATATTTACCGGAAAATAATCAAGCTCTCGAGATATACTACGAAACAAAGAATGTGTTAAAAGATTTGGGAATGCCACATGAGAAAATTGATGTTTGTAGAAACAGTTGCATGTTGTTTTGGGGAAATGATAAAGACTTGTTGGAATGCAAATTTTACGGTGCAAGCATATTTCGGCCAAAAAACCATCTTCACGTAAATATGTACCATACACGAAAACGTTCTATATGCCTGTAGCAAACAGGTTGAGAAGGTTATTTGAATAAAAAAAAAACCACAGCGGCAATGAGATGCCACGCAGAACACTCGATGGACGAAGGTATAATGCAACATCCATCGGATTGTAGGGCTTGGAAAGATTTCAATGAAATATTTCCCGAGTTTGCTTATGAAACGAGAAATGTTTATCTTTGCCTGTGCACGGATGGTTTTAGTCCATATGGACAATCAGAAAGTCAATATTCTTTGTGGCCGGTGATTTTGTCTCCGTATAATTTGCCTCCCAAGACGTGTTTGATAAGAGAGGTAATGTTTATGACGTTGCTGATTCCAGGACCAGAACATCCGAAGAAAATTTTCGATATCTTTTTGCAACCCTTAATTCATGAATTAAGAAATTTGTGGAACAAAGGAATTCTTGTTTATGACGTCAGTACGAAGCAAAATTTCACATTGAAAGTAGTCTTGTTTTAGACAATTATCGATTTTTTTGCCTATAGAATGTTATCTGGATGGAGCACGCACGGAAGATTGGCATGTCCATATTGTATGGAGGATACAGATTCATTTTCGACTAGTACATGGTAAGAAACAATGTTGGTTTGATTGTCATAGAAGATTTCTTCCTCGTGGGCATGCTTACCGGAAAGATAAAAAAAAAAACATTTTTGAAAGAACGTGGTACAAAAAGAAGAGGCACCGTGCATGCAAACCGAAACACAAATCCTTACGAAAAGATTGAACACATGGGTAATTTACAAGAATTGGTAGAATGTAGTGGAGATCGTGGGCATCGTAAACCAAAAGGCCAAGGTGAATAGCATAACTGGTATAAACGTAGTATCTTTTGGGAACTACCATACTGGAAATCATTGATACTACGTCATAATTTAGATGTTATGCATATCGAAAAGAAATTTTTTCGATAACATCATCAATATTTTTTTGAATGTGGCGGGTAAAATTAAGGATAATATACATAAAAGAAGTCGTTAAGTTTCTAGATGGATATGCATCGAACATTGCTCGGTGTGTGGATATTGTTGGTTTGAGGCTGATTGGAGTGAAAAGTCATGATTGTCACGTTTTCATGCAGCGACTCATTCCAATTGCATTTGCTGAGCTCTTACCACAGAATGTTCATGATGTGCTATGCGGAATCAGCATATTTTTCAGAGATATATGTTCAAGGAATTTAAAAAGGGATGACTTGGATTTAATGAAAAACAATATCTCTGAAGTATTATGTGCATTGGAAAAAAAAATTCCGCCTTCATTCTTCGATGTCATGGAGCATTTTCCAATACATTCACCATATGAGGCAATACTCGGTTAGCCAATTCAATTCAGATAGATGTATCCTTTCGAAAGGTTTTTCTTTCATTTAAAGAAAAAAAACAAAAAACAAAGTCGCGGTCGAAGGATCTATTGTCAAACAATACTTGCTGGAAGAGATCACAGATTTTAGCATATTTTATTTCGAGTTGCATATTCAGACAAAAGAACAACGTGTAGCGGATGATCACACAAACTATTTGTATCAGTATAATCCGCAGTTTGGCACAATTCGTGAGATGTTTACACTGATTGGACGTACAGGAGGTAAATCCGAGGAATATTGGTTAACACCAGAGGAGTATAATCACGTCCACACATATATACTACTAAATTGACAAGAGTTATTACCATTCAAAAGGTACTGGTACATATTATTCAATCTCTTAAACATATATGTATATATATATGCAATATTAACGTATTTTCATTATATGGGATATTTGATGAAGAAGTACTTGGTACATATCCTCATCTAAATGCAAATGAACTCACATACATAAAAGTTCAACATTATGGCTTGTGGTTGAGAGACTACGTAAGTACTCGTGTACACATCTATTAAAATTAATGGCATTTATTATAAAGTATTCATTTCTTTTTATTATACGTACAGGTGAAATATTCTGATGAAAGACTTCCTACGTGGTTAAAAGATTTGGCTAATGGTCCTGCACGAAATGTCATGTGTTGGCCAATCTTGTTTACTCGCGGCTACACGTTCCACACGTACGAACACGGAAAACATAGAAGCACACAATTATGGCGTTTGCGTTGATAGTGATGCTTTTTAAAGTGGAATATCTCGGTCTTGTTAGGTTGAAGATGATGCTTTTTAAAAGTCATTGGTTCGACCCAACTGTAGGACGTGGAATACGAAAAAAACCGATGGGGAGGAATTGACGTCAATCCGGACAATATGGTAAGTCTGATCCATTCATGACAATAAATCAAGCAGATCAAGTATATTACGTGAAATATCCAACAAATTGAAACGTCAAAGAGAGGAGTGGGAGGCCATAGTAAAGATCAAGCCACGAGGAATCATAAGCTCAGATGATAAAGAAGATTCGTTGCAACCCGATCATCCACAACCGATTCATTTAATTGATACAAATGAGGAGATTCTCGCAAGAACTGGCATAGATAGAGAATTCATACGTTGAATCAGAAGATGCTGAAGATTAAAACGACGATGAATTCAATGAACAATCGAAGGAAGACTCGCAAATCGATAAATCTACTGAAGAAGAAATGTAAAAAATACAATAATGTGTATGATGTGTAATAAATGTAGATGATGTGTAATGTACATGATGTTTAATGTACATGATGTGTAATAATGTAGATGATGTGTAATCGAACAATCGAAATCTTAATACAATCGAAGAATATATAAACAATATTTAATGTATTAGAACTTCATGTTATCTAATACCAACGAGCTTCTGTTGGAAATGTTAACGGATGCCCGTTGAAACACGAAATCGCCTCAAACACTTAGAAAAAAATTTCTAAATTTTTCATATTCCTAACATGCATACGTTAAAAGTGGCAACGGATTCCGTTAGAACGTTTTGTAACGAGTATCCGTTGCAATTTCCAATGGATGCCTGTTGCAAAGTGTAATGATGCCTACCCTAGTCTGCAGAAAATTTCAACAGGCATTCGTTGAAAATTGTAACGGATGCCCGTTACAATGGGAGACGAGTCGCCATTTCGCTGTCCGTTGCCTCGGGAACACGCGTTTCCAACAGGCATCCGTTGGAAAGACAGAACATCGTGTCAATTAATTGTGTTCATTGAGATGATGTATTTTCCAACGGGCGTCCGTTGAAATTTCCGACGGATGCCCGTTGGAAATTTTTGTATATTAACCGTTGAACAGTTTCATCTTCAACACAAATCAAAACCTCAAAATCCTCTCAAACACTACATTTTCCACACAAACACATTTACAAACACTAAACAAAAAATGAAGACTAGACGATTTATAGGATCGGGAGGAATGTTGGTTGGTTCAGCGGGAGCTCCTCCCCCGCCTCCACCACCACCATATCGTCCTCCTTCACCAATATCGGCACTGTTGATATTTGATGAAGAGGACGATATGGTGGATATCGATTCCTTGATCGATAATTTTGATGGACGTCTTACCCTTCAGATTATCGATCCGGAACGTTCTGCCGGGACGTTATGGTAAAAAAAGTTATTATTTGCATTTATATTATTGTAAGTTATAAATATTATCTAACTTTTTAATTTTAATTTGCAGGTTTGACGTGGATGATATGCTCAAACGCATGAATAATGGCATCATCCAAGGGTCCTTACAGGACCGATTATATTATTCCGGCAAGTTACGCCAGAAGTTATGCGCCGCCGACACTACAAAAAAACATCCAAGGGTCCTTAAAGGGCTATTTCCAACGGATGGCAATGGATTCTCGTCCGTTGCGAATCGGTCGTTGGAAATTCCGATCCGTTGCAATTCGCAACGGCCTTCCAACGGAAAACATCCGTTGCAACATTGTAACGGACATTTCAACGGACGACTCCGTTGGAAAGTTGGTAACGAACGCTCGTTGGAATGTTCTGTAACGGATGACTGTTGCAAACTTGCAACGGACGGCTGTTGGCAAAGGGAAACGGGCTTCCGTTACAACTTTCAACGGACGTTCGTTGCCATCCATGGACGTTCGTAAGTTTTAAATTACATTTCATTTAAAATGATTATTTATATATGTTATAAAACTAACACATTATAAATTATTTTGCAGCGCGCATACAGATGGTGGAGAAAGGATACATTGCGCATCTACACAGCATGGGTGCACGACATGCAGGCTCGGATGCGCCTTATGATGAACAAATCCAAGCGCAATTACCACACCAAAAATCGCGAACCGAAATGGGCAACAGACAAGGTCTTCAATCAAATGATTCAGCACTAGGAGTCGGAAGACATCAAGGCCAAGAGCGAGAAGGCCAAAAAATGTCGGTACGGCGAGAAGGTTCCCGAAGATGGTACGCATCGCTATACTTTGGGATCAAAATCATTCCCGAGAAAAAAAGAATTGGTAAAATTTATTATTATTTAATTTTTGTTTTTTACAATATGTAACTAATTAAATTTATTTTATATTACAGATGCAACGGATAGGAAGAGAACCGACTCTTCATGAGCTGGTATTGGAAACCCACGCCAAGAAGAAGTCGGTCGTCGAGGAAGAGGTCGACGAACCCGAACTCGTCGATCCTCGAGCGGAGAGAACCGTGAAAGCTGTGACGGAGAAGATCACACATCAATCACAAGCTTACGGTTCAACTCCCGACGAGCTGAGTCCTTTACAAAAGGACAAAATTTATTTAGAGGTAAAAACTTGTTCTTTTGTTTTTCGATTATTAATAAAATATTTAATAAAAAAACTAACTCTAATTTTGTTTGTCTTGTAGTCGGTGAGACCGTATAAGGGGCGTCTATACGGTCTCGGGGCACTTCAAAAAGATATCATCGAAGACATCATGACGGGCTCATGACAGGTTGCAACGGGCTCATGACACGGGCTGGAGCAGTTGAGGAGCACGAGCGGGCTGGTTGAGGCATGGGCTGAAGCAGAAAATGAAGACTGTGCCTGAATAAATTTGCCAGGACAGTTTAGAGTATTTGTATCTGAAAAAAAAACAGAACAAAATGCATGGGTAATATGGGTAGATTTGTGTATTTGTTTCTACAATGTTGTAAGCATTTAAAATGAAAAATCAAACCCTAATGCTAAGCTAGTGAGAAATATTCCAGAAACTCTAAATCTCTACAGTTTTGTTGTTCATCTTTTTCACCTAAAACCCATCACAAAAATCTGACCACAACATCACCAAATCAGTTTTATTTTACTTCCAATTTGCCCAAAATCACTAAAACACTAAGATGGCCATGAATAGAACACAATGAATATTGTTCTTGGCCAGCATTAACATCAACAAATGGTATCAGAGCAGTTAAGATCAGGTATGATCGTTAAGACATCACTATTGGCACTAAACTAAGCACGACAGTAACATCAGCACAACAGCACCATATATTCAGCACAACAGTAGTATCATCCCAGCAAGCACACGTACAAGCAGTAACAGCAGCTAGGTAACAGTTTCTACACCCTAAAACAACCTGAAAAACGCACCTAGATGGAAAGGTTGCAGAACTCCTCGGCCCTACCTGTGTTTGAGGGCAAAAATTACACCTTGTGGGTGATTAAAATAAAGCCTACCTTAAGGTCTAAAGGGTTATGGAAAGTTGTTACGGAGGGGTTACCTGAGCTGTCCTTTATGGGGGGAAGTGACTACGGATGAGCAGAAAAACAAGGTTATAGCATAATGGGAGGAGTTAGAGGCTAAGGATCAGCGGGCACTCGAGTTAATCTATCATGTAGTTTCGGAGGAGATATTTAGCGCTCACTTGTTTACATGTGAGACATCTAAGGCAGCATGGAATCTCTTGAAAGAGAGGTTCCAAGGAGATCCCAAATCTGCACGTATCAAGTCACAGCGGCTTCCGGCCTCATTTTATAATATGAGACAAGCGGAGAAGGAAAGTATTAAAGACTATGCCAACAAGGTTACAGAATTGGGTAATGAGATAAGAGCCTATGGGGCAAGGATTGAGGAGGATGAGCTGGTATCGAAAATACTATGCTCACTGTAGATTCGTTTCGACCCTTACGTGGGAGTTATAAAGCAAACGAAGGATCTAGAAACTCTTACGGTGGGAGAACTTGTGATTGTGTTGCAATCACAAGAGTTCAGGCTTGATGACCGAAATGGGACAGATCCGGAAGGAGTATGCTGGAAAAAGTATGCTGATTATTCGAAGAAGTATGCTGAAAATTCAGATTATAAACAAAAAGGGAAGAAATTTTGCAGTATTTGTAAAAAGGATAACCATGTGGAAGCGTAATGTTATTTCAGAAATCGTGGAGAAAACTCGGAGGGAAGCAAAGCGCCTAAGACTAAGAAAAAGTGTTACAATTGTGGGAAGTCGGGACACTTTTCAAGAGATTATAAGGCAAAGAAAAACACCCAAAATCAAACGCATATGATAAGGCAAGTTGATGAGGATAACTCACTTTTCACAGCTGTCCATGTGATGAGTGAATCACAAGACAGAAACGTTTGGTTGATTGACAGTGGCGCAACCAACCACATGACCAAGGAGGAGGGATTTTTCACTACTTTGGACAGAAATTTTAACGTGGCTATACGAGTAGGCAACGGCGCTACACTAACTACAGCTAGAAAAGGAAACATTGAGGTATTGACGAAGAAGGGTCGAAGGACAATACGAGATGTTTTTTTGGTTCCGGGCTTAAACAAAACGTTATTGGGCGTGCCACAAATGAAGAGAAATGGATACAATGTGGTACTCATGGAGGATAAGTGCGTGATAAAGGATAAAAACAGAGGACAAGTTGTTGAAGTTCACATGGTGAATAAGGCTTATCCTTTAAGGTGGAAATTGGCGAATGAAGGAGCGTTAGTCGTAAAAGAGGATGAGTTGTCAGATTTGTGGCACAAGAGATTTGGCCACTTCGGGTTGCATAATTTACACATTATGCAAAGCCGCGAGATGGTGAAGGGGCTGCCTAAATTTAAGGTAGTCGAGCAAGTGTGTGAAGCGTGCATGAAGGGGAAGCAATGTAGAGAGGAATTTCCCAAGATTTTAGAGGCGAAATCCAAGGGGATTTTGGATCTGGTTCACACGGATTTATGTGGACCGATGCAAACTCCCTCGTTGGATGGAAGTGTGGATCTATTGACGTTCACGGATAATTTCTCCCACATGTTGTGGGTTATTTTTTGAGGCTGAAATCTGATGCTTTGCTATTTTAAAGAAATTCAAGTCATTGGTCGAGACTCAAACGGAGAATAAAATTAAGAAATTAAGGTCTGATAGAGGGTTGGAATTTAATTCGAAGTTGTTCACGGATTTTCTTGAAGAAAATGGGGTTCAGAGGCAACTAACTGTGGCCTATTCCCCTCAACAAAATGGAGTTGCTGAGAGGAGGAATAGGACGTTGTTAGAGATGGCAAGAAGCATGCTGAAGGAGAAGGGTATGTCGAACAATTTTTGGGCAGAAGGGGTGTTTACAGCCTATTACATTCAAAATAGGTTGTTGACTCGGGCACTTGAAAATAAAACCCCACTCGAGGTTTGGAGCGGACACAAACCGTCGGTGGGTCATTTGAAGGTATTTGGATGCTTGTGTCATATACTCATACCAGCACAACAAAGACGAAAGTTGGACGATAAATCGGAGAAGGGAGTGTTTGTGGGGTATAGTAGTATGAACAATGGATACCGAGTTTATAAATTATCGACGAAAAAAGTTGAAGTGACTCGAGATGTGGTGTTTGAGGAAGAGAAGGGCTGGAATTGGGAGACTCGGGCTGAAACAAAAGAACAGCATGCGCCTCTCAACTACAACCCAAGGAATGTGAGAAACAGTGAAGAACTGCAACAGTCACCTGTTACAGTGACTTCACCGCAGCAAAGGAGTTCGGGAGACAGTGGGAGACAGCATCCTCCACTGTTCTCCCATGTCCTGTTTAACTTGAGTGACACCCAAGGAAGAAGCGGGGAGAGCAGCCAAATGTTGAGAGGGAGCAACAACAGCTCCTCGAGAGAAGTTCATAGGCATAGACGCCTAAGTGAGCTCTACGAGAACACGAAAATTCTAGGTGATGAATCTTACAATATGTTTGAAGGTTGTTATCTAACGATTGCAGAACCTACGTCATTTGAAGAAGCTCTAAATGAGAAAGGTTGGAGAGACGCGATGGACGTCGAAATAAAGATGATTAGCAAGAAGAAACTTGGGAACTTGTTGATCCTCCAAAGGATAAAAAGGTTATAAGTGTGAAGTGGCTGTATAAGGTTAAAACCGATGATAAAGGATAGGTTTTAAAGCTGAAAGGGAGGCTGGTTGCAAGAGGGTTGATGCAAACTTATGGGATGGACTACGGGGAGACTTTTGCCCTAGTGTCTAGACATGACACGATAAGGTTCCTAATTGAAATGACAGCATAAAAAGGTGGAATTTATATCAGATGGATGTGAAATCCACATTCTTGAATGGGGAGATCGCGAAAGAGGTGTACGTTGAGCAGCCCCTTGGTTACGTGATAGAGAGAGCTGAAGATAAGGTGTTACGACTTAAGAAGGCGATGTACGGGCTCAAGCAAGCACCGCGAGCCTGGTAGAGCAAGATCGATTCGTTTTTCATCGGGGAAGGATGCAAAAAAGTGATTGTGATGCAGCAATGTACTTGTTGGTCACAGAATGTGAAAAATCGTTGTAATTTGCCTATATGTTGATGATATTATCATCACGGGAAGCAGTGAGGAGATGATTAATTTCTTTAAGGGCAGATTATGCGACACATTTGAAATGAGCGACTTGGGGAAGTTGAAGTACTTTCTGGGTTTTGAGATTGAATATGTTCAAGAAGGAATTTTCCTTGGTCAAGCCAAGTATGCACAACACTTATTGAAGAAGTTTGGAATGGAAGGGTCTAAGAGGGTGAGAACTCCTATCACGCCTCATGGGAAGAATATTGACGATGGAAGAATTCTGTCCGAGACTACTAAATACAAGAGCTTTGTCGGTGGACTTATGTATCTAGCAGCCATAAGACCCGACCTAGCGTTTGCTGCTTTTTATATGTCAAGAAGCAACGCAAATCCTACGGAAAAAAGCTTTCAAGAGGCTAAACGCGTACTGAGATACATTGGAGGGACAGTGGACTATGGACTGCTGTTTAAACGAGTTCAGAATCCGCAATTGGTTGGTTTTTCGGATTCTGACCTAGCGGGAAGTAGTGAGGATGCAAGGAGCACTACAGGATATTGTTTTACGATTGGGACGACAATATTTAGCTGAGGAACGCAGAAGCAGAGTACTATCGCTCAGTCCACGGCTGAAGTGGAGTACACTGCTCTATGCGCGGCAACAAACCACGCAGTGTGGTTGAGGAGGCTGTTCGAAGAGCTATGGTTCTCTATCCTAGAGGGAGTTGAAATCCGATGCGATAACACATCGGCAATAGCGATTGTCCGCAACCCAATTTACCATAAGCGGACTAAGGACATACTCATCAAATACCATGTGGTTCGCGAAGCAGAGAGAAACGGGACAATCCGACTGAAACACGTACCTGGCGAGGTGCAGTGCGGACATTCTCACCAAGCCGTTGGGCACCGGCAGGTTCGAGAGGCTGAGGGAACTCATCGGCGTCACGCCGAAGGGAGCCAAGAGGGAGACTGAAAGCAATGGCTCTCCTCGGCGTGACACGGACGGCAGTTCCCCTCAAGGCGGCGACGGAGACCACGGCGAGGAGACTGACGAAGGGGGAGCAGTTTACCTAGGGTTTCAGACCCTATTCGAGTTCGAGAAGGAGAACTCTTCAGACATCAGTTCTCTGAAGTCGTTGACTAAAATCAAGAAATGGACCTAGCACGAGCGGGCTGAAAAATGGGCTAAAGAACGGGCTGCGCACGGGCTCATGACACGGGCTGGAGCAGCTAAGGAGCACGAGCGGGCTGAGGAGAAGGTTGAGGCGTGGGCTGGTTGAGGCACGGGCTTAAGCAGAAAATGAAGACTGGGCTTGAATAAATTTGCTGAAACCCAGGACGGTTTAGAGTATTTGTATCTGAAAAAAAACAGAACAAAATGCATGGGTAATATAGGTAGATTTGCATATTCGTTTCTATAATGTTGTAAGCATTTAAAATGCAAAATCAAACCCTAATGCTAAACTAGTGAGAAATATTCCAGAAACCCTAAATCTCTACAGTTTTGTTGTTCATCTTTTTCCACCTAAAACCCATCACAAAAATATGACCACAATATCACCAAATCAATTTTATTTTACTTCTCGTTTGCACAAGATCACTAAAACACTAAGATGGCCATGAATAGAACACAATGAATATTATTCTTGGCCAGCATTAACATCAACAAATCCCTTGTTGTAGAGTATGCTTCAAAGTCCTCGCTTTTATGTTTTACTCAGATTATGTAAGACGGGGTTAGATATATGTTGTGGTGAAAAAAGATTAAAATAGTTAGTTTGATTAGCTATATCATTAAGGTGGATTTTATCTTTTGAAGATTTTTTTATAAATTAAATATTTTCGTATTAGAAAATCTTTTGGATGGTTATTTTGCATACGTATACGTATGAATCTGAATAATATTAGAAAACAATGGGTGAAGATGTGTACAGATAGTCGTCTATGTTAGCATAGTGGTAACACAAGCGATCCCCTTACTAACGTTTTGAATATCTGACATTTCATCACTTTTGTCGGCATTCTTTCTTTAACCTTTGCTTTTGTTGTTGTTGTTTTTTTTTTTTTTTTGGTACCAAACGACTTTTATTTTTTTTACCAAACGACTTGCACATGTGACCAAACGTCACTTTCAGAAGCTGCCCAAACTCTATCATGATGATGCTTATGGTTGCTAAATGTTTTCCACCACATGTTTGTGTAAGGCATTTTTCACGTGTGTGTTCTTTGTTCATATTTCCACGGCTAGCTTCACTGTGTTTTTGTACCTCTCATTCACCTTTGGCTTAGCTAACTATAGTCTTACAGTACAGGATGGATAACAGGTGGAGTCTTCATGGCACGACCGCTCTTGTCACCGGTGGAGCCAGTGGGATCGGGTATGTATTCTTCTCCTTTTTTTTCCTTGTTTCACGTTACAACGCTTAGACCTTCAAGGTAACCATTAACATGGTACGTTTTCCCATAATGGTCGTGGGTTCATTTGTTTACATCCATGGATATTAGACATTTATGTAACCAGAAGCATCTCGGATATGCACATATGAGGGAAACGAGAACCAAAAAGCAAAAGGATTGATTGACATGTTTTTCTAATCTTTAGGCATGCCATAGTTGAGGAACTAGCTGGGTTTGGAGCAAGAGTCCATACTTGTGACAAATCCGAAGCTCAGCTCAACAGAAGTTTATGTGAATGGAAAGCGAAGGGCTTTCAAGTCAGTGGTTCAGTCCTTGATATAACATCTCGTCCCGAGAGAGATAAACTGATTCACAACGTCTCCTCAATGTTCAACGGCAAACTCAACATTCTCGTGAGTAAAATCTTGTTAAGACATACGTTACATTTGGTTTGAAATATGCAACATGTTTTCCTTTTCTCAACGCAGGTAAACAATGCCGGAACCATATTGAGAAAGCAAAGAACAACGGAGTACACAGCGGAAGATTTCACGTTTCTGATGGCCACGAATTTCGAGTCATCTTACCATCTATGCCAACTCACACATCCCTTACTGAAGGCTTCAGGCTGTGGTAGCATCGTGTTCACGTCCTCCATTGCTGGGGTTCTATCACTCAGCGGCGGATCCATGTACGGTGTGACAAAGGGTGTGTTCGTGGCTTCACAATAAAACCATATAAAACATTTGCATCTATATATGTTATACTGTAATCGTTGTATATACGTGTGCAGGAGCTCTGAATCAGCTAGCGAGAAACTTGGCATGCGAATGGGCGAAGGACAACATAAGGACTAATGCAGTTGCTCCTGGAGTCATTGCAACTTCTCTATCTAAACCTGTAACTAAAGACATATCATAGATCTGTTATATAATCATCTCTTAAACTAAACGTGTTCGCATTTGATCTCAGACTCTTGATGACCAAAACTTCAAGGAGGCTTGGAACTCGAGGACGCCACTCGGTCGAGTTGGAGAGGCAAAGGAGGTGGCGTCTCTGGTGACCTTTCTCTGTCTTCCCTCAGCTTCATACATAACAGGACAGACCATTTGCGTCGATGGAGGTCTCTCTGTTAATGGCTTCTCTTATAACCAACATGCTTAAACCCCACCAAACTCTTCCTCGGTAACATCTCTTGTTCATTATAATGTATTTCTTATATTAAATAATAATTATTAATTAAAAATAATGTATGTGATGTATGAGTGATTGCTTTTGGTATGAAAATAATAACATGAACGGGATGCTGACTAACAGATTCCCATCTTGTTGGGCCGACCCGAGTTGGGCCCACCTTTAACGCGATCCAATCTATTAAAATGTACAGAAGTGCAACATTCCAAATATGAAACGTCACGAAGTCTGGAACCAAACAAAAAAGAAAAAAAGACAAACGCCTGATCATATTTATCCCCTATATTTTCTTTTTTATTCGATACCTCTAAATTATCGTTATTAATCTTTTTTTTCCCTAAAGTTTAAAAATATATCATATATCTCTTTCTGTTAAATATCCGTTAATTTTTCTGTTAAATATTTTTAAAACAACCTATTTTCTCTCAAATTATATGATTTATAGCATATTCCTCCCTCCCCCGAACTATATGAATCCAACATAAGAACTATATATTTTTTTAAATCTAAAACAACGTATAAAAAAATATTTGGATTTCTCGTCTTTGTTTACAAGATCTAACATTATGTCCAGATGTTTTACATTGTCCACAATAAACTTTGATTCCATATTTGTTTAATTTGGATTTTTTCTCTAGTGGAGATTCGTATGGATCCTTTCTTCTATGATATTTCCTAGGTCTACTAGGTATATTGCTTACCGCAGGTGGATGGATATGATTTCGCCATATTTCTTCCAAAACTTTGCACCATAAAGTAGAGAAATATTTCTCCTATAAGTTTCTTGTCATTTACTCACCAAATAATACTCACTGATATAAGGCTCAACATCTTTTTTACTTTCAATCATCACACAATATGCATGTTGACAAATAATATCACTTATATCTCATCTTCTGCATGTACACATTCGTTGCCTCAAATTAACCACATATGATATCCCAGCAACATCAACTTCAAATCTCTTGATGAACTAGGATACGAGACACAACTACCATTCTTCAATTTAGCTTTTTCTAATGATCGAAACACTATTGGAGTGTGTACACCCATGTACTTCTCCACAATTGTAGCCTTTTATCAATCCTGACCATAGCTTGTCTTCTTATTATTTATAGCATCTCTACCATAGGTCCGCATCTAGCAGGAACAATACTATTATTGAATGATTCGGTCATATTATTGTGAACATCACTACAACAACAACTAGATTTAAAGAATGCACGACGCCGGTGACGTGGATGAGTCTTCATCAAATCATCAAAAGCATCCTTATTAAATTTCTCTAGTTTCCCACAACTAGAAATAAAATCGGGCTCGTTATAACTCGAAGCAATATTCCAAATCAAATATTTCATACCTTTCGTCTTATGATTTTTCTTTAGGTTTGAAATAATATGTCTCAAACACATACGATGTTCCACATTAGGCAATTCTTGTTCCACCATATTCAATAAACTCTACATCAAATTAAAAATGATATTAAACACGTGAAATTAAATAAAAAGCACCATAAAAAATCATTTCAAGACTTACTTTATTCCTATCGGATATAATTGTTAATCTTTCTCCTGAACTGAGATCCAAATCGCTTTTAAATTTTGTTATAAACCAATACTAATTCTCGGTATTTTCTACTTGTACAATGGCCGAAGCAATAGGGTAAAATTGGTTATTTCCATCCCAACGGCAACCAAAATCTGACCTGTAATAGCACTCTTGAAATAACAACCATCCAACCCAATTATAGATCTACAATTTTGGTTCCATGACATTTTTAAAACTTCAAAACACACATAGAAGCGATCAAATATCTCATGCCCTCTATTATCCCCAATGGTTTGCACTTCCATTGATGAACCTGGATTTGAATTTTTAATTTCAGCCTCATAATCTCGCAGCCTAGCAAATTTTTCATCCCTTTATTTTTAAATATACTCTAATGATGTATTCTTCGCCTTTTGACACTTGTTTATTTATGTTATCAACTTGTATTTCATTTTTTATCAATTGTTGCATCTTTAACGACATCATATATGGATCATTCCTTAAATCATCCTCAAACATGAACCATTCTACTACTTTTAAAATTATAGCGTCCAACATTGGTAATAATAAGTATTTCCTTTCTTTTCTAAATACTAAATTGATAGAGTCAGTTCCATTGGTAGTATCAATGTTGTACCACCCCGAGAAAATAACATCTTGCCAATTTGTCTAGCTCAACGCCATCTTCGACATGGATAGCAACTTGAGGATATTTTATCTTGATTTCATCATAAAGCTCATGAAATCGAGTCACTGAATAGGCCATAGCACATTGTCTAAACTTCTCGGCTATGGATTCTCTATCTGATTTCCTACCATGGTAAACTTTTGATTTCACATTTTGTGATAAATGCCAAATGCAAAACTCATGTTTAGCGTCCTTTTATACCTCACTTATCACCTTGGCAATACTCTTATTTGGATCCGAGACAAATATCAAATCATGATTATCCGGTATTACCTCTTGAAGTTTCATCATAATTCATGTCTAACTAGCATCATTCTCTGAGTCAACTACTCCAAAAGCAACTAGATATTGGTAAAAATTGGCGTCTTGACAGGAAGCAATGATCAAGACTCCACCATAGGCATTCTTCAAGAAAGTTCCATCCATGGCAATGACTTCTCTTAATGCTCTAAACTCTTAATACAAGCTCTCAATGTAACAAATAAGTACTTGAATTTGTTATTGTTGTCTAATTCAATGTGTGTAACATATCCCTCATTCACCTTCTTTAGCGTGTGCAAGAAACATATAATCATTTTAAAACTAATTTCTGGACTACCGTGTTTATCATACTCTTCCAACTTCTTTCATCTCCATGTTATAGAATGATACTTTTACACCAAAACATTCATGCATCATAGGTATAATATTTTTTGAAATTGGTGTATCTATTTTTCCCGGTATCGTTCTTTCAAAAGTTGAACCATTTTTGGTGTGCCAACATTATTACTCGACTTAGTTGGGGAGCATGTATATGTCTTATTGTGTACTCACTGAGAAAGCATCTAAAATATTGCGTCTAGCCACACGTAATGATCATTTGCTCTCAAAATCTCTTTGTTTTCATGTGGCGGAAAACAATGTCTTCGTCGACTTCACTACGTTAAATCCAAAGTACTTCATGCATGCATCCTTTTTAAGCACTAAAACGGCATCGTCTTTGCATGCAAATTCTTGACCCACTTAAATGTCTAACACATCATCCCAATCAAAACTCGAGGAACCAACAATCATTAAATCATCAAGGGACACTTCATTGTTGGCTTCAACACATTATGCATTTCCAACTTCATTTTCAGTTTCATCAAGTTCATCTTGAACGGCGGGCCCAGCTTCAACACTATTAATTTTCAACTTCACCTCCGATTTCAACATCAACTTCATTTTCAAATTCAGCTTCGCTTTCAACACCAACTTCATTTTTAACTTCAGCTTTAACTTCAACACCAACTTCATTTTCAACTTCAATTCCGGCTTCAACATATTTTTTATTGTCAACACATACTATTTCTTAGATTTCATCGATGATCTCAACATGTAGGACAATTCTGCATCAATCCTTGTCAACTTCAACCAAAAATTCAATAAAATCTTCATTATCTAAGATGTATGAAGGCCTCTTAGTTCCTAAAGTCATCAGGACGTAGCTCAATCTTATCTTCTTCGTAGATTTATCCATCAACAAGATCATTATATTTCAGATTTCGCAAAATTTTATTCAACATTGTTATATATACTCCATCATTATTTGAAACCCACCTATTGATTCCTCATTTTGGATCTTCTGATAAAACCTCTCATAATCAAAATGAATTCCTGACCAATCATTAGCTCCTTCAACATCTATACTACACAACTAAATGAAACGAAATGTCAGAAAATGCATCTATTATTGTCATAACTATGTGGTACAGCGTGTGTGATACAATTATGTGGTACAATGTGTGTGGTACAACATATATGGTACAATGTGTGTGACACAATATATGTGGCACAACATCTATGGTACAAAGTGTGTGATACAATTGTGTGATACAATTGTGTGATAAAACGTGTGGTACAACATTGTAGATACAACGTGTGTGGTACAAAGTTGTAGGTACAACATGTGTGGTACAACATTTTCGGTGCAATATATGTTGTGCGTGTGTGGTACAATATGTGTGGTACAACGTTGTAGGTACAATGTGTATGGTACAACGTATGTGGCACAACGTTGTACCATTAACGTTGTCCCACACAACGTGTGTGATACAACTTCCGTGCTAGAACAACGTTATACCACGAACATTGTACCACACACGTGGTGTGGTATGTGTGTGGCACAATGTTATACCATTAACATTGTATCACACAACGTGTGTGATACAATGTTCATACTAATATAACATTGTGTGGTACAACGTTCATGCTAGTACAAAGTTGTACCACAAAAATTTACCACACAATGTTCGTCCTAATACTTTAGCACAACGTGTATGCTAAATATTTCTACGAATATTATACACAATGTTTGTGTACTATTTTTGTACTAAGTTCGTCCATAATTTTTTTACCAATTAAGAAGAATAAGACAAATGATCATATATATATATATATATATGAAGAAGAAGAAGACGACAACGAACGAGCATATGAAACACAAGAGGAACGAACATGTATTTCCTCTATTCAGAAGGAAAACTATATCTAAAAGAAGAGATTTTTTACATGGAAGGAAAAACATAAATCGGATATTTTTTTTCTTGTAAAACCTAATACGTGAAAAGAAAAACGATTACGTACACAATACCTCGACCAAATAGAATGTATGAAAATTTAAATCAAGTTAGCAAATTTTCACTTCAAAGTAATCTGAGATTTAATTCAAGTTTCCACCATCCCCTTCGTAACCAAATTCGACGATTACAAAACCACGAGAGATTTTCTGTCGGTTGGATCTCTCTAAAACGGTCTCCACAAGCGACACGTGGCAGACCGAACCGAACCGGTTATTTTGAAACCCTGTGCCATTCATTCTTATAGGAAGATTCTGATCTCCCTTCTTGGATCTATTGTCTTTATTGAATTGAATAATCGTTCATCGTTAAAATGGCTAAAACAGAGGAAAGCTTAATAGAAAACAGCAGATGGAATCTTCAAGGCATGACAGCTCTTGTAACCGGTGGAACAAAAGGCCTCGGGTTGGTTCTTCCATCTTATCCCCTTGCTTTGTAGTATGATTGGCTGATACAGATGATCTAATTTACTTTCCTGATTATTCAATCCGTTCTGAATGTGATTATGATTCTATGAGCACAAAATTTTAGATGTGGAGCCAGGATCGCTTATAAGAATAGGATTGAAGGGTCAAAAAGACAAAATCTGTAAGTACAGTGACATGCTTGTTTCAATGTGTATCCGTTAAGCTTATGTTGTTGGAAATATGATTCTCTAAGAGAAGAATAGGAAGATAAGAAGAAGAACACAAGAGAATTAGTGTTTGAGTTGTGATTTTTCCATTCCATTTCATCCCTATTTATAAGAGAAAATTTACAAAGGAATTAATTACTCATTACCCCACTAACAATGGTTAATGCACCACTAACCCACTAACTTCATTATCCTTAGTAAATGACCCACTCACACCACTAACCCACTAATAAAAAATTAAGAAAACATAAAAAGAATTATTCAATATTTGCCCCCTTAATTCTTGTCATGTTTTCTTGAATCTCGACGATGCCAATTCTTGTGCGCAGTTCCTGAAATCTGACACGTCCGAGTGGCTTTGTGAGTATGTCCGCGAGTTAGTTTTGTGTAGAGGTATACTCGAGGACAATCTTCCCATCTCCAACGCACTCCCGAATGAAGTGAAACCGAGTGTCGATGTGTTTGCTCCGGTCGTGAAAGACAGGGTTCTTGCTCAATGCGATAGCGGAATTATTATCCACCCTAAGATCCGGTGCTTGAGTTTCCGAGCCAATGAAGTCACTCAAGAGTCGAGCTAACCAGACGCCTTGACAAGTTGCAGCTGATGCAGCGATATATTCTGCCTCACATGAGGACAATGCCACCACCTTCTGTTTTGCCGACTGCCAGGTGACGGGGCTATCGCCAAGGAAATAGAAGATGCCGCTTGTGCTCTTTCGTGTGTCGATGTCACCTGCCATGTCGCTGAATCCAACCAGACGTGGTTGACCGTCACATTTCTCTCCATAAAACACTCCATAACTGCGTGTCCCAGAAATATACCGTAACACATGCTTCACTGCCGTCATATGATCCTCGTGTGGCTTCTCCATGAAGCGACTCACGTACCCTACCGCATAGGCAAGGTCTGGTCGCGTGTTCACAAGGTACCAAAGTCCACCAACTATACTTCGATTTCGGTGGCCTTCGACGAGCGGGCTAGAACTTTCCTTGCTAAGCTTCAAACGTGCTTCCATAGGTGCCTTGCATGGGTTGCAGTTGCTCATGCCGCATCTCTCCAATAATTTCTCTGCGTATGCTGAGTGGCAGAGCATGACGCCGGTTGTACTTTGATAAACCTCAAGCCCGAGATAGTAGGCCAACAACCCGAGATCGCTCATCTTGAACAAAGTCTTCATCTCGGCCTTGAACGCTTCAACATCGCCTTTTTCAGACCCGGTGATTATCAAGTCATCCACGTAGACACCCACGATAAGCCGTGATGCTCTTCTACTCCGAGTGTATATCCCATGCTCAGAGGTACTCCTTTTGAACCCAAGTGACTATAAACTTGCATCTAACTTGGCGTTCCATGCTCGTGGTGCTTGTCGAAGTCCGTAAAGAGCCTTATGTAGGCGTAAGACCTTCTCTTTGTGGTTCTGGTCAACGAACCCTGGTGGTTGTGTCACATACACCTCCTCTTTTAGCACGCCATTGAGGAATGCACTCTTGACATCCATGTGATGGATTTTCCACCCTTTGCTTGCTGCTAAGGCAACCAAGAGTCGTATAGACTTGATGCGTGCCACGGGCGCAAAGACTTCGTCGAAATCAATCCCCGCACGCTGCACATATCCCTTTGCAACCAGTCGTACCTTGTATTTAAAAATGGCTCCATGTTCGTCACGCTTCACCTTAAAAATCCATTTGAGTCCAACGACTCGGTGAACGACAGGAAGGTCGACGAGCTCCCAAGTACCATTGTCGTTGATGGCTTTCATCTCCTCAAGCATTGCTTGTCGCCAATGTTCGTGTTGCTCTGCCTCAGCAAAAGACGATGGCTCTTCTACTGTGGTAAAGTGCAACTCTTCAATCTCTAGGGCACGAGGTGCAAACCCCCGTGGTGATGATGGTCCGAGGATATTGTTGATCATGCGGAAGCGTAGAGGTGCATCATCATGATCTGCATCAAGGTTTGGTTCGACATTTGTCGGCGGCGATGCAAACTCCACTGTCTCTAGTGTTGCATCAGAAGTTCGAGGGGACTCTTCAACCGTTTCTCTTGGGCCTGGTTCACTCGTAGTGATATACTCGATGCTAAATGGCTCCAATGAAACGGTAGTACCACCCTTGTCATGGGTCTTCCAATCCCATTTAGTCACCTCATCAAAGACAACATCTCGTGTCACGTGCACCCGTGTATGCCTTGGACCCAACTTCATACCCGACAAATATCATTGGTGTGCTTCGATCATCAATCTTCTTCAAATTTGATCGAGTATCTTTAACATGTGCGATACAACCGAATGTACGAAGGAAATGGACTGTCGGTTTTGCACCATGCCAAGCCTCGTATGGTGTCTTCTCATCAAGACTACGTGTTGGGGTGCAATTGAGGATAAAGACTGCAGTGGTCACAGCTTCACCCCAGAATTCTGCTGGAAGACCTTTTGCCTTCAGCATGCATCGGGCCATGGCAACATTTCTCTCGTTGCGGCATTCAACGACTCCATTTTGCTGTGACGAATAGGGGGCCGTTAACTGTCATTGGACTCCCCTATCAGCACAATATTCCCCAAACTCCACCGATGTAAACTCACCTCCACGATCAGTACAAAGCACCTTGAGCTTCCGTCCCGATTGTACCTCTGTCGTAGCTTGGAACCTCTTGATTGCAACTGGAGCTTGGTCCTTGCTTGCGAGAAGAGTGAGCCACATGTAACGACTGAAGTCATCTACGAGCAGTAGGAAATAACGATTCCCACTTGGTGTCATCGGTGTGATGGGCCCACATAGATCACCATGGACGAGATCCAAAAGATCTACTGCGCATCGTCATGCCTTCTCCGGAAACGAGTTCCGCCTTTGCTTCCCCACGAGGCAACTATCACACACTTGGTCAACTTGACTAATATGTGGCAACCCACGCACCATGTTGTGTTGAGCGAGCTTCCGTAGTGCATTAAAATTAATATGGTCGTATCTTGCATGCTATTTCCACCACTGATTGGTCGAATTCGGAAAACACAGCACGCACACCAGTCATGTGGTTCGTCGCCCCGGTATCAAAGAACCATATATCACCTTTGAACCCCTCCTCACGGCTAAAATGGGCAGTAACCTTCGTCTCCTCAAGGTGGATAGGGCACTTATGTGATGGTAGTGACCCTGACGGTGTAGATTGTGATGTCGATGAATCTAACGTGGTCTCACACGCCTTGGCCATAAGGAGTGTAGGCTCGTCTTCATCCCCGTGGGCCAGATGTGCTTCTCCATTGTTAGGCTTGGATCGACAGTCCCTAGCCCAATGACCCATCTTACCACAATTTCGAC
>CM071863.1:5827650-5855433 GCA_036759665.1 Gynandropsis gynandra | reverse complement strand
TCCAATGAAAGTGTTGACAGATCCAGCAAAGTTTCAATGGACAATGCGATCTGTCCGAATCTGGGAGGGACGACTCGTAGGTATTTCTCAACCACCTTGTGTGACGGTTCAGGATCTCCGAGAATGGCTAGCTGATTCACTATGCCGGAGAGACGCATGGCAAAGTCATCCACCGTCTCACCATCACGAAAAGCTAAATTCTCGTACCCCTTGCGCACTTTCTGAGCGCTAGCCTTACGTGCTCGATCAGAACCGACATGCATAGACTCAACCGCTTCCCGAGCCTCTTTCGTATTCTTCTTCACGGCGAGCGAAGAGATCATCTCCGACGGCACGCCGCGCAGAATGGCTTCAAGCGCCATCTGATCTTCCTGCTCGTAATCGGTGCCTACCTCGACGGCTGCCCAAAGTCCTCGTGCTCGGAGCATCACTTCCATAATTAGTCTTCATGAGCATTGGAAATGTCGCACCTCCCACCTCTTTGACCACCTTCTGCACCACGTGGTTACCATCATCCCGACGTCGACCACGACATGGAGGAGGAGAAAGAGATTGTCGACGTCGTCCTGTGTCTACGGGACTCCTTGATGCTCCAACGTTGTGTGAGATCGAAGACATTTTTCAATAGATCGATTACACACGCTCTGATGCAAATTGTTGGAAATATGATTCTCTAAGAGAATAATAGGAAGATAAGAAGAAGAACACAAGAGAATTAGTGTTTGAGTTGTGATTTTTCCATTCCATTTCATCCCTATTTATAAGAGAAAATTTACAAAGGAATTAATTACCCATTACCCCACTAACAATGGTTAATGCACCACTAACCCACTAGCTCCATTATCCTTAGTAAATTACCCACTCACACCGCTAACCCACTAATAAACTATTAAAAAATTAACGTGTGCCAGAGACGGAGACCTTCTTAACAAACGCTTACGTGAGTGGCAATCAAAGGGGCTTCAGAGACCTTCTTAACAAACGCTTACGTGAGTGGCAATCAAAGGGGCTTCAGATCACCGGTTCGGTCTGCGATGCGTCGCTGCGGAGTGAACGAGAGAAACTCATGGAGACCGTTTCGTCTCTCTTCCAAGACAAACTTAACATCCTCGTAAGTGAAAATAAAACCATGTACGTCGGATTCATGTCTTCTATTGTATTGTATTGCTCTCAATGAATCAACTTTGGTGTTGTGTAGTTCTTACTTTAGACCAAAACTAAGGTTGGTCATCACTCTATAGGTTTTTAGTGTTTGCGGAAATGAAAAAGAAAATAAAAGAAAACATTCTGCAAGTTTATTGTGTTGCAATGGTAGAATTGTTTTCTGGAAACTTAGAAAAATGCAGAAGAAAATGAAAGATAGGATGAAGGAAAAAATGGGTTGTATTTTAATACACCCTTACATATCATATATATCCGTTTTAGGCTCTGCTTACATCAATATAACCACTATTACGTATTCTACCCATATTGCCCCTAATTTGTTGAGTTTGTTATGATTTTAAACAGATTTGATTCCCCTTTTAGGTGTGATTTTCCCCAACCGTTCTGCAACAATGTGCAGCAGGTGAAGAACAAATCACATGTTCTGGACCTTTTTAATTGTTATTTCTGATGGGCCTTGAGTAATTTTCAGCCCACATCTTCACAGCCCTGCCCACCTTCTTCATTTCTTCTCGGCCCGATCCAGTTCTTGCATTTCAGATTAGGGGTTGTAGACCAAACCCCCAAAACGTGTTTTTCTTCTTCAATTGGAAACCCTAGCGTCGAAATCACCTCCTTCGCTGCAGCTGCTCCGCCGTCTGTGTCGCCATCGTCCGATCGTTCAGTCACGCCGTCCGGTCGCCGAGGGGGAACGATGTCTTCATGTTGTGTTAGATAAGCAATGTTGGAACAAACTTTACGAAGCCAACCACAGAGTACACGGCAGAAGATTTCTCCTTTTTGATGGCGACAAACTTCGAGTCTTCTTACCATCTGTGTCAGCTCGCTCATCCTTTACTGAAGGCCTCCAGATATGGGAGCATCGTGTTCATGTCTTCTGTTGCAGGGGTTGTGTCTGTTAACGTTGGATCCATCTATGGAGCAACCAAAGGTATGTATGCATACAGTTCCAATCTTGAACAACAAAAACCAAAACGTTTCAGAATTGCTGATCCCATGTCAGATCCTTCGGAGACATCAAACCTTTGATAAAATGCATATCACATTATTATTAAATTCTTTTATACAGTATGAGTTTTATGCATATGTATGCATTGATCTTCAGGAGCCATGAATCAGTTAACAAGAAATTTGGCATGTGAATGGGCAAGTGACGACATAAGGGTTAACTCTATCTGTCCATGGTTCATCTCCACCCCTCTAGCTAACAAAGTAAGGAAAAATATCCCCTTATTCCAATTCCAATTCTATAGTTTTGGTGTATTTTTCAGTTCTGTTGTAGAAGACTCTACCTTTGTTGATCAAATTGGTGTCCATATTTTGATTCTTAGTATCTGAAGGATGAAAAGTTGAAAGAGGCAGTTGTGTCCAGAACTCCGATGGGTCGTGTGGGAGAGCCAAAGGAGGTATCGTCCTTGGTGGCCTTCCTGTGCTTCCCGGCGGCTTCTTACATAACAGGGCAGTCAATATGCGTTGACGGAGGTACGACAGTCAACGGCTTCTCATTTCCGGCTTAGAAGATGCAACGTGTGGTTAATGTTTCGTGATGCCCTTTGTCTATGTTTCAGTTGTATGTTGTAAAATCTTCGAATGTTACAGTTAACGAAGTGTTTATGTTTCATATTAATTTGCGTTATTCAATCTATGGATTTCCATGTCACTGTTGATCTCATAAACGCGAAAGTAGAATCATTACCCCCAAACTCTTTTATGACGTTCTCATTGTACATTATTGGTAAGGTTACCATACTCAGAGCTGAAGCATATGTAAGAGAAGGCATCTCTGATTCGGGTTACACAGATCTATCCGAATAATTTGAATCAATTAGAATATGGATTATCTAAAAATACACATGAGTTCAAATTTTAAAAACGATTTGGATTTGGTTAATCTCAGAAAAATCTAAATAATCCAATTAAAAAACTAAAAAATATAAACTTCAAAAAATCTTAATATATTTTTATATAAGTTGTTATGGTGTATATAATATTTTTTTTTATTTTATGTTAGAAAACTAACTAATCGAAGAATTCTAAAATCGAAAATAACTCAAATTAAATATAATACCTGAATCATCTGAAAAATCCAACTATTTAATATAATTAGGATTAATTTGGATTCAATTCTTCTAACTCCGAACAACTCGAATCGAACCCAAACTAAAAACATTTGGGTTCAATTCGGATAGAAATTTTCAAAACTTAAAAAATCCGAATCTGAACCGAGAACCGGATTGGACACCCCTATTAAAAGAGTTCATGTTGATATGTGATCCATTTTTTTATGGAGTTTTGGTTGTTTCTCTAAATAATGTATATTTACTAATAATAATGTGAATTTCAAATGTTTAGTATTGAGTTTCAATAATTTGAAACCTACAAAAATCTACAATGGAATATTTCTTCGTCGTCAACTATTAACACGGGTTGGTATTCTTAAAAATTCGATTCTATTTTCTCTCTATGTTTTTCTCATTATTTATTCTATAACACCTCCATCCCCGAACTACCTCGGGATTAGAAGTGTCCACCATCACCTCCAGGAGGTGGCTACATGTGTCATCGCTCAACGCATTTATAAAATAAAATAAATGATTTATTCCAAAATAAAGTGGTCCAGACCAAATAGCCAAAACAAATACGTAAGGATTATAGTCAAGGTAAATGAATAAAATAAATACGAAATGCAAAATAAAACTCATCGAGACCTCGTGCACGCCTCTCCCATCAATCCGCTGTGAGCTTTCATGTTGCTGCTCAACCTCATTGCTCTTTTTTCTTACCATATCTTGTCCATCCACGACAACCCTCAAATAGGATGAGTACGAAATATGCACTCAGTGAGATCAATACGTGTATGTACTATGTGCCACATATTCTCCCATTCTAAACTGATATATCCAAAGTCTAAACTAAATATATACAGACAACTCTACCCAACCCGACTGAGTATCCAAAGTCTAAGACTAGTACCACACTGGATCATAAAACACAGAGTCCACACTACTCTAACTCGGGAATATACTCACAAAGTCCAAAGGACCCCAACACACTGACGATCTCGCAAGGTCACAATGTACCCTAGTTATCAGTACAACACAACGCTCTGTCGCTCGAAAGGTTACCATAACTCCAACACGGTACGACGCTGACAGATCCCATTATGATCCTATAAATCCTATTGTGATCATGTCTTGTTTTAAAAGTATAATCTCTTCCATAAATTAATCACAAATCTGAAATTACGATGGAGAAAATCATCACCTTAGCTTCCCCGATGACTTGACGATTCTTGATATCATCGCTAACAACAACACCAATCAATTTTTTCCATATTATAGATCCATTCAATTAATAAATTTCCACAATATAAATCTTTGAATTAAGGTAATAATCACAACAAATTATCTAGAGATTTACCATAATCTCGATTAGAATCCACCTACGAAGAACATGATGAAAAATTGGATATATTTCTCCAATTTCTCTACTCTCCTTCTTTTTCTTCTTCTCTTTTCTCCTTTCTTCTCCTCTCTTCTTCTTTCTTTCTTCTCTTTCTCTTTTTTTTCTTTTCCTTCTACACCGCACGACTGCCCCCTTTTTTTCTTCTCTTAACCTTAATTTAATTAATATATATATATATACATATTTACATGCCCACCGACTCACCTATGTGAGCCATACGGGCCTCACAATTCTCTCCTACTACAAAGGAATTCGTCCTCGAATTCTATATCTCTGATTCTTACGGCATCATTTGTATTCAGTGAATATAAGAACCATACAAATCTTCTTCAAACAACTCGAGATACTCATGTCTCATATTCTCCTTTAATTCCTATATTGCTCCTTCCACGCCATGATGTTCCCACACAACCTTTATCATCAAAATTTGCTTACTTCTCAACTGTTTCATTTGATGATCCACAATGTGTATTGGACGTTTTTTATATGTTAAGTCTTTTTTCAAGGTTTTTGGTGGCTCTACAAGTATCTTCTCTGGTACTGATAAACACTTACGCAACAATGATACATAAAACACATCATGTATTCCCTCTAAAGATGAGGGAAGCTCCAATTGATAGGACAATACTCCAATTCACTTAATCACTTTAAACGGCCCCGTGAACCGTGGTGATAGCTTATTGACTCGGCTCCCACCTGATCTCTCTCGCCTCGCTTTAATCTGCAAATACACCATATCTCTAATGTTAAACTCAACATCCTTCCTTTTCATATCATCATAACTCTTCTGACGATCTTGAGTCGTATAATGCTTCATATGGTGGCATCCCAATGCTAGCATGATAGCTATTATTGTATGTGAATTCAACAAGTGGTAAATGATTCTCCCAACTACCAAGTCACTCCAATGCATATGCTCGTAATAGATCCTCAAGCGTCCTTATAGTTCTCTCAGATTGTCCGTCTGTTTGTGGATGATATACGGTGCTCATGCGCAATTTGGTTCCTAACTCTTTTTGAAATATCTTCCAAAGACGTGAGATGAATCTCCTATCTCGATCTGACACAATGCTTGACGGAACCCCATGAAACTTCACAATTTGCGCAATATATATCTTGACTAGCTGATTCACATCAAAAGTCTTCTTTATAGGAATGAAATGAGCCGATTTAGTTAGCTAATCCACGATCACCCAAATAGCATCCTTGCCACTTCGCGTCCTTGGAAGACCCGTCACGAAATCCATGGTAATATAGTCTCACTTCCATTCAGGAATAGGTAGACTTTGCAATCTTCCGCTTGGTACTTGTTGCTTCGCTTTGATTGATTGAAACGTTGGACATTTTGCTACCTATCGAGCAATGTCCTTCTTCATCCCTGACCATATAAAGTTGGCAAACATCCCGATACATCTTCTTCGATCCCATATGAATCGAAAACTTGGATTGGTGTGCTTGGCTTAGAATCTCTTCTCTGATCTCTAGATCATTCGGTACACAAACTCGACCACTAATCATCATTAGATCGTCTTCCCTGATCTGATAGAACTTGTACCTCGGCTCTTCCTGATTATTATGAATCTTTTGTAATCTCTCATCGGATAATTGTGATGTATGAATTCTACTCAATAGACCAGCCTGATTTACGGCTTGCAACCGACACGCGCGGACTCAGTCTGCACTGCCTCTAGTCTCAAAGCACTTATCTGGCTAATCAAATCACTGAATTCTTGCATAGCCGAAACCTCAACTCTTTTGTGGCTCAGCACATCATCAACAACATTTTTCTTCCCCGAATGGTACGCGATGTTCACCTCGTAGTCTACGATAAACTCCATCCACCTTCTCTGACGTAGATTCAACTCTGGTTGCGTAAATATGTACTTTAGACTTTTGTGGTCCGTAAAAATCTGTATCTTCTCCCCATAAAGATATGCCCTCCAAATCTTTAACACGAAGACCACAGCTGCCATCTCTAAATCATGAGTCGGAAAATTCTCTTCATGCTTATGTAACTGCCTTGATGCATAAGCATCACGTGATCTCCCTGCATAAGTACACATCTTAATCCCGTCTTTGATGCGTCCGTGTAGACTTTGTATGGAATCCCTGGTTGTGGTAAGGCTAACATTGGGATTTCGTTAGCTTCTCATTTAGCTCTTTGAATGACTTCTCACAATATTCATTCTAAACAAAAGGTACATCTTTTCCTGTAAGTTTCGTCATTAGCTTCGCTAGACTAGCAAAGTTCATAACAAAACGTCGATAGTACCCTGCTAATCCTAAAAAGCTCCTTATCTCAGATGCATTTTTCGGTTGTTTCCAATTTACAATTGTTGGCACCTTCTCAGGATCGACAAAACTCCTTCCTCCGATACGACATGTCCCAAAATTCACTACCTCTTCCAGAAACTATACTTTTTCAACTTCATAAACAATCGTTGTTCTCTAAGACGCTCTAACACTAAGCGCAGATGTTCCTCGTGTTCCTCTAGACTCTTGGAGTAGACCAAAATATCATCGATAAATACAATATCGAAACGATCCAAGTAGTTCCGAAACACATTGTTCATTAGCTTCATGAACGTAGCAGGGGCATTACTCAAACCAAATGGCATGACGACAAATTCATAATGCCCATATCAAGTTCGAAATGCGGTCTTCCTAATGTCACCTTCTGCAATTGGAATCCGATGATATCCCGATGCTAAATCTATCTTGAGAACCAAGTTGCACCTCTTAACTGATCTAATAACTCATCGATCCTCGATAGTGGGTAACGATTTTTTATAGTGACTCTATTTAGAGCTCTATAATCAATGCACAGTCTAAAACTCTCATATTTCTTCTTCACAAATAGGATTTGTGCACTCGGTCGTACAAAACCTTTCTCAAGTAGATCATATAATTGTTTCCTCAACTTTTCCATTTACGTTGGTTCCATTTGATATGGAGACTTTGATATTGGAGCAGTACTCGGTTCTAGCTCAATCTCAAATGGATCCCTTTTCATTTGTGGTAAGCCCTGTAGTTCTCTGAAAACATCTGCAAACTCTCGCGCTACAGGGGTCTCCTCGACTTGCATATATGGACCCACTTCTTCTACCGATATGGTAGCGAGATATAGGTCACACCCCTTATCTAGTAATCATTCCATACGCAACACTGAGATGATGTGAATCCCTTGACCCAATCAAATTTCTTGATATTTAAGCTCCTTGTCGCTTTTCTGGCAACGTACTTGATCGTGAAAACAATCCAACATAGCTCGATGTCTTGACAACCAATCCATTCCAAGGAATCATAGCATTCTATCGAAATAATGATAAGCTCTGCAGCTAGTTCTTCTCCTTCTATCACCGCGAGTACCTCCTTGGCAAGCCCCTGGGATTCTAAAATCCGACTTCCAAGAGTATGCACTCGGAAAATACTCGTTAAATCCTCAGCTTGAACAACTAATTTATTAGCCATCGATGAACTCATAAAACTATGTGTCGCACCGGTGTCAAATAACACATGAGTAGACATGTCTCCCACGATTATAGATCCAACGATAGGTTGAACGTCTCCTCCTTGGCCCTCACATTTATCCTCGTAACCTTCCATGGCATATACTCGTGGTTGTATAGCCCTACGTTTCGATACATGCTCTTCAGGCTTCCTAGTTCTAACCTGTGGCGTTAGAACCGCTGGTGGTGATGGTGGCCTCGGACAATCCTTTTGAAAATGATCCATACTACCACAGCGGAAACATCCGTCGAATTGTCCTTGCCTCATAGTCCTTCCCACTTGCTAAGGGTAGTCATGAAACTGGTGCTCTAAACTTCCATATCGGAAACATCTACTCGCCTATCAAATCTTTGGCATGCTCACGTCTACAACGATGACATTATCTCGATGTTGATACAATAGGACGTATCTGAGCTGTTTTCCTCTGATCTGATCTCCCTCGAATCTGTTGGAGAACCTATTTCCCCTTGGCATCTCAAGACTTCAAGATGCTCTCCTCGATGAGTCCCTCATCTACCAACTAAGCATTCTGAACTAGCTCAGACAATGATCCATGCTTAATTATCTCAATCATGCGTCTTATCTTCGGTCGTAGTCCTTGCAAAAATTTGTTGACCTTGAAAACTTCTGAGATTACTGATTTAGACCCAAACCGTGATAACTCCAAATAACTCTCATAATACTGAGCAACAGTACGGTCACCTTGTGTGAGCTGTAGAAATGCCAACTCCATCTCTTCACAAACAGCGTGTGGTATATACTTCAACTCAAAAAGTTATTTGAACTCATCCCAAGAAAACATGTGATCTAGACGTTCCCTCTGAATCTTGTCCCACCAAGACACCGTTTCTCCCTCCAAATAGTGGAGTGCAATATTCATCTTAAACTGTAATAGAC
Organism: Gynandropsis gynandra; assembly: GCA_036759665.1. Taxonomy (NCBI): domain Eukaryota; kingdom Viridiplantae; phylum Streptophyta; class Magnoliopsida; order Brassicales; family Cleomaceae; genus Gynandropsis; species Gynandropsis gynandra. Next base: position 5,846,397 of record CM071863.1, on the reverse strand, counting down.
ATCTAGATGATCGAAAGTTCTGCTCTAATCAAAACATCTACTCCTCCGCCTTCATGGGAGGTATCGCACCGCCACGAAATGACTTTGTACCCCATTTAGCCATGTGATCCATGATATAGAAATACTCTGACGTCTCCACATGCCTCTAATTAAACACTGGAGGAGGCATTGGTGGTGGTGGCAACGGTACTTATGGTGGTATCGGTGTCTGCAGCGATACTTGTGGCGTCGTCGAACTCTACTTTTGGTCAGGTTGTCGGCTTTATGCTAATAGCTCTCTCAACATTTCTCTCATGAAATATCTATCTATTCCACTTTGCGATTTTCGTTCAGATGATTGAGACTGCGTACGGCTAGTGGAACGAGAGTCTCCACTCATTTTGCGACCAAGAGCTCTAGTAATCATCCTCCTCGGTACTGTCTACTACACACAATTAACTACTATTAGTTTCCATAGCTCTAAACCTCACTAGACATTTCAGGACATGTGTGCTACAGTCTCGTGGCTTTATTAAAAAATTTCGTAAAACATTTAAAATCCATTGAAAACGATAAATATGAAAATGACAACCAGAGCTCTGATACCAATTTGTAACACCCCCATCCAAGAATCACCTCGGGACTGGAAGAGTCCACCATCACCTCCAAGAGATGGTGGCTACACGTGTCATTCCTCAAACATATTTATAAAATAAAATAAATGAAATATTCCAAAATAAAGTGGTCTGGACCAAATAGCCAAAACAAATACGTAAGGATCATAGTCACGGTAAATGAATAAAATAAATACGAAATGCAAAATAAACTCATCGAGACCTCATGCACGCCTCTCCCATCAGTCCGATATGAGCTTTCATGTTGCCGCTTAATATCGTTGTTCTTTTTCCTTGCCATATCATGTACATCCACGACAGTCCACAAATAGGGTGAGTACGAAATACGTACTCAGTGAGATCAATACGTGTATGTACTTTCTGCCACATATTCTCCCATTCTAAACTGAATAACATAACTAACGATATATCCAAAGTCTAAACTAAAGATATATAGATATATAGAAAATTCTACCCAACCGAACTGAGTATCCAAAGTCTAAGACTAGTACCACACTAGATCATAACACACAGAGTCCACACGACTCTAGCTCGGGCATACGCTCGCAAAGTCCAAAGGACCCCAGCACACTGATGATCTCGCAAGGTCACAACATATCGCAGCCATCAGTACAATACAGCGCTCCGTCGCTCGAAGGTTCGAGTGTGAAATCACTCGATCGAGCACACTAACAAGATATTCAATTGGCTTTAACAGCGAACCAAAATATCGACGTTCTCCGACCCCAACACTTGATCGCACGTCAATTCTCTAAATCATCTCTAGTCACTTATACAACTCATATACTTTTCATCAATTATCATACGATAAATCTAGAGTTTAATCCAATTCACTTGTAGCGTCGCACTTTTCCAATTATGATCTTGTAAATCCTATTGCGATCATGCCTCGTTTTAAAAGTATAATATCTTCCATAAATCAATCAAAAATCCGAAATTACGATGGAGAAAATAATCACCTTAGCTTCCCCGACGACTTGACGATTCTTGATATTATAGCTATTAACAAGACCAATCAATTTTTCCCTATTATAGATCCATTGAATTAATAAATTTCCATAATATAAATCTTCGAAATGAGGGAATAATCACAACAAATTATCTAGAGATTTGCCACAATCTCGATTAGAATCTACCCATAAAAAACATGATGAAAAATTGGATATATTTCTCATATTTCTCTCATCTCCATCTTTTTCTTCTCTTCTCTTCTCTTTTTCTTTCTTTCTTCTCTTTCTTTTTTTTCCTTCTGCATCCCTTTTTTTCTCTTAAACCTAATTTAATTAATATAGATACATATATATATGCCACCGACTCACATATGTGGGTCATACCAGCCTCACATCTTCGTCATCAACTATTAACACGGGTTGGAATCGTTGGAAAATTCGATTCTATTTTTTTTATGTTTTTTCCACTATTCTTTTAACTAATTTTCTAAAGAGATGCTTATGTTTAATTTTGTATTTGTGGTTAATCACATTAAGTTAGTTATTATTTTTAGTAATTTTTTATTAATTACAAAATTATTTATAATTATAACATTGATGGTACCATATTGAAATCTTCGAGGCATGACAAATCTTGTCGCCAATTGAACCAACAGGCATCGGGTTCGTTTTCTTCCTTTTTTTTCTTTTTGATCCTCTTCTGATAAACTCGTTTGTACTAATGATAAAAGAAATGCAACCATAACATGCTTGCCGCAGTAAAGGAACGAACGTTCAGCTTAAAGAATAATTGCATGAACGACACATCAAAGGGTTTCCGTTTATAATAACTTATTATTATTATTATTATTATTATTATTATTATTATTATTATTATTATTATTATTATATTTTGTGGTAAGTTAAATTTAGAATGGAAAGATGTTTTGAATACCCATTATATGATCTCCATAGACCTTTTTAAATCTATTTGAAGACAATTTTTTTATTTAGTCCAATTGAATTGGAAATGTGTTTTGGTTATTATGAGACTGAAATTTTTTTTATTTAGTCCAATTAAATTAGAAAATATTGTTTTTTTCTTAATGGGATGATGAATAATCTGCATTCACTATAAATAGAATTCAAACTTTTTAACAACTAACGACAAAAAAACATCTTATAAATATGCAATACCTTTTTATACATAAATCAAAGTTCCAATCGGGATGAGACACGTGTATAATGTACGAAGGGCATGTATGATGTACGTACGTATGCACAAAGCAAACCATGGTTAGTTTTAGTTTAGCAGGGTCAAGAACTTTTTTCACGTGAGGGAAAAGCGTATGGGGCCTGGCCTTTTCGGGCGTATATGTGTACATTGGAATATTATGATTGTACACGTGGCCTCTCATCCTATTCCTCATCTTCTCTCTCACACACTAATATATATATATATATATATTACATATTTAAAATTAGTTCACAATATAAAGTTATCGAATATATACATATGTATATATTCGATTATGCATTTAATTCATATCATTAACTCCTCCTTTGTAGAAAGCTACAATGTTTGTGTTCATCTTTTAACATTTACATTCTAATTGTGAATTATAAATAAAATTCCCATCTTTTATTAAATATATTTGTATAAAAATTACCCAATTAAAAAAACACATTTACGAGTGTTTTCTGCAGTTTCAATATATAGTACTGATATTTTCCCAATAAATATTTTTCATTTGGATTTTTTTAATTATAATTTAAAAAAAGCATTGAATAACATAACAAAACTCAGCGCACCTAGCCTCCGTCGCATCTCACCATCATTGTTTATGTTATACCGGCCATTTCCATCGTTTTTGCATGATCTTACATCTTATAGTTTGGCTTTTGAGATTGCACCATCAGAAGCTATCAAATTTTAAACGACATTTACATACGAGGCCAAAAATTCTCAAACGCATTATGGACAAATTAGAGACGGAAAGCGTAATCCGTCTGCAAATTCGCGGATGACCATAACGTTGAGAATTCGTTCGTATTTACGCACGGATCCGAAATGAAAAAATGGTTCGTCTCGGACTTCAGATGGTAATTCCGTTATAAATTTTCGGACGGTTCCAGTTTCTGTCTGTAAATTTGCGGCTCCATCTTCCGTCCGTTTGAAAATTTCCGCAAATTGCAGATGTTTTCAACCGTCCAGAATTAAGAAAGGATTTCGGACGGTTCGTCGAAAAATATTGATTTTAATCCCTAATCCATCCTTAATCGGTCCAAAAATTATTTATGTAGACCGCTCACACTTTCATTCACTTCTCACACAAAATTATCAAATATTTTATTTCGTATAATCTTATGACAATGGCATCATTGTGAGATCGAATATTTTTGTTTCTAGACAATGGATGTATAGAAGAATTGATCCAAAAACTCAAGGTGTATCGAAGAAGTTTATAGAAGGTGTTACAAAGTTTATGGCGATGACGATAAATCAACAAGTTTATAAAGTGATGAGGTCCTCGGCAGTGCCATCGCACAAAAAGATGGTCACACTGATGAGGTGCAAAACCAAAGAATAAAATGGAAAAAACTTTCCCACGACCTACTTACACATGCCCAGATCAGAAGCTCGCGGATCAAGCCATCAAGGGTAGACAAGGAAAAATGGGAGTCACGAGACAATCATGAGGAAATTAATACTAAAATGCTCATACCACATGGATTTGGAAGGATGAAATATAAAGATCTCACCTTATCTTGTCCAACGAATAGGAAGACGTCAAATGATATCAATATCCCTTCATCTCCTATATTTTCCTCCACCAAAAACATCCAACGGTCTTATCCCAACTCGGGGAAAACTCGTATTGATTTTCTACATTGAATTGGACCACAATCCATACCCATGAAATTGAGGGGTTCGGGTGACACGAATAAGGAAAGGCGAGAATAAATATCTCATACTTATTTCACGACTAAGAAAATCTCCTTAAAATCTTATTTTATTCCACCAGGTCTTCTATTTTCCGAACGACTAGAAAATCTTCCCAAGTCGGTCATATCCCACCAGATCATCTATTTTCCTCCACTGAAAATTCTCAATGATTAGGAAATCTTTCTAAACAGCAAGTAGATAAATTTGTAATCATGTATTTCTACAATTTCCTTGTTTTGATATGGTGTCTTTCTTATATAAAGGACTCAACCTCAATTGTAATAGGAGATATTGAAATTTGAAGTAATAAACTCTTTTTGTATTCTTGAGCAGTGGTAAGAATACAATGACTTCAACTTGTTTTGGGAACAATTGAAGCCATTATCCGACTGTATCAAAAGACTTTCACATCTCTTGCGGTGTCTTTCACTCCAACTCCTAACACCTCGACTTCATCCATCAACCTTCATCCTCCACCTTCATCGGATGAATCTTAAAGATTTCCCTTAGATTAGTCAAGAGATCCTCCATCATTCTCCACCATCATCCACCATCAATGAACGACTTCTTGAAGAGTGCCCTTAGGCCAGTCAAGAAATCAATCTTGATACCACGAGTCATACTCGAGCGATCGAAGTTAACGGATTCTCCGTACGTGTCTTGAGTTCCCATCCTGAGGCGTGTATCATAAAAAACCGGTAAGTTGATTTTTCCTTGCGTCATATGCAAAAACGAAAAAAGTTAGCGAAAGAATCGTGTGGAATCATTTTTATTTAAGAAGTTTTATTTTGAAATTTTCATGTGGTTATCTCACGGAGAGAATTTTGTATAACTAGCTAGTAATGTTTGGAAGATTTTAGTAGGGGTATTATGCATCATGAGATGTTTGAGACATCTAAAGATATAGAAATGAACCCTTATGTGGAAATGATGCAAAATCTATACCGTGAAAGAAACAAGGAAAATATTGAAGAAGATCCGAATGAAGATGCAAAAAGATTTTTTTGATATGTTAGAAAGTGTTAGACATCTATTTATGATTGTTGTAGAATTGATCTTTCATAGTTGTCTATATCTGCATGTTTGATGAATTTGAAGACATAAAATAATCTTTGTGAGAGTTGTATAGATTCTATATCGCAATTGGTAAGAGATTATTTGTCTAAAGATAGTAATACAATAGAGTCATATTATGAGACACAGAAGATGACAAGATTTTTAGGTTTATTGTCAGATCAAAAGATTGATGTTTGTCAAGACAATTGCATAATTTTTTGGAAAGAGACATCGGATTTGAGTAATTGTCGATTTTATAGAAAAGATTGATTTATTTGACAAGGAATGGAAAATCAATTCCATATCACCATATGTGGTATCTACCAATTACAGACAGAATCAAAAGATTGTATCAATCTGAGAAGATCACTAGCGACATGAGATGACATGTTAAGCGTTCAACTCGTGTCATCCCTCAGATGGTGAGGCTTGAAAATATTTTCACAAGGTATATTCCGATTTTTCAGTTGAGAATCAGAATATTTATTTAGAACTTTGCACTGATGGTTTTAATCCATTTGAAATGTCTGAGAGGATTATACGTCGTGACCAGTTATTATGACTAGGGCTGGACATTACGGTTCGGGTTTTAAAAACTGAACCGAATTTTTGTATTTCGGTTCGATTTGGATATATTTAAATTACCCGATTGGATATGATTATGTACAACCCGTTGGATTCGGTTTGGTTCAGGTAATAATCGAAAAATATCGATTATCCGATCGAGTATTAAAATATATTAACAAAAAAATCTAACCTCCAAATTTTTCTGTCCTCACACAAGTCTTCTTCTCCCTCATGCTCATCTCTCTTCATGCTCTTCTTCTTATCTCTCTTCAGGTTGTTCTTCTTCTTTCCCTTTGGTCTCAGACGGCGATTTTACCCACTTATCGATTTCACTCGGAGATTTCACCCACCCATCGATTTCTCCGACGATTTCACCAGCGATTTCATATTTAATTATGTTCTTTACTTTGTTATATCTAACTTTTTTTTACATAAGAGTGGTTTCATCTTAAATTTTGAAGAAACCGAACTAATATCTAAATGATAACCGAAATAATATCCAAATAATAACCGAACGAAATCGAATTAATTAGAGTTCAGATTATTTTAGTTATCATTTTTTTTACATATAACCGAACAGAACCATTATAAAACCGATCCGAACTGAACCGATTTAAATTTGGTTATAACATAGTCATTATTTATAGAAATCCGAATAAACCGTACCCATCATAACCGAACGAAACCCGAACCAAAAACCGATTTGGCCAGGCCTAATTATGACACCATGCAATTACCACCTGACATGTGCATAAAAAAATAATTTTTGTTTGTAACAAATACTAATTCTCGGGTCTAATCATCCTAAAAGAAGTTTGGATATATTTCTTTAATCATTGATTGATGAATTAAAAGAATTATAGGAGGGAGTTCAAGCGTACGATGTCTCTAGGCGATAATATTTTATATGACGAGATATTCTTATATGACAATAAGTGATTTTCCAGCTTATGATATATTATCTGGATGGACAACACATGGTCGATCGGTTTGTCCATATTGCATGGATGAAACTGATGTTCTTCAGTTGAAATATGGACGAAATACCAGTTGGGTTGATTGTCATAATTGTTTTCTTCCTGCTAATGATATATGTCGTAACAAGAAATTTTTAAAAAGGAATATAGTTGTACAAAAGTCTCATCCTCCAATTTTGACGAGTGAAGAAATTTTGTATTACTTTTTAATATAATTTCAAATTTTATATTTTTAATATTGAATTTTCTATTTGTGTTATAACAAGTTATGTCGTATCAAGGTCGCATTTTTGGTCTTAGAAGAATAACATCACAATATTCAACTTTCTCTTAGTGTAAAACGAAAGCGAATAATGAAAAAATATGTAATAGGTGCAATGTAAACGAAAATTACACGAAACACGAAAAGAATCGACATGACAACATCAACATTTAATGTGTGTGTTGAAGGCAGAAATACATTCAATTGATTGGAATACGTGCTACGACGAAGCCGATGATGATAATTCTCAACCATCGAGTATTTGTAAAATATATATATATATATTTATAATCTGTAAAAACATTTAATTTATATTATTGATTATAATTTATAATTTTAATTTTTAATATTAAATTTTTTCGTAAAAAAATCGAACGGGATCAGATCTGTCCGAAAATATTATCTATAGATCGTGACCTATCTGCAAATTTCCGGACAACCGCGGTTTGTTCATAATTTTTTTAAATCCATACGATATTCCGACGTTTTACCAATGATTTCATCGTCCGTAATGCGATCGTGTTTTTCGACGATTTGGAATATACATTTCTTTAGTAGTGTTGGATTGAAAATGTATGTTTTCAGTCTTCTTCTTCTTGACCTTTTCCTCCGTTGGCTTAACGGTGGATCATCTTCGCCGGATTCTTCTCTGCAATGAAATTGTTAGGTTTGAAAAGTAAAACCAAATTAACGTAATGAAATTCTTTTAGTTTTAAAAATTATATATATATATATACACACATAATTTAAGAAACAAAAAGACATTTGGAGAAATCTTGGAGGTGGACCACAATCGTGGCGCGAAAGGAACTTCGCCTTATCCGCGTTGTTTTGTTCCTATTGGTCCACGTATCCTCCACATTCGTGAAGCCTACGTGTCGGATTTGTAGATACTCTGATGTACAGATGAACGGTCGAGATCAAACAGTCTAGCCACATGATGAGTACGTCGCGTCGCCAACGTAATTTTTTTTGGTAAAAAATAACTTTATTTAGCTTTGAGTCTTTAAGGCGACACGAAGAGACGAGGATTTTCATGTTGCATGGTTTCGCTTCCATTAAACAGAACTTGATTAATCTAAGTAAGTATCCACGAATAAGGGTTGATGGCGCATATTTGTTGCGGGGTAGTGAAAGAAGAGGATTCGCCGGTAGCGGCAGCGGCAGCGGCGGCGGGGAGTGAACTGAGGACGGCGCGACGGAGGAGGATGGGAGTCCAGCGATTCAGGCTTGCTCCGGGTGTGGGTCAGGTAGCAGAGTCAGCGGAGGACAGTAAGCGTAAGAAGCAGGAGGAGAGCGAAGCCACCAGAAGTACTGAAGCTTTTTCCCAGAGCTCCGGCGAAGATTTTCCCGGGAAGTCGGAGGAGAGCGGAGTGCTTGACAAGAAAATGGCAGCGGACGAAAGTGAGGGCTCCGGCGAATCTTCTGTTCTAACTCTGGATCCGTCCATGATGACGGTGATGAAGGTGGAGCGATCTCCGAAATACGGCGTCGCATCGGTGTGCGGTAGGAGAAGAGATATGGAGGACGCGGTGGCGATCCATCCTTCTTTTTACCGGAACCCGGAGTATTCCCGTTCGAGATGGCACTATTTCGGAGTGTACGACGGCCATGGCTGCTCTCACGTACGACGCCGTTTCGTCTCCCATACTGCGATTTTTCAAAAAGCTTAATTTTTTCCTTGGTAATACAAAATTCAAATATTCTCAGGCGAGTCTGAACACAGCGCCGTTTTGCAGGTGGCAACGAGGTGTAGGGAGAGGCTTCACGAACTGGTGCAGGAGGAACTGCTTGAGAATGGGAAGGAGGAGTGGAATAGTACGATGGAGCGTAGCTTCACGCGCATGGACAAGGAGGTTGTGTTGTGGAAGGAGAGCGTGCTAGGCGCGAACTGCAGATGCGAGCTCCAGTCGCCAGATTGCGACGCCGTGGGATCCACCGCCGTCGTCTCCGTTGTTACGCCGGAGAAGATAATTGTCGCTAATTGCGGGGACTCCAGGGCCGTTCTCTGCCGTAAAGGGAAACCCGTCCCTCTCTCCACCGACCACAAGGTCAGTCTCTTTCTCTCTCTCTCCCTCTCCTGTTGAGCCAAACAAACCACACCAGAAACAACCTGGAACCTTCTGGTAATATATTTATGTTTTCTTTTTACTTTTAGTTGCCGTTTATTTCGTAGTTAATATCATGGGTTTTATTCTAATCCTTCTTTTTAATCCATCGAGAGTTATCAAATCAAATCACCATAACACTAACATGGAAACTTCTCCAATCAAATTTGATGTGTTATGTGATCTGAACCGCAGCCCGACCGACCGGACGAGCTGGATCGGATCGAGGCCGCAGGAGGGCGAGTCATCTACTGGGACGGCGCTAGAGTTCTAGGCGTGTTAGCAATGTCACGAGCCATTGGAGACAATTACTTGAAGCCTTATGTGAGTTGCGAGCCAGAGGTAACGATAACAGATCGAGTGGATGAAGATGAATGCCTTATATTAGCGAGCGACGGGTTATGGGACGTGGTGTCAAACGAGACAGCATGCGTCGTGGCTCGCATGTGTCTCCACAGGAAAGCTCGGGGTGAAAGTCGCCGACAGTCGGAGGAGAAGGTTGGGTCAAGGAGTAAACAGAGGAACGGAGAAATCTTGGACAAGGCGTGTTCGGAGGCGTCAGTATTGTTGACAAAGCTGGCACTGGCGAGGCACAGCACCGACAATGTCAGCGTTGTCGTGGTCGATCTTAGGAGGGGACACGACGTTGATGACCACTAATTAATTATTCGAAAGACTCTTTTATCTTTTTTTCTCTTTTTTTTCTTTATGCTATTCTTATGCATTCCTTCCGAGAGCTGTGAGTAAACAAAAGTTGCTCTCCAAACAAAACATTGTAAGATGGAGACATAGCCGGAATTACCAAAGGGTAAGTCGGGTTTTGTTGTTTGGTGTATTGTCTGAAAAATACAAGCGTCTTAAACTTTGAAGTTAAGCTTCTCCGGAGAGCCAATTGGTCCTCCTGGGAAACCAACTTTCAATTGACACAAAACTCAACGCTCTGAAATCAGTCAAATCTCACATCTGCTTGCTGTCAGCTTCTTCTCCATGGTTCTTTAAGGCCTTTAGTTTTCTGTAACCCTTGTCCGTACCAAAAATCCTGAGGAAAAAATTGAAATATTCTCCATGAGAACTACAGAATCAGAAGTTGTTAACGACCTCCTTTACTAGACATGTACTCCGAAAAAGATCATACCTGAGAACTCAAACTACTACTTAATATCCAAGATTCTACTGGTTGTGGAGATGCTAAAAAGCTTAAAGGGTGCCCATAACAAGTTTATAAAAACGACTTGATAAAAATGGAACTAGTTATAAGCCAAAAGTCGCAGAGTATTCACCAAAATGCCAAGGGATAAAGTTCAGATGTATACCAGTCCATATACACGAAAGTTGACGAATAGTTGCCAGACTTTGTGTAGAGTAGTCGGTGATGATAATCATGAAAGTCGGCACTGTAAATACATTGGAAAAACCAAATTATGCAGTATTAAGATTTATGATGATACTTCTTGATTAACACAGCTAGATTAGTTGTGTGATCTTACCCCCCATAGAGTGGAAGAAAATTTGAGGGGCTCCATGGGAAGTGATAACCACAATGTGCCTCAACTGTCTCAAGAACTCTAAGCACCATCCACAACCAGAGAGTAATCAGGTGGGGACCCGTGAGAGCAGGACCAACAATGGTAGCAAAACCCAGGAATAGAATCTCAGCAGGATGGGCATATTCGGATGTCAAACCAAATGGTGTAGCATATCTGTAATATCAGCAAAATGGATCCTATAAGGACCATCACAGATTAACACTGTCAAGCACATACAAATGGTGAATACTAGAACTTACTCGTGATGTACACTGTGCACGTTCTTATAAAGCCATTTTGTGTGCAATATCCGGTGTCCCCAGTAGAACACAAAATCCTCAATGATGAAATAGAAGAGTATCTGCGCAGACATTACTTTCCTGCAAGAGGATGACCAAAGACAATATCATATACAATATAAAGAATTATTCCTTTCATCCAGCTCAATGCTCGCATGTTTATCTAATTCCAATGGGAAGAGTTTAACATCAGAACCCAAAGGAAAAAGCTTTAGCACTAAAGAACCTGATAATACCAGGACGGCAGGGGAAGACCACTCCGCATGCCCATGAATTTGAACACAGGATAGGAAGCCAACATCAATGGCAAATTTACGCAGAAATGATAAAGCAGCAAACGGGTTATACATTTTTCCTGCGCTGCAGGGCTGTTATTTTTTGTCTGCAAAGGACCAAACAACCATAGTGTAAATATAAAACTTGTGCTTGAATTAAGGCAGAAAGTTTATCAAAGTAGAAACACTTATATGTTTACAAGCACTACTAATATCGACTAAAGGCAGAAAATTTGAATTAAAGTGATTCTTAGTTGGTTTCTTTCTTGATATCTAATCGAACAGAAAAGAGTATGCAAAGCCATATTTGCCAATATATACCCAAAAGAGCCATTCAGCGACGAGAATAAGAAAACACAAACCTGAATTTTGTACTTGTTCAGCAAACCAGCCCTTTCTAGATATATGAAAGGAAGTCCCGACAAGAAGAAGACGCTTTCATGGAGGACGAAACTCCCAATGCACGCCAATTGAAAGTCGCTAAAATGTGTTATAAGGTACTGCATTATTATGAAAAAAGTTTCAGTTATCAATTTCTGAAAACATGCTGACCTCATCCATTCAGTCTCACTCATTGCATATAACCCTAAAATGGACCTACAAAATAACATGCTCGAGAAGAACAAACGCCTACCAGCATAAGTTCATTCATCGTAATCATCCCAAAAACTAAAACACCATTGTCTGTATCACCACCACTTTGGCTGATTCTTATTACCTCCAAAAAGGATCTAAAACAAATAAAAGTCTATAGAACTGAAAGTCCATGCAATATCTAAGTAGTAATCCATCAAGATGGTAAGTTTGCCAATCAATAACTTAAAAGCCCGATAGTTCAGTAATCTACATGCCAGTAAACCGATCGAGCAAAGGCCACGAAGCATATTCGATGGTCATTCGTATCATCTTCGTACTAAATCCGCTCAAACTCCCAGTACACACAGAGACTTGGATCACGCTCGAAATCCCGGTCTCTTTGACACTAACACGGTCAAATTAAAAAAAAAACAGTCGACAAAGAAACCAAATCTAACACAAAGGAAAAGATCACACCAATCCAAAAATCTATAGCGGTTAATCAAATCGCGAAAACAGTCGCGGAGACTCTCGTGTCACAATGCCGCGAAGAGAAACGCGGAGCGAAGAAAACCGGGAAATCGCAAAGAGACGGAGGAGGAAGATGAAGATAAAGATTAAGAGAGTACCTGCCAACTGAATTCGATGAAGGAAGCCATGGAAGAGAGAGCTTGGTGAGTCGATCTCTGCGACGGAGGGAGAGAGTAGTCGTAGAAGAAGAGCCACCACGAGTGAGTGAGGAAGACAGACTGTAACGCAAAGGGAATCTGGTTTCTGGGCTTCTCTATTTCTCACTGACTATTAAAAAGAATATTTTGTGGTTTTCAAATGGAAATTTAATTTCTCTACACAGATTTTTATTTATTATTTCGGGATTTTTTTAGAAGGTTATCTTCATTATATAATAAAACTAAAATCAACAAGTCATTTTATTCATTTAAAAAAATCTTTTACTCATCATTAAAAGAATCCAACAACATTAAAAGATAACATAATTAAACCACAATGAATATGTAATGAATAGAAATCGACTCATTTCTCAAGGTGGAACATTCCAAAAAATAAAATTATGGTATAATGTAAATGTTTTAATATATATATATATATACTTCGTGTGTATTTGTGTGGAAAGTGGAAGCAAATACCCCAAAACCACATGCAACAATTTGAGAAATGAAGTGAACATGTGGCGAATTCTATAAAATGTTAATTTATCATGTAAAAGGAAAAAAGAATAATATTGTGACATAAATTTATTGAATATATAAAAGTGAATTTTGTTACAAAAGAAAAGATAACAAAAATGTCTGAGCCCGGGTTCGAACCGGGGACCTCTAGTGTGTGAGACTAGCGTGATAACCAACTACACCACCCAGACTTGCTGTTGTATAATTTATTATTTTTTAATTATTTCATAATTGATATTATTTTGAAAAAATAGGTTCACCCTACTTGGGGAGATTGTCTGTAAGGGATATAATAGATGAAATTTTGATTTTTGACATTTTTACAGTTTTTTCCGTCTCAAAATAGAATAATATTCATTCTTTTAATATTCAATTTTTTATTTATTTCAAAAGTTTGTAATACAAACCGTCATTTGAGGATGTTTTAAAATATCTAAAGGATTTTCGGACGATTTTGCCTATTTTAATAGATGTGGATGTAATAAGAGATGCTAGCGAAAGAGCTTCAAAGGAGCATCTGAATTTCATGAATAATAATAATACAGTAATCTCTGGACTGTTTAAGAATTCTACAGTCTCTCATCTTCCTCCGTTTTCAGTCGGCCAACAGCTATGCTTTATGATAAACACGGCTCAGCCTTTGTCCGTCTCAGCATGGTAAAGGAAATGACACTATTCGCCCATATTTCCAACGTAGCAATTCTACAAAAAGAATCATAATCTCAGACAAAAAGAACATTCACAAATTGAAATCTCGCATTGAGAATCGATCAACACTTGAAAAATGTACCTAGCGTAGCATAACATTATAAGATGTATGTAATAAGCCTTTGAAAAGTTTACCTTTTGGAGATTTCTGAACTAAAACATTACAGCAGCCAAATGATGTTGTGTTATAGGAACTGAGTTCGTTTATCGGCAGGCTTGAGAATCTGGAACGAGCACATTAAGCCGTCATCCACGCTCATCATGGCCCCAGCATTGTCAAATTCTCCGCAATAGTTTGGGGCAGAAAATATCGTCACAAGCTGTCTATCAGCAAAGAACTCATACCCATCTTCAACAACCTGGCACGAGAATGAGTACCTGAATTAAACTACATGTTTACGATAATTAACTTGAGACGGAAATTAATTTGACCAAAACCTGGTGGGCACGACAGATAAGGTCCATATCATTCTTTTGCAGAAATTCTGCAACTTTATCGGGTCCAAACGTGTATGAAACACCACGATCATTCATTCCCCAGCCTTTGACGTCTCCACTAGGATCCGACCAAAGTAAATCACACACCAAACCTGAATCCGGAATATCCATTGGGCGTGGCATATTCCTAATCTGGTCCAAATTTGTCAAATCTGGCGAAATCCCACCATGCATACATAATATTCTGTCATCAATTAGGGCAGCCACAGGAAGACAGTTAAAACAATCGGTGAATGTTTTCCAGAGTCTGACACTGAACCTGCGCTTGCACTCATCGTAGAAACCATAAATACGATTGATGGAGGCACATTCGTGATTCCCTCTCAATAAGAAGAAGTTCTCAGGATATTTGATCTTGTAAGCTAAAAGAAGGCAAATTGTTTCCAAGCTTTGCTTGCCACGATCTACATAGTCACCTAAGAATAAGTAATTCGCCTCAGGAGGGAAGCCTCCGTACTCAAAAAGCCTCAACAAATCTGTATACTGCCCATGAATATCACCTGCAAAAGAAAGCACAAAAGAGAACCATCACGTAGCGAAGTAGAACAAAACATGGAAAATGCATGATAAACTAAATATATTGAGATATGCATAACAGGGATCAATCATGCATGCCCAATAATCGTATTAAACCAGATTATTCTCCCATTTTGTTGCAGATATATCTTTGAACCTTCACAACAGTTCGGTGGATAAAGCGTATAAATGTAAGCTTTCCCAGGAACCCTTACACGAAACCAATCTAAAGTTTATACAACCCTTGTTCCAAATCTTCTCTCTTTAAGGCTGATTCGTTTGTAAAATAGAAACAAATCTCACCGCATTCAGAATTTCATTTCCCCTTTTGTTCCATTGGCTCGAGCCAACATTAAAGCTCGGAACTTTCAACCATAGAAATGACTTCATTATGACATTCATAACTCAGATACATTATACGCATTCCTTATTGTTCAATTATCACATACATTGGTACGTCCGATGAGAATTGAACAGTCCTACGGGCGCTGCCACTAAATTCTAACCATCGAACGATTTATTCATTTCCATGAGAACTAAACTCGGAATCAGATTCAACCACTTTAAGCTCACATACAAATACCCAGATGCATAAAATAGAAGCCCAGCAAAAGAAAACTATGCAAACAATACAAGAACAAAAAAAAAACAGAAAGAAAACCCTAAAAAAATGGAAAAGAAAAGACAATAAATCTGACCGCAGATCTTGATAGGCGCTTCAAGCTCGAGAAGATTGGGTTGTTGAAGAAAGATTTCTCTGGAGGCGGTACAGAGCTGACGAATTTCACCTTCTTTCAGGTGAACTTGCTTCCCGGATCCTGGCCTTGTGTTTCGAAACTCCACCAAACGACATATTATATCGTCCAAAACCGCGGGTTCAATCGCCCGTTGTTGCTCCACCGGCTTCTCCGCCATCGTCCGAGTGAACAGAAAGTTTCAAAACCTCGACGAGATTCCGATCTACGTATTCAAGAGATTCAAAATGACGAACAGACGATCGGAGATTCCGAACGAAACGAACTTGCCGTGGCGTTTGACGAGAGGCGGAAGGAGGAGACGATCGATGCTCAGATGACTTGGTTTATTATTGTTCTTTTTTCTTTCCTATTCTTTCGATATTTTGTCTTCGGTGTGACACGTTTGAATTGGGCCTTGTGGGCCTTCATCTATATAACGTATAAATTTTTTTTCTATATACTTTAGTTATTATTTTAATTAATTGCTTAATTCTAGGTTTAAATGTTGACTTTAGAAAATTACTTAATGTTATTTATTCTTAATCATTGTGACTTTTAGTAAATTAGGTATGATTGATCCTCCATTTTCTTTGGAGTTAATAATTTTAAATTTTCCTTTTTTGGGCCATTTTTTTACTCTATTCTATTGGACATAAAATGCATTATCAAAATAAAATTAGATAAATAGAGATTCTAATTTATTCTCTTGCATGTCATCAAAATATTTTTTTTATTTTTTATTCTATATTAATTACCATTTATAAATTAATTTAAATAAATTATATATAAGTAATATTAATATTTTAAAGAAACACAAAATATTTATATTAATTTTGGAGGATATTTTAGTTATTATATCTGTAGATAAATAAAATAGCAAATTAATAAATAATAAAAACAAACATGTTTATATATTTATTTGAAATAAAATTTAGTAAATTATTAAATTTGAACAAAATAATTATTAAAAAATATTGATTTTTATGCATTCTCTTTTTTAAGCTTTCAAATTATCAAAATAATTATTTTTTTATTTTATATTAATTATCATTCATAAATTACTTTAAATAAATTATATATTAATAATATTAATATTTTAAAAAAACACAAAATATTTATATTAGATTTAGAGGATATTTTAGTTAGTATATATGTAAATAAATAAAAATCAAAGACAATAGGTTGAGGTTTGCGCAAGAGAAACACACAATGTTGATTGGGTATGCAGATTCTGAGTTAGCAAAAATTTCCATAGAAACAAAATAATATTAAAAAATATTGATTTTAGTTATATGTATTTAAAAGTAGTTATCTTGAAGAATATAATATCATAATTTATTTTGAATTTACATATATTTTTTAAATTCATCTTTAAAACAAACATTTACATGTGATATGTGGGTTATAACCTAATTATTAAAAATAATCTAGAAAAAGAATTCACACAATTTGTGGATTTGTAAAAAGATTAATAGATTCTGAATTAATTTATTATAAATCGATTATCAAATAAAATTGACAATAATGTCAAAGGTGTATATATTTTTGTGTAAAAATAGATAATAATATTTATTAAAAAGACCCAAAAATTATAAAAAATAATTTTATATAGTTAAATGATAATATTAAACGAAAATAAATTTTATATAATTTTTTATAATACACCAAGATGAAAATAAACGAAATATATTGAAAGTCATATATCAATATGAAAATTAAAAATAATAAATATTTATAAATCTAAATATTTAAGTAAAAATAATTGTATATAGTTAAATAATAAGTTTAAGTGAAAACAAATTTTTATATAATTCGTTTGTAATACACCAAGATGAAAATAAACCAACAAAAATTAGAAAATATTGAAAGCCATATATCAAAGTAAAAATTAAAATAATAAATATTTATAAATCTAAATCTTTAAGCTATGGATATTTAAAATCTTGTATAAATTTTTCATTAAAATTAATCTTGTAATTTTTTGAATTTTATTATCTTGACATATTTGGCAACCTTGTAATATTTTCAACATTATATATAATATTTAATTATTATATCAATCAAAATATATATATGAATAACCTCTAAACTATATCTGTCACTAATGATGAAGATAAAATCCATTAGAAATATATTATTTGTATCAACTAGAATGAAATCGGAACTATCGATTTAAACATCGCAATTATAAAATTCTAAATTGAAACTAGACATAAAAAACCAAAGAACATCCATCTAAAATTACACTCAAATACATGAATATATATATATATAAATAAAGAGGTGAATAACATATGCTTTATGAAAATACATGTGAAATTTTTAAATTTTATTTAAATAATTTAGATAGTTATCAAAGATCTTTATTTTGTAATAGAAAATTATTTAAATTATCATTATTCATTAAAAAATTTATCAATGTGCGTAGCATACATCTAAAATATATAATGTATATTTTATATAGTAAATAAATAATAATACAAATATTAAAAAAACAACAATAATAATAATTAAATAATTTATACTATTATTATAATATGATAGGAATATTTTGAAATATTAAAATATATTGGAATGATGGTTTAATATGACCAAACAACTAATATATGAGAAATTTCACATTTTTAATAATAAAAATATTATTAAATATATGGTTCAAAAGGAGATAAATTATATATATAAAAGTTCTTGCAAATGGTGGCTTTTGGTGAAGCCACCTCATCAACCAATTTTTTTATTATTTTATTTTGGAATACAAAAAGTCACCTCATTTATCACCTTAAATCTCCATCTAAACATTTTTCACTAAATTTTTTATATTTAAAATATCAATTTTAAATGTTTTTACATATGAGAAGTTTAACATGTAAAAACTTAAACAATTAGATGAGTAAAAATAAAATTTTCATTTATCAACTTAAATCTCCATCTAAACATTTTTCACTAAATTTTTTATTATTTAAAA
>CM071863.1:5809216-5822909 GCA_036759665.1 Gynandropsis gynandra | reverse complement strand
AATTTCAACTCTATAATAAAAAAAACTGATAAAAATCCGCGCATCGCGCGGGTCTTTCCTAGTTATTATTAATAATAATATAGAATAACGTGTATTTCCAATTTTAAGGTAAAATGTAAAATTACCAATGTAATCTAAAATTTTTGACCCAAACTAATCATTCTTAATTAATATCACCAAACTCCTTCCTTCCCCACCCTCGTCTCTTATCTTCAACATTTATAGTCGATTCTCACCCTTGCATTCCCCTCACGCCATCGTCTCCCTCGGTGTCTCTTTGAATTCCTTTACACCATCATTTTCTTTGGCGTATCTTCACATTCCCTTCCCTCTATTTCCATCCTTGGCAACTTTTCGCCTCCCTCGGTGTCTCTTCATCACTGATCTGTCGTCTACCTTATTCGAATTTCACACCGTCAACTCATTCGCCCGAATCTCATATCGTCACGTTCCTCGTTCGTCTCTATAACCTTCCATATCCTTCTCTGCTCGCCTATGTAGCTTCAAGGAAGAGAATCCTCGTCTCGTCTATATAGATCTATTGTACCTCACTGGAATTCGCGTCGTCGACCTTCCCTCTGAATATAACATCGTCAAATCCTTCATTTGAATATCGCGATGTCATGTTCCTCATTCGCCTCTGTAGCCTTTCCTCGTCTCTTTCGTATCATTCTATATTTGCTTACGTGGTTTCTAATATGAGTAACTCGAATCACATCATTTTCTGCATGCATTGGCCTTCATTATTTTTCTTTGAATTTATAGAAAAAATGGTGATTTTATAGGCTTTAATGCGACAATTGGTAAGTACAAAAATGGTTATATATTCCTGTTGTAACGTTGGTTATCCACTAATATTTTTAATTTTTCACAAAACGAAATTAATATTTTGAAACATTTGTAGTTTTCTTTCTTTTAAACCCTTTATAAAAAATGCATTATTCTAGTTTTAGTATAAATTTTTAAATTTAACGTCTTCTTTTAATCACCGTAATAATATTATTTCTGGTAGCTCAAACAATCTAAATATCTGGATAGATACATTTACATCGCGTAACTCTAACTCAGGTCTTCGATATATTGTTTTCAAATCTTGTTTGATTGTATTTTATCCTTTGTTTTTCTAGTCACATTCAAAATAAAGTTGATGACGCAATATGAGTGTTTTCAATATGGTAGTTCCAAAAAGTACTACATTATATCACTTATACCATTCATCTTCGCCTTATGGTTTTTTATGCCTATGATTTCCACCATATTCCATCGATTTTTGTAAATCTACCATCATGTTTAGTCATTCATAAAGTATTTGTGTTCTTATTTGCATGTATAGTGCCTCTTCTTTTTGTACCATATTCTTTTGAAAATATGTTTTTTATCTTTTCTGAATGTATGTCCACGGGGAAAAGTTTTCTATGACAATCAAACAAACATGGTTTTTCCACATGTACTAGACAAAACGTATCTGTATTCTCCATACAGTATGGACATATCAGTCTCTCATGCGTGCTCCATCCAGATATTATAGGCATAGAAAAATCGCTAATTGTACACAACAAGATCGTTTTCAATGTGAAATTTTGCTTCGCACTTCCGTCATAAGCAACAATTTCATTCTTCTACAAATCTCTTAATTCATAAATTAAGAGTTGGAAAAAGACATTGAAATGTTTCTTTGGATGTTATGGTTCTGAATCAGCAACGTCCAAAACATGAATTCTCTTTCGGACACATATTTGGAGGTAAATTATACGGAGACACAATCACATGTCACAGAGAATATTGACTTTCGGATTGTCAATATGGACTAAAACCATTGGTGCACAGACAAAGATAAACATTTCTCGTTTATACGTATACTCAGGAAATATTTCATTGAAATCCTTTCAAGCCTTACCATCCGATGAATTTTGCATTATCCCTTCACTCGTCGAGTATTAGGCGTGTCATCTCATTGCCTCAACGGTCTTTTATTAATATAAATTTTTCAGTCCGTTTTCCATAGGAATATAGAACATATTATTGTACGATATATATTTTCATGAAGATGGTATTTTTGGACGAGACCTGCTTACACCGAAAAATTTACATTCCAACATATTGTTACCTTCTCCAAAAAAATATGCAACTATTTCTACAAACATCAATTTTCTTATATGGAATTTTAAAATATTTTAAAACATTTTTTTTCATAATATGTCTCAGGAGCTTGATTATTTGGCGGTAAATATTTACGCATGGTTTTGAAAAATTAATTCATGCAATGTTTCGCTACATTGTAGTATGTTTTTATACTCACCAATCTTGATGACAATGATAAACGATACTAACATTCACGAAAACTTTCATATATAGTTTGTTTCGTTAAATCCAATAGGTTGAAAAATCTGTGTGTCTCATTGTTCGACATCTCTTCATGAATTTCTAAAAAACTTCACGAAAAGCATTTGACACGAATTCCACATATGGATTGGTCATCGTCATTTCACAATGAACCTTTTCATTTCTTTTCATTTCTTGTGCTTCTTTCACATTATCTCCAACATCACAATTTTCACAATGAAAGAACCAAATTTCATAATTCTCTTCGAGACCCACCTTGTAATGTATTGGCAAACAATTTGTGACTTCGATACTTCATGTTTTGCATCTTTTTCAGGGACATAACATTGTCTCATGTTCTTGACACAAAGGTTGTATCAACCCAAAACTCATGAACTCCTCCAATCCATGTAAGAATTCTTGTATAATTTTTTTGGTTACTGGATCTTTTATACATCCACTCTCTCGATCTGTATATATCTCTATTTGAAGAAGATGATAATGTTTGAAAATATATTTTATGTTAATGTTTTGGTGGTAAGCAATTCGAGTTTATTGTATAAATAGTGAACATTCCAATGAATATCCGTTAGAAATACCAATAGATTTCCGTTGAAATAAAACGTTTGATTATTCCAATGGTCGTACCGAATTCCAAATTTTTCTAATGGACATTCATTGGAATATATTACCGGTTTTCAACGGTCTTCCAGTGGACGCATCAACAAATTTTCAGCAGATTGTATCCGTTGAGTGTCTATTGGAAATGCTAATAGATTGCAACAGACTTTTGACCGTTGATAATTCTCCAATTTTTGTTACAATCCATTGTAAAAAATATCAACGGACGGATCCATTGATCCGTCTATTGAAATTTGACTGTTTTTTTGTAATGTAACCACATCAAACCCACTATTCTCAAATATTGTCCTCTATTTTTGGATTAATACTATAAAATAGCCATTATACATCCATCCATTTTTGGATCAATACTCGTTGCTACAAAAATAGATGATTATCTCTCAAAAACCTTTAATTTCTTACAGACATCTAGTACTTTCTTGTCCTAAGGTGTTATCGTCACATTTGTTCAGTTATACCATGTTTTATACATTGGCGTGAATGTCATATATAAAGAAAAACATATAAAAAAAGAAGGTTAAACACGATACTTTGACAAACTAATGTGCAACATGTCATTTCAACACATCGAATTGACAAAATATTGTCATTATAAAGTAGTCATCATACCTCTAATCATTTTTTAATTAATCCTCGTTGATATAAAAATAAATAGTTATCCCCCACAAACCATGAATTTCTTGTAGACATGCAATGCCTTCTCATCCCAAGCTGTTATCGTCAAATATGTCCCCCTATAACGAAAAATATGTCAAATATTTTTCATCTATTCAAATGGAAAATATATAATGAAAAAGAAGACTAAACACAAAACTGTGACACGATGAAGCGTAACATGATTCTTTATAATGTGAAGGAATTATCTTGTTGTGTATCCCTAATTGTATGAACAGGCACATAAAAAACAATGAAAATTTTATATATTACGAAATTATTAAAATATATATTGCAAATTATATATAAAAATGTATGTGATGCAAACCTAGAGATTCAATTCAAATTGGCAAGTGCAATAAAGTTATCAATTGTTTTAAATCTATAAATTTTCTTAACGATAGACATTCCACATTAAACAATTTCAAACGTTTTGATTGTAATGGTAAACCGAATTGAAACTTTAGTGTCCGAAAACTTGAATTTCTCTTTGTTCTTAACCACATCAAAATTACTAATCTCAAAGATCGATCCTTCTTTGAACACATCAAATTGATAACAACGTTGTTATTATAAAGTAGCCATTATACCTCAACATTTTTGTATTAATACTTGTTGCTGTAAAAAGATATGGTTGTCTCTAAAAACCTCATTTTTTACAGACATCTAATTCCTTCTCGTCCAAATTGTTATCATCACATCTCTCCTCGTATAACATGTTTGATACATTTGTGTGAATGTCAAATATATAATTGGAAAAACATATAAAGAAAAAGAGAAAAGTAAACACAATACTCTCACAAGGTGAGACGCAAAATGATTCTTTGTAATGTAAATTTAATTCTCTTGTTTTGTATCTCTAGTCGCACAATCACGACCAATAACATCTATAACAAACAATGATGAAACGTTTATAAATTAGAAACATTAAAATATGTACTAATATATTAGCCATTATGCCTCCAACAATATTTGGATTAATACTCGTTGATAGAACAACATCGGTTGTCCCTCAACTCGAATTTCTTGCAAATACTGATCCTATATAACATGTTTGATATATTGTTGTGAATTTCATATACAAATGAAAAAATATGTAAATAAAAAGAGAAGATTGAACACAATACTCTGACAAACGAATGCGTTATAATGCGGAAAAATGTGTAACCCTAATTGCATGAACCCGGCTAATAACATTTATTACAAATGAAAAAAAGATGAAAAGTTTTATATATTAAGAAAACATTAAATATGTATTAAACATTTATATAAAAAGTATACGATTCAAACCTGGCAATTTAACATACAAATTGGTAAGCGCAATAAAGTTGTCACTTGTTTTAAACCTAAAATTTTCTATAATGATAAACGTTTACATTCAACGATTTCACACATTATGGTCGTAATGGTAGACCGAATTGCAACCTTGGTACGAGTCAACTTGAAGTTTTCATTGCTCCTAAGTACATCAAAACCACTAATCTCAAAGATTGCTCATTTTTTGAAAAAAATTGCGTGAGACAGTTTAGAAAATTATAAGGTATTAATGCTTCTTATTCCAATGAAAAAAATAGGTCAAATATATGAGTTACTATAAAATTATAAAATATATTAATAAAAGCTTATTATATTAAACAAAAATTTCTGAAAATAACATATATAACATAAAATATTTAGAAAGTTTCACACATAAGTAAACTTGTAATGTAATTATAGGAAACGTAAATAATTTGCAATGTAATGTGTACACTAAAAGTTAATAATAGTTTATTAACTTATAAAACATAATATAGGAGGAAAAATATTTTTTTAAATAATTATATGGTAATAAATGTTAAATTGATATTACAAATTTATAGTAAAATAAATGACTAATTAAGTATTATATTATCTTTCAATTTTTTAATAATTGGTGGATGCCATTGGCGTAAACCATATGAACAAAATGAAGAATTACATTTCATTTGTATTATTACCGATCAATTTAAAAACTTGGGGTAAACTAAAAAAACCTTCAAAAATAACTTTTAATAAAAAAAAATCCTACACTTTTAATTCATAAAAAACCTTTAAAAATAACTTCTAATCAAGAAAAACCCTACACTTTTAACTCATAAAAAAACCTTCAAAAATAACTTTTAATAAAAAAATTCTGCACTTTTAACTCATAAAAAAACCTTCAAAAATAACTTTTAATAAAAAAACCATACACTTTGAACTCATAAAAAACCCTAAACTATATTTTTTAAATAAAAAAACATTTAACAGAAAAACAACAAACAACGTTTAGTTAAACATAAGAGATTTTATAAATTTCTTTTTTTTATGGTAAACTTTTCTACATCGTTTAACATGAATTTTTTATTCATATATATGATGGACAATTTTAAACTTTTGAATTAGTTTTTAGGATTAGATAGATCTAAATCTATATTTGAATATGGTTTCAAAATATAGTTCGTTCCGATTTAAAACATATTCAAATATAGATTTAGATCTATCTAATCCTAAAAACTAATTCAAAAGTTTAAAATTGTCCATCATATATATGAATAAAAAATTCATGTTAAACGATGTAGAAAAGTTTACCATAAAAAAAATTATAAAATCTCTTATGTTTAACTAAACGTTGCTTGTTGTTTTTCTGTTAAATGTTTTTTATTTAAAAAATATAGTTTAGGGTTTTTTCATGAGTTAAAAGTGTAGAGTTTTTTTTATTAAAAGTTATTTTTGAAGGTTTTTTTTATGAGTTAAAAGTGCAGGGTTTTTTTATTAAAAGTTATTTTTGAAGGTTTTTTATGAGTTAAAAGTGCAGATTTTTTTTTTATTAAAAGTTATTTTTGAAGGTTTTTTTGAGTTTACCCCTAAACACTTTTATTTGATAAATTAATTCCAACTGAAATACATTGATTATTAGATTGGTTTGAAACAAATATAATTACCGATTAATATAATTTTGAAAAGTCGATGTGATTCATACGTAGATTGATTTTGTAGGTTTGATTAGTTAATGTTATTGAGATATTAATTTAATTGTATTGAAATGCATTGTATGGATTAACTGAAATTAATTGTAACACTGAATTCATTTGTTATAGCAAAATAGTGCTCATCCAATTACTGTAACCTGTTTAGTGCTCATCTGTTTAATTGGTGAAATTTATTTCACTAAATTATATAGCATGATGATTAGGTATCATAAAGAAAATATTTAATTAATTTTTATTATTTTCATTGATTCACGCATTCAAACTAAGGTATAGTAGAAATGAAATGAATTTAGAATTGTAAAGCAAATTGTGCCAATAAAAATTGTCTTCCATTTATAATATAAGTTGATTAATACAAATTAATTGATATGGGTATAAAATAATTCCAGTTGGTGTAATTATATGTATACATATGAATTTGATGTAATATGATGTAGTTCATTAACATGCACGATTTAATGACGATTAGTCAATTGAAAATAATGTGAGTATCACTATACAGAGAAATATGATAGTTGGAATTAATCTATAATTGACTTGGAATTTACATGTATGATTTAATAGAAATAAATGACTTAGAATTACATCTATATATTAAAAGTTCAACAATTTGGAGGTTTCTCATGCATTCTCTTTTTTCAAGCGTCCACATCATCAAAGTTTCTTTTTGTTTTTTTTATTTTACATTAATTACCATTAATAAATTATTTTAAATGAATTATATATTGGTAATATTAATATTTTAAAGAAACACAAAATATTTATATTAATTTAGAGAATATTTTAGTTATTATATTTTTAAATAAATAAAAAACATAAGAATTAATACATTATATATATAAAAATTATTGCAAATGGTGTATTTTGGTGAACCCACCTCATCAACCAATTTTTTATTTTATTTTATTTTGGAATACAAAAAGTCACCTCATTTATCACTTTAAATCTTCATCAAAACATTCTTTACTAAACTTTTTATTATTTAAAATATCAATGTCAAAAGTTTTTACGTATGAGAAGTTCAACATGTAAAAAATTAAACAATTAAATGAGTAAAAATAAAACATCCAATTTAAACGTTTTTATCTATAAAAAGTTCAACATGCAAAAAATTAAACAATTAGACGAGTAAAAATAAAACATGTTTTGTCCCTTAGAAGTTCAACCGCATTCTTCTCATGTTCTCTTCATCTCTAAAAGATGGAGCTCTCGCCGTCGTCGAATCAAAACCTCACACTCATGTCGATCTCCTCTTCGAATTCTATCGAACGACCTTTGTATCTAAGCTCTGATAATCCAAAAGAGATGATGGATTCGTTTCTCCTTATGTCGGATCTTCAAATGAAAATCGGTTTCCAACCGATCAAGTTATCCCTTTTACATATGAAAAGGTAAAGATTTGTTTCTCCTCATGATACTTTCCTGAATGGTTTGTATCACTACTCGAATGATACAATTCGTATTCTAGCTTATTGTTGGCCGACGAACTCTTGACGCTTGGCAGGCGAATCTCGAAGCTCCTCCTCCACCTCCACTTCTTCGTCTTGGTCCTTAAGGTAAAGAAATTGATATCTCGACAAAGACGAAGAGGGCGTCACGGATGATAATGTGGATGATCATCTCGACACCATCGTTGTTGGCTTGAATCCTGAAACCATCGTTGTCAGCTTGAATCCAGGCACCATCACTTTCGGTGAACCCATGTAAGTTCAAAATGCTTGACCATCAATTGTATGAAAAATGATTCGATAAACCAATATTGATATTTTTAGTCCTTAGGGATGGAAATAATGTGTTACTTTTCTTCACATGATCTCTAAGATCTGAGGTAAGGACTGTTTCATCCTAAAGTTGGAGACGAGCCTGATAGTGAAAGGTTACTGTTGCAAATGTATAAAAGTTGTGCAAATGGTGGCTTTTGGTGAAACCACCTCATCAACCAATTTTTTATTTTATTTTATTCTGAAATATAAAAATTCACCTCTTTCATCACTTTAAACCTTCATCCAAACATTCTTTACTAAATTTTTTATTATTTAAAATATCAATTTTAAATGTTTTTACGTATGAGAAGTTCAACATGTAAAAAATTAAACAATTAAATGAGTAAAAATAAAATTCTAATTTAAACGTTTTTATCTCGAAAAAGTTCAACACACAAAAAATTAAACAATTAGACAAGTAAAAATAAAACATGTTTCGTCCCTCAGAAGTTCAAGCGGCTTCTTCTCATGTTCTCTTCATCTCTACAAAATGGAGCTCTCGCCGTCGTTGAATCGAAACCTCACACTCATGTCGATCTCCTCTTCGAATTCTAGCAAACGACCTCTGTATCTAAGCTCTGATAATCCGAGGGAAATGATGGATTCGTTTCTCCTTACGTCAGATCTTCAAGTGAAAGTCGGTTTCCAACCGATCAAGTTGTCCCTTTTACATATGAGAAGATATAGATTTGTTTCTCCTCATGTCGCCTTCTTGAATGCTTTGTATCACTACTCGAATGATACGATTCACGTTCTAGCTTATCGTTTGCAGACGAACTCTTGATGCTTGACAGGCGAATCTCGAAGCTCCTCCTCTACCTCCACTTCTTCGTCTTGGTCCTTAAGGTAAGGAACTTGATATCTCGACAAAGAAAGAGGGCAACACTGATGATAACATAGATGATCATCTCGACACCATCGTTGTTGTCTCGAATCCCGAAACATCGTTGTCGGCTTGAATCCAGGCACCATCCCTTTCGATAAACCCATGTAAGTTCAAAATGCTTGACCATCAATTGTATGAAAAATGCTTCAATAAACCATTGTTGATATTTTTAGTCCTTAGGGATGGAAATAATGTGTTACTTTTCTTCACATGATCTCTAAGATCTGAGGCGAGGATTGTTTCATCCTAAAGTTGGAGACGAGCCTGATAGTGAAAGGTTATTGCATCTGAAAATCAGACAGTTCGATAGATAACCCCATTGGGCCTTTTTGTTGTGCAACCCTACTATAAGAGGTAAATTATTATGTAGGTCTTTACAAGCTTAAAGAGATGGAGAAAGGGCTTCGCCTTTATTTCCATCCATTGAATATTGCCGCTATTAAGGTTTCTATTAAAATAAATGCATATAGACATTTTCAAACATCGATGCATAACAAAATTAAAGGTTAGCCATATTTTTTTGATGCCATGGTCTCGATCATTGACGCCTTTTTATTTTGGTGATATGATTTAGTGATTTTGTAAGGAAGAAAGTTTTTGGTTTGCTCTTTATATCCTCACTTATGTTTTTATGTAAAAATGACTATCCAGTTCTTTTTCCTGGTGTAAACGCAACAGTTCCCTACGTATTCATCGTAGACTTGAGATGCTTCAAAGTATGTAACCTAAGAGTTGTTTTCTTTTTTGTGAGAAAAGTACAGTTTGCTGCTTCGATTTGTTTGGCAAGCACCAAACCTTCAATGTCCCAATCTATATCACAAAAGATTCAAGAATTTACATCTTCTACTTAGACACTGATGGGAAAAATAGGTTTTTTTTCATCCTATGTTGAGGAACATGTATGATTATGTCATGATGATTATGAATTCTCAGTCGTGTGGGTAGCCTATGATCATGTATGCATTAGAAAGGATTCCCTGAAGTTTTTCTCCACTTTGTAAGAGATGAAAGACTTCTATTCAAATGCTAAAGTGAAGATCAACGTAATGGATCTACTTTTCACCCACTTTTGCTAATTCTACCAAGGGTTTAGGATCTCCACCAAGAGTTCCACCAGGTTAAACTTGTTTGGAAAGTTGAAGTATAATATAATAGAAATTAACGGTGTTCGTAAAGACTAGGTCGGGTCACCGAAAGGGGTTTGGATATGAATATAAAATTGAAATCTGATGAAGTTAGTCATGATGACTGCTCATTGTGGAATGTCGGGAATCGATGTCGTCATGGTAACCTCACTTGTCTTTTGCTTGTACTTATAACCTATCATGCTAATTTTAACATATCTACATAATCTATGTTCTTATGTATCATGTATCAAGCTATTTTTCAGAATAATTTGATATATCTGGCTACAATGACTGATGCACAACCTCATCCACAGACTTAAGCAACAGCACCAGTTTTGATAATGACTCCATAGGTGGGTTTCAAGTACAGACCTTTGTTGATGAGGCGTTTTAAACCTCTCCTACATCATAATTTTCTTTTGTTATTAGTTATTCATCAATTCCTAGCATTGTCGACATGTAATGGAATATATGACAATAATATTGTTCCTATTACTGGTGTGGCATGTGCAGATAGCACATCATCCTGCAATGCAACCATCAAGCTACTTCAAACAACGCCCACAAGGCAGAACAATGCCTCAACAAGAACCACTC
Source organism: Gynandropsis gynandra (assembly GCA_036759665.1). Classification (NCBI taxonomy): domain Eukaryota; kingdom Viridiplantae; phylum Streptophyta; class Magnoliopsida; order Brassicales; family Cleomaceae; genus Gynandropsis; species Gynandropsis gynandra. Next base: position 5,811,928 of record CM071863.1, on the reverse strand, counting down.
GGAATATTCCCTTTTAAGAGGCCCATTACAATTCCATATCCCTTAACATCATCATTAAGATCCTTAGCAGCAACATCTAAATCCACATGTCATGGCAGGGCATCTTGGGATCAGACCCATAGGACCTTGCATCGCCAAACTATTTCAACATTATCAACGACTAATTTTTTTATCTTTATTTAGTAATTGCTTTTAAGCTTTAATATTGTTTATGTTAATATATTTTTCTACTTATTATACATAGTGTTTTAAATGAGTTAAACAAAAAAAATCATCACCTCGCGCATTACGCGAGGGCTTTTTCTAGTAATAAATAATAGAAGTAGTCATTCAAAGAGAAATAATCATTTAAAGAATTATTCACGATATTTATAATGTTTAGATAAAAACATTTGGTTAGTAATATAAAGGGTTAACAAAAGTAGTTGAAAAATATCTTCAATATTATGATGTTGAGTTTCATGTCTTAATATATATATAGATGTATGTGTGTGTGTGTGTGTGTGTTTGTTGTTTCAATACAAAAAAACTCGCAGTTTCCAACGAACGAGGCAACGGATCTGTCCATTGGAAACATTTACCAACGTATTGTAACGGATTTGGTGAAATTTTCAACGGGAAAAAATCTGTTGCAATCCGTTACAAATTTCAACGGAATTGTAACGGATATTCTCCGTTGCAATATCCGTTGAAATCTATCGCGATTTTTAACGGAGTGTAACAGATTACTTCCGTTTTTCTTATCCGTTGGAAGATCCGTTAGAAACCGGGGAAAAGGATTCCAACGGGCGTCCGTTGCAATTTCTAACGGATGCCCGTTAGAAATAGCAACTGATGCCCATTGATATTGTGAATTTCGAGTTTCAACTGTCGAATTAAATTACCGTGAAGGAGCAACGAGCATCCTTTGCAATTTCCAACGGATGTCCGTTGGAATATTTACTATATATATCGAAACCTAGGCTTACCCCAAAGCATCAATACAAACCATCTTAATATCTATTATTGAATCCAATACAACTTTGATGAATTGTTTCACCGTCGGGATCAGGAAAAGGATTCCCGACGGTGTTACAGTTCATAAAGGTTGTTTTGAATTCGATAATAGATGTAAAGATGCCGAATGTCTGTTGGAATAGTTACTATTTACATCGGAACCTAGAGTTACCTCAAATCATCAATAACAAATATCTTAATATATAGTGTCGAACCTAAAACACCCTTCTTAAGATGCTGATCGATTTTTGTTCACTACTAGACATCGAAATTAAATGAATTATAATTACAAAATCGTAATTCATAAGATCTAACTATTGTAATATGAAAAAAATAACGAATTTGTAAGCACTTTCAATGGGCATTAATCCGTTGGATAAGATTTCAACGGGCATCCGTTGGAATTTGCAAGGGATGCCCGTTGAAATTGTTAATTTCGAGACCGCCGGTTTAAATTAATTCACGTGAACCTACTTCAATGGGTATCCGTTGCAAATTCCAACGGATGACCGTTGGAAATTTCACTATTTAGATCATACCAAAGAGTGCATCAAACGATCAATAACAAAAACATTTTCGAAAAAATGGCGTCGTCTTGAAATCGAAATATATATAGATCAAGAGAGTGGATGTATAGAAAAAAAGATCTTGTAACCGAAGAGATTACGCAAGAATTCTTACACGGATTGGAGCAATTCATGAGTTTTGCATCGATGCAGCCTTTGTGTCAAGAACGCGGGACAATGTTATGTCCAAGCAAAAGATGCAAAACATGAAGTATCGAAGTCAAGAAATTGTTTGCAAATCTATATATTAAAAGTTCAACAATTTGGAGGTTTCTCATGCATTCTCTTCTCTCAAGCTTCCACATCATCAAAGTTTTTTTTGTTTTTTATTTTACATTAATTCCCATTCATAAATTACTTTAAATGAATTATATATTGGTAATATTAATATTTTAAAGAAACACAAAATATTTATATTAATTTAGAGAATATTTTAGTTATTATATATGTAAATAAATAAATAAAACTAAAAATTAATAAATAATAAAAACAAAAAATGTTATATATTTATTTGAAAGCAAATTTAATATAAGTAAATAAAATAGATTTATTTGAAATAAAATTTAGTAAATTATTAAATTTGAGCAAAATAATAATTAACAAATATTGATTTTTTATGCATTGTCTTTTTTTAAACTTTCACATCATCAAAGTAATTTTTTGTTTTTATTCTATATTAATTATCATTCATAAATTACTTAAAATGAATTATATATTAGTAAAATTAATATTTTAAAGAAACACAATATATTTCTATTAAATTAGAGGATATTTTAATTATTATACATGTAAATAAATAAAAATTAGTAAAATTAATAAATAATTTAAAAATATAAATGTTTATATATTTATTTGAAATAAAATTTAGTAAATTCGTAAACTTTAACAAATAATTATTATAACTATTGATTTTAGTTTTATATGTTATTTAAAATTAGTTATCTTGAAAAAAAAAAGTTTAATTTATTTTAATTAATTTAAATCTATATATTAAAAGTTCAACAATTTGGAGGCTTCTCATGCATTCTCTCCTCTTAAGCTTCCACATCATCAAAGCTTTTTTTTTATTTTACATTAATTACCATTCATAAATTATTTTAAATGAATTATATATTGGTAATATTAATATTTTAAAGAAACACAAAATATT
>CM071863.1:5795975-5809112 GCA_036759665.1 Gynandropsis gynandra | reverse complement strand
GTGTGTGTGTGTGTGTTTGTTGTTTCACTACAAAAAAAAAACTCGTAATTTCCAACGGACGGGGCAACGGATCCGCCCATTGGAAACATTTACCAACGGATTGTAACGGATTTGGTGAAATTTTCAACGAGCAAAAATCCGTTGCAATTCGTTACAAATTTCAACGGAACTGTAACGTATATTCTCCGTTGCAATATCCGTTGAAATTCGTCGCGATTTTTAACGGAGTGTAACGGATTACTTCCGTTGGCCTTATCCGTTGGAAGATCCGTTAGAAACCGGAGAAAGGATTCCAACGGGCGTCCGTTGCAAATTCTAACGGATGCCCGTTAGAAATATCAACTGATGCCCTTTGATATTATGAATTTCGAGGTTCAACTGTCGAATTAAATTACCGCGAAGGAGCAACGGACATCCGTTGATATTTCCAACGGATGTCCGTAGGAATATTTACTATATATATCGAAACCTAGGCTTACCCCAAAGCATCAATAAAAACCATCTTAATATCTATTATTGAATCCAATACAACTTTGATGAATTGTTTCACCGTCAGGATCGGGAAAAGGATTCCCGACGGTGTTACAATTCATAAAGGTTGTTTTGAATTCGATAATAGATGTAAAGATGCCGAATGTCTGTTGGAATAGTTACTATTTACATCGGAACCTAGAGTTACCTCAAATCATCAATAAAAAATATCTTAATGTCTAATGTCGAACCTAAAACACCCTTCTTAAACTGTTTCACCGTTGGGATCGGGAAAAGGAATCCCGACGGTGATTCAATTTATGATGGTTGTTTTTAGGTTTAGACGTAAAGATGCTGATTTCGGTTTTTGTTCACTACTAGACATCAAAATTAAATGAATTATAATTACAAAATCGTAATTCATAAGATCTAACTATTGTAATATGAAAAAAATAACGAATTTGTAAGCACTTTCAATGAGCATTAATCCGTTGGGTAAGATTTCAACGGGCATCCGTTGGAATTTGCAACGGATGACCGTTACACTTTGCAACGGATTCCCGTTGATATTGTTAATTTCGAGACCGTCGGTTTAAATTAATTCACGTGAACCTACTTAAACGGGCATCCGTTGCAAATTCCAACTGATGACCGTTGGAAATTTCACTATTTAGATCATACCAAAGAGTGCATCAAACGATCAATAACAAAAACATTTTCGAAAAAATATCGTCGTCTTCAAATCGAAATATATATAGATCAAGAGAGTGGATGTATAGAAGAAAAAATCCTGTCACCGAAGAGATTACGCAAGAATTCTTACACGAATTGGAGCAATTCATGAGTTTTGCATCGATGCAGCCTTTGTGTCAAGAACGCGGGACAATGTTATGTCCAAGCAAAAGATGCAAAAATATGAAGTATCGAAGTCAAGAAATTGTTTGCAAACATCTTTATAGGGTGGGTTTCGTTGAAAATTACGAAATTTGGTTTTTTCGCGGTGAAAATTGCGGTGTTAGAGATATTGTGCAAGATGCACAAGTAGAACGAAATGAAGAAGTTATTTATGAAGCATCGACGACCAATCCATATGTGGATAGGTGTCAGATGCTTTTCCTAGAGCTGTTAATAAACAAACGCATGAAGAGATGGCGAACATCGATGCACGTCGATTCTTCAACATATTGGATTCGACGAAAGAGCCTATATACGAAGGTTCTTCGATGCCAACAGATTTTAGACATTTTCCACGGATATGTCCGTTGGAAAATGCATGTTTTTTGTAGATTTTAGACGAAGAATATTTATCGCAATTTCACGTTAGTATTTGTTAAATACCTTAAAACTTTCTTTTGATAAAGATATATATGGAAATAAAAATTCAAAATTTAAGTATTTAATTGTATAACAATTATATATTTGTATATATTAAACTTCTAGAAATTATTTGTAATGATTCTGTTTATTTAAATTGTTTATATCATATAATTTATATAACAAAAAATAAATTTAAAATTAAAATATTTTAATATATAATAAAATATATCTTAAATTCGCGCATCGCGCGGTGGAAATTCCTAGTTGTTATAAATAATATTATCAACGTCTAAAATGTTATTATAAAAATTCATGTTTTTAAATATTAAAAATAATTAAATAATATTATTATTTATGTGTAATAACTTTTAAAAAGATATATTTTTTTAATTAATAATGATGTCATTTCCATGTTAATGTTGATGTTGTAGCCACAATAATGTTAACGTGGTTTCGAGAGTTGACTAAAATTCAACTTTTAGTGTATAAGATTTCTACTATCATTTCTAACTTCTAGAGAGAAATTCGCTCGATGCATGAGATTTTGAAACTGAGAAAAGAAAATTGAAATAATAAAGTTATAAAAATGCAATATATTATTATCCATACACATATATACATATATATATTATAATTATACAACATTTCATCATGTTATCAGAGCCTATTTCTTGTAAACAAACATTTCAATTGAATTGGTAAATTATTACATTTAACCATAAAATCAAGACTTTCACTTTACTCATCATTTTATGATAGTAGAGCATTATACCATTAGAAAATTGAAGTATTTTAGAACTTTCACATGATTTGATTATTAAAGATTTTTCGTATAAACGTGCTTCTCATGTTTTTTTGAAAATGTGTTGGAGTAGCAACATCAAAGTTTCTAAATTTGACAATTAGTATGCCAAAACATCATTATTATCTAGAATTCATACGAAAACACAGATTTTCAATGTTACAAATTGAATAAAGTAAACAACTTAAAAGACTCTTTGAATACTATAAAATTTTGAGTAGTAAAAACTTATTTCCACCCACATTTGTCTCTCATATTCTAAGCATGAATTGTGTTCTTCCACTTGCTTTTTTAGTTTAGTCTTAGACTCTTGAAGTGCGTCTGTTTTTTTAGGGGCCTATTGAGACAACAAATATCAGAAAATTATGTAGCACAAATCAATTTAATAACGAGAAACCTCTGGAAAATTCATATGGATTCTCAAAGATTAAATGCAGAAACTCGGACATAAGTGTGTCTTCAATGTTTGTATAATATTGTATTCTGAATTTGAAGGCCATTATTGAATGATGATCCAAGCTCTGATCGAATTTGAAAGTGCAATGAAAAGAAAATTTTGAAATCCAATGAGTCCAATGAGTAAGGCAGCCAATCAAGATCGACAATCTGTACACCAATGTAAGAAACTAAATTATATCACAGTGTTGTATAATCTAATATTATGGAAAAAAGTTTCTATTAGTTCCCACATCTAAAAAAGTAATTTCGGTGGGTTTGTTATAAGAGTCACTTTGATCACTGTGACACTATCTAGTCTCTACAGGGAAGATTTGCGATCCCATAGGGCTTTCTATCATGTATTTCTAAGGTTGGAGATAACTTGTACAAATCATTCTCGAACTTCACCTCATCAAGAGAGATTTTGCAATAGTGGAAGATGAGACAACATGTTCACTTTCATCAGACTTTGAATCCTTTGTTGCCACGTTGTCAATTTATTTATTGAACAATTTGTATAAGACAAATTGCAGCGGAAACTCCAGAGTTGCCATGGTTGTTTTGTTGTTCATCAATTGGCAATGGATCAAGCGAGATGTTGTTAGGAGAACCCAATGACGCTATATTAAAATCCTTAGATCCTTACATGAAAAACCAACATTTGCATCAAATTTGGGTCAACAATGATTCTAATATAACGTGTTTGTTTTATCGATCGATTTAGAAAGTTGTAAAAACTAAAGTCGAAAAAGAAAGCTCACATTTGGATAGATACCAATCTAAGAAATCATTGACCTCTACTTGCTCATCTATCATTGCTACCCACTGATTCTTGGATTATCTCTTGTTTGTTTGCTATGTCATCGTCTTCTTCCCTTGCAATTCTGAAGTCAAAGGCTAATTCCTGAATTTGGTTGGAAAACTCTTTGGAGAAGAAATCGAAGCTTGCATTGCACACTCTCTGAATAGGGTTATGCTGCAGCATTGCCATTCTTTTCGTCTTCGTATAGATTTGAAAAATTTCCAAAATACATGAGGACCGATAGAGTTTTGTAGATTGGATTTCGAAAAAGTCAAAGAATTGGATATCGGCCGAGACGGATAATGACATACGAAAGATCCTCTAACGGATCCATTTTTGTTATCTTCAAGTCGACAGTGGCGTCGTTGTTTGAAGGGACTAGGATTTGTGAGGAAGATAGAGAATGTGGGAATAATGTGGGAATACCACATGACGTGCCAACCAGTGGATGGAAGTGGTGGCTACTTTCTTTTTCTTAACGAATTTGAGATTCTCAAAATTTCGTATAGTGGAAAAAGTTGAAATGAGAAAAATACTTGTTTTTTTTAGATCAACGAAAGCTATTGCTTTGCTTCCCCTACTGTTTCTTGGAAGAATCAAAGAAACAATGTGAACGAGGAATTCTAGTCTAACAATACCATCGAACTTTTACACTACATTGGCCACAACAAAAAACGAAAACCAAATATATGTAAAATCCTTATTTTATGGATAAAAGACGACCTAAAATCAGAAATATCCATTGCAAAATCAATAACTTACACCGCTGCATAGAAGAAAAGATGAGATCAGATTACCCAAAGTGACGACTGTAACAAAGGAATCAATGATTCATGCAGCAACATGCACTACAAATAACAATAACAAATTAGAGAGTGAAACATGAAAGATGTGCGATTACCCAATGTGATGTGATGTCTATAACAAATGAATCTTGTGGCGTTTACTCTTTCATAATTAGTAGAATTCGGAGAGATTTAAGATAATATATAGGATGGCGTTTACTCTCCCACAATCTCACAACTGAATATCGATTTAAAATTGATGATTGAAAAACAAAATATTAAAAAATTGAATAAAAATGAATATAACTTGATTTTGATTGGTTGAGAACAATGTTTTTACAAAGTTATTATTATTATTATTTGAAAGATAAAATATTTTTATGTCATCCTTTTTAAAATAAAAATTTGAATTTACAATGTAAAAATACTTTATATAATTAAACAAACTCATAAGTTATTATGATCCGCGACGTGAAAGGTCATAAAAATACATAATATTGTTTGAGTCAAAAGAAAAATTACATATGTAAAAAGTTTTAATAGTTTTAAAAAGATATCACATAAATTTCCCATTTGGAAATACACTTAGACGGCCGAATTATAAGCAATAAATATACTTAAAATAAAGAAAACTTGTTTGATAACTTTATGAGTTGGTCCGTTTGTACGTCCCTCCACATAAAGACGTACATAAATCTCATAAATAAAATAAAACACAAACGACCAAAATTAAAATATTGTTTTCGACAGTGTTCTTTTAATATTCAACGTGCAAATTACCTTCGTTTTTTTCTGTTTGTTTTTTTTCTTTTTTATGTCGCCTCCAAGAAAGGAAGATTATTCGTTTTCACCCGTGACAAGTCACAGCGACGTATTTAGATCCGAACTCCGTTAACTTTGACGGCAACATTGGAAAGATTCCGGCCCGAAAAAGCTAAAGGCGAAGGATTTAACGGCCTAACTAAAGGACGCGGATTTGGAATTTCTTCTTCTCCCATTGTGTTGGATGGCTTTGCTGTCTTTTCCCACGGATTGATGTCTCAATGGTACGATGACAAATTTTTTCTTTAATCTAAGGAGGACATAGAACATAAGACTCTTGAAGAACAGATCACCGGAATTTATCTTCATCTTGTCCTCATCCTTTGATATCGAGGTTCGTTTCATGCCATTGAAGCTCTGTTTATTTATTTTTATTTATTTTTAAATGGGTTTTGTTCTAATCTCCGATCATTTTGAAGTTTGAGGCATTTCCTGAAAAAAATAGATAGGCAAAATGTCTTCATTTGTTTCAAAATGATCGTAACGTACTTTGTTCCAGATTGGTCGTGTCCTGAAACATATACAGAAGATGGAACTCGGGCAAATTTGCATTTCCAAGTCCCACGATGATGTCGAGTCACCAGAATCCTCCGACAGAATTAGAGGAGCTCATCTGTCTTGTGGATTGACTTGTGCACTTTCCAGGCAGGAACAGAGCAATTCCGAGTCGAAAGAACGTGAAAAATCTATCCGAAGACTCTTCAGCCTCGTGTTCCTTTACCTCATACTGATGTCTGTACAGATAGTTGGAGGGTTAAAGGCTAATAGCCTCGCTGTGATCACAGACGCAGTGCATTTGCTCACTGACGTTGGTGGCTTCTCAGTTTCTCTCTTGGCAATCAAGATTTCCAGTTGGGACGCGGATCTGCACAACTCTTACGGATTCAAGCGGCTTGAAGTTCTTGGAGCCCTCTTTTCAGTTCAGCTCATATGGCTTGTGTCCGGAGTTCTAATTCATGAAGCCGTCGAAAGGCTTCTTAGCAGAAGCAGAGAGGTGAATGGGCAAATCATGTTTATGATTTCAGCATTCGGGTTCTTTGTGAATTTGATTATGGTCATATGGTTGGGACACGACCACAATGATCATCATCATCACCACCACCACCACCATGATTGCAAACAAGAGGAAAGCGAGGAGACTGATCTTTTATGGGGTGGTTCAGGAAAAAGCTCAAAGACGATGAACATTAACATCCAAGGAGCTTACCTTCATGTGATGGCTGACATGATTCAGTCTCTTGGTGTGATGATAGGTGGAGCCATCATATGGGTAAAACCCCAATGGTTAATGGTTGATCTCATCTGTACTCTTGTATTCTCTGCGTTTGCTCTTGCTGCTACCATCCCCATGCTCAAGAACATATTCAACATTCTGATGGAGAGCACGCCCAGGAATGTGGACATAGCAAAGCTCGAGAGAGGCCTCAGACGTATCAATGGAGTTCAGAATGTTCATGATCTCCATGTCTGGGAAATTACAGTGGGCAGAATCGTTTTATCTTGCCATATCTTGACAGATCTCGGAGCTAGCCCTAGGGATATCCTTTCCGATGTTAGAAATTTCTGCAGAAAGGCTTATGGGATTCACCATGTAACGGTACAAGTTGAATCGGAATAGCTAAAAGATTCGTCTGTATAAATTTGCAACCTTTGTGGGTAGAATAGAACAAAAAATGAAAGCTTTATTGACACTAGAAAAATGGTTAATGTTTGAGAAATAATGGTGTGATTGTGATCGCAGTTTCTTTACAAATGAATAGCCTTTTGTAACACAGACTGAACAGAAAGAAAGTGTGTTCAATAATTCTTCATTAACCCAAAAACCGGAAAAGATTAAAACAGTAAACAAACATGGAAGTTTTACTGCTATAGTGTGAACTAGGTGGAACAGCATCCTCTTCTGTTGGTTGCGGATGTGTCCGCAATGTTGATGGCAGTTCCTAGGCCAGGAACCGCCATGGTACCAGCCGCTTCTTGGGCCGCCAAAGCTTTCTTGCTTATGATATGATAAATATCAAATAAAATGTTCTGAAATGCTTTCTCGATGTTGGTTGCTTCCAAGGCAGATGTCTCGAGAAAAGACAAACCTTCCTTCTCAGCCAAAGACCGGCCTTCCTCATCAGAGATGGATCTTAAATGGTTTAGATCAGATTTGTTTCCGGCCATCATAATGACAATGTTGGAATCCGCATGGTCTCTCAGTTCGCGTAACCATCTCTGGACATTCTCAAAGGTTTGTCTCTTGGTGATGTCATAGACAAGGAATGCCCCTACTGCACCTCTGTAGTACGCGCTTGTGATTGCTCGATAACGCTCTTGACCTGCCGTGTCCCAAATCTGAGCCTTCACCGTTTTGCCTTCCACCTGCACCAATCGGATACTGGAGCATTAAACAAGATAAATCTTAGCCCCACCTGATAACCCTTTCACACGTTCTGGTTCCTATAGTGTTCTCGCAGTCCTTCTGCCATTGAATCCATACAACACACCAGAACAAAGCCATGAAAGGCAATCCCTAGTTTCGATATATACCAACACCTAAGAAATTTCTCAAACAATATAGTGACATATCTGATTCATGAAGCATGTGATTTTCCCATTTCGAGTGTCATAGAACTGATGGCCTCCATGACAAGCCAACCTTCTTCACAGTAGCTCCAGTTTTACATATCACAACTACTAAATTTCGTAAACATCAAACAAATAATACACCAAAATCTAACATATCAACAATCGTAAACTATTTGGTGTCAAATAAAATGGTATCAAGGCCCTATACCTCGAGCCCTAGAGGGTACAAACTCTGAATATCCTCTTGAAATACCGACCCTTTTAAATGTTATATAATACCTCAACCACTTGCTTTCAAAAGCAGATCGTGCATCAACGTCATTGCTAATATTCTAACAATGAAGTAACGCACAAACTGCAACAATCAGACATACAAACTCTTTTTCATGGATCTAAAATGGCACTAAGAAATCTCAAACACGATCCATCAACACTCAAACACAGACAATGCAGACAAAGGGTTATAACAAAAAAACCGTCATCAATGTCGAGATCTTCCAGAACTAGAAAAAGAACAGAGAGAATAGAAAATGGATCACCTGCAACGTCCTGGTGGCGAATTCAACGCCTATGGTTGATTTGGATTCCAAGCAGAATTCATTCCTGGTAAATCTCGAGAGAATATTGGATTTTCCGACACCAGAATCACCGATCAACACGATCTTGAACAAGTAGTCATACTCGTGATCTATCCTATTCGCCATTTGATCAAATCTCGGTGCTCGATCGATCTCTCGAACAACCTATGTAAAGTCAAAGTCGATCATACAATACCCATTTGGAAAAGGAAGACAGAAAAGAAATCAGAAGATCGAGTGCAGACAAACCCTACAAATTGAAGAACAGATCGAATGACCCTCTAAGGCAAGGAGGATGGATAGAGATTCGAGAAGAGAGAATTTCCTTTGTTCTTCAACCGATTTCTCTGTTTTTTCTTCTCAAGACGTTTCCAAATTTGGTGCTGACGAGGCTGAAAACCGAAATAACGATTTGAAATATTTAGACCAATGCTAAATATATAAGGTCTTTGTTTAGGAATGAAAAAAAAATACCAAATATTCCTCCACAAAAAAAAATAGCAAAAAGGTCTCTTTGTTTAAAAAAAAAATACCAAATATTCCTCCACAAAAAAAAATAGCAAAAAGGTCAAACAATAATAATAATAATAATAATAATAATAATAATAATAATAATAATAATAATAATAATAATAATAATAATAATAATAATAATAATAATAATAATAATTTTTCACTCGTCAGTTGGGCTTATAAACACGTGAAACTCTTCGAAAATCTTGAATACAAGGATTACTCGTCATTTTTATTCTTATCTAGATTGAAACTAAAATTATTTAAACCGGAATAATCATATTACATCTAAAAATTTAAAAATACTAAATTTTAATTAAATCAAACAATTTAAACCGCAATCATTCAAAATATGTGTAGAAAAAATCTAACATTACGGATCATTTTATTTATTCGAAACTTTATTTAACTAATTCGAAGACATTTTCAAACACAAAATGTTTTCTCAAACTGTAATATTTAGTTTAGGGATTGGATACGAGCCCTCATGTATTCGACGTGTTCATCCTTTGGAGGGATACATTCCTTCACGACATCTATCTCCGACAACCTCTTCACCCATCTATGGATCTCCGGGAACTTCTCTTCTGGAATAATTTCGACTCCGATCATATCATCTGATCTCATCAGCCAAAATGCCATCAACGTTGCCACCATATCTAAGTATCCGAAGCTTTTCCCTCCGAAATAGTCTTTCCTTTTCAACTCCTCCTCCAGAAACTTCACCAGTTCTCTCGTCGCTTCAATGGCAGCTTCTCTCTCCTCTCCTTTCTCTGTCACAATTTTGAGCCCTGTAGATAAAACCTACGGCACAGAGATATCCATTGAAATTTGATGATTTCTTCATCTTCTGACATGTGATAAACCATAAATTACATCGGAAATAAGAGAAGTAGAAAAAGTTTTAAATTATAATATATTAGTTTGGTTGAATCTGAAAACTAAGCACCATTTATGAAACAAAAACCAATTGGAATACATATAAATAAAACGAACTTATCCAAATATTACATTTTTTTACAGAATAATACTCTAATATTCTAAGATTATATTCAAATGATTTCAGTTTTATATATTCGAATCGTAATCACACATTTGATATTAAACAGTAATATGGACAATTCACTTTTTTACAGAATAATATTTTAATATCTTGAAATACAAATTCATAAATTTTTCCCTATTTTATCATAATGTGTTCAATATAAAAAAACTAAAAAAATCCAAAAAAAAAAATGAAGAGATATTCTGGATGTACTAAAAAAATATATGATATCATGTGTTATGAATATGTAACCTGTTCATCGATGAACTTAGCCCAGAAACGAGCCATGGCTCTGTCGTAGGGATCTTGAGGCAAAATGGGATTATTACTCCACGTTTCGTCGATGTACTCGAGAATCACCAGTGATTCGGCCATCGCCTTACCGCTGTGTACAAAAACGGGAATCTTCTTATGAACCGGATTCAGCTGCAGAAGCAAAGAGCTCTTGCTGGTTATGTCTTCCTCCACGTACTCGTACGGAACACCTTTGAGTTTGAGAGCCATCTCGATCCGACGGCTGAAAGGGCTCGACCACATCCCCAGCAGCTTCACTTCCTCCTTCTCCGCCATTGGATCTGCTCTCTCTCTCTCTCTTCTTGTGGTGCGGTGCGACTATCTTGACTTATTTAAGAATGAGTTTGGCTTTGGAGTCAAGAGGGACGACTTTTATGTGGAGATTTGAGAATCCTCTGGGGGACACATAGGTCACGGATGATGTCAGTAGCCATATATATTAATTCTGTGCTTATTTTAATTTTTATAGATATTCTGTAAATTATGTATTCATTTAAAACACCTTATCTATTACCTCACCTTGTCTGCTATATAGGAATGAGCACCGATCTGGTATTTAACGTTTTAGGGTATTCGAATTCGAACAGGTAATAAATTATCTATCTAAATTCGAACTCGTGTAACATGGATATCCGAGTTTTGGACACCCGAGATGTGAGCAATGTATTCGCGGATACCCGAAATCTGTAAAAGGATATACTTGTAAAAAGGGTAGAAACGTAATTTTTGTAATTAGGTCTAATGTTGTAATTAGGTCTACTGTTGTATTTTGTACATATAGCCGTTTAGGCTCATTCTAATGAATTATTCAGATTTCAAATTATCATGGTATTAGAGCTTTAGGTCTAACGACAATCAACTCTCCTAATTTCTCGGTCGGCCTCTCCTCCCCCCTCAAACCGCCGCTGCCGCCGCCTCTCCTCCTCCTTCGCGGCCGCCGACCCTCTTTTCTCTTCTCCTCCGCCCGTTCACCCTCTTTTTCCCTCCCTTGCCGTCGTACCACCACGCACAAAAAGGCCAAAACCCAGATCTCAGGCCGTCGTCCTCCACTTGTGCCGCCCTGCCCGTTTTTCTCGCGTCCCGGCTCGCCTATCTCTCCCTCGTCCCGTCGTTATTGCGTCGCGGTCACCGCCCTTCTATCACCTAACCCTAGCTCAAACCCTAGATCTAACCCTAGATCCGCATCACCTAACCCTAGATCTTGCATCTCTTGCTCAGCCGCCTCAATACCCTAATCCATGGTCGGCCAAACCAGCAACCCTACCGCCCGTCTCTCCAATGCGGCTCCAACCTTCGATCCACAACATCCGCTAAGCACTCTTCTCACGGTCAACATGACCAACATTACCAAGCTAACGCCGAAAAACTTCCTCACATGGAATGTTCAGATTCGAGCCCTCCTAGAAGGTCACAATCTCCAATGCTTCATCGAGGACAATTCTATTGTTCCTCCGGCCAAGATCCATTGCGATGGTGTGTCCGTTGACAAACCTAATTTCCAGCCATGGAAACAACAAGACCGGCTCCTCTTCTCAGCCCTCTTTGGAGCCATATCGGCCTCCCTTCAGCCTCTTATTGCACGCGCCCCTTCCACCTACGAGGCGTGGAAGACGCTCGCCAACACCTACGGCAAAGCGTCTAGCGGTCATCTCCTTCAACTACGTGACAAAATCAAACGGTGTTCCAAGGGATCTCAATCCATTGACGAATACTTGCGTGCCATCACGACCACCGCTGATGAACTTGCCCTATTAGGGAAACCGCTGGATCATGAAGATCTCCTCGATGCAATCCTTGATGGCCTTCCCGAGGAGTACAAGCTGATTGCGGATGTAATCCGCACGAAGGACACTGCTGCATCCATCGAAGAAGTTCACAAAAAGCTTCTCAATCATGAGGCCAAATTGGCTACTGCTGAGCCGCATCCTCTCTTGGCCGTTGCTCCCATCACAGCCAACCTCACGGCTGCAAGGTCACAGAATTAGTCCCGCCCGAATTCTCGCTCGTCCGGCCAATCTAATTGGTCTCGCCGTCCTCGTCAACGCTCACCAACACGCCGTGGCTATCAAGGTCGGTTTCAAGCGTGTGGTGTTCATGGCCACAGCGTTCAACGCTGTCCGCGCTTTCGCCTTGTCTCCTCACCCGGAATTCTTGAGAACCCGCCGGTTCAACCATGGCACAATTCCTCACCGAATTGGCAGCCACGTCCGCAAGCTCATCATGCCGCTGCCTCTTCCTATGATCGTGGCTACTGGATAGTGGAGCGTCTCATCACATCACGTCGGACCTCTCCAACCTTGCCATTCACTCTCCTTACCGCGGCAGCGACGATGTAGTTGTCGGTGATGGCAACGGTTTATCCATCACACACACGGGTTCCACTTCTATACCCCTTGACACTAGATCATTATCTTTACGAAATGTTCTATGTGTACCTAGGATATGCAAGAACCTGATTTCGGTTAATCAGTTGTGCAAAACTAATGACGTATCCGTTGAATTTTCTCCTTATGATTTTCAGGTGAAGGATCTCAGCACGGGGGGCGCAGCTTCTGAAAGGAAGCACTAAAGATGGAGTTTATGAGTGGCCCGTCCCATCTAGTACCTCGTCCCGTTTTTATGCATTTCATAGTGTCAAGACCACTTCATCCGAGTGGCATTCCCGTTTAGGTCATCCGTCGTCTTTCATTTTGAATAAA
>CM071863.1:5770976-5795870 GCA_036759665.1 Gynandropsis gynandra | reverse complement strand
GTCTCTTCCAACAACCACCAAACTACACTAAGCTTCGCATCTTTGGATGTCTATGTTACCCATGGTTACGTCCTTATACAGCCAACAAATTAGAACCCAAGTCTGATCCATGTGTCTTCCTTGGGTACTCATCCACCCAAAGTGCATACGTTTGTCTCGATCCTCTTAGGTCGCGCATTTTTGTCTCACGTCATGTTCAATTCTTTAAGTCTATCTATCCCTTTGCCGACCCTACTAAATTCTTCCCACAAACCAAATAGAACACCACTGTTACCACCCTTCAACCAAGCGTCAACCCTATACCATCCTTCTCGCCGCCACTCATTGCTCCATTGCCGTCTCAGCCCCTAAGCTCGGATCCTTCGCCGCTGCAAACCTCGGATATTGTCTCTCGGTCTCCGCCTCCTATTGATGGTGCGCCACCAACATCGTCACAGTCTCCTGAGCTCATCATCTTGGAGGTGCCACCACAACGTCCTCAAACCAATTCTCACCCAATGTTTACTCGTTCAAAGAGTAATGTTTCTAAACACAATAACCGATCTGCTCTTGTTGCTCAGGTAGAGAGTGAACCAACAAATATCACTCAAGCCTTAAAGGATCCTCGGTGGCGTGCAGCAATGGATGCTGAGTTACAAGCCTTGCATCGCAATGAAACGTGGCAGCTTGTTCCGGCCACTCAAGCAAAGAATATCGTTGGTTGCCGATGGGTGTTTCGTATCAAACGAAACGGATCTGTGGAACGATTCAAGGCTTGACTTGTTGCAAAGGGGTTTCACCAAAGACCGGGCATCGACTATCATGAGACATTCAGCCCGGTTGTGAAACCTACCACCATTCGTGTCGTCTTGAGTATTGCTATCTCTCGCGGATGGACTCTACGACAACTTGATGTCAGTAATGCCTTTCTACAAGGCCGACTTTCGGAGG
This sequence comes from Gynandropsis gynandra, assembly GCA_036759665.1. NCBI lineage: Eukaryota > Viridiplantae > Streptophyta > Magnoliopsida > Brassicales > Cleomaceae > Gynandropsis > Gynandropsis gynandra. Next base: position 5,794,940 of record CM071863.1, on the reverse strand, counting down.
AGGTATACATGTCTCAACCCCCGGGTTTCATTGATCAAACTCAACCTCATCATGTATGCAAACTTCAACGAGCAATCTATGGACTTAAACAAGCTCCTCGAGCATGGTATTCGGAGCTTCGCACATTTCTTCTCGCTCGTGGTTTCACAAACTCTCTGGCATACACCTCCTTGTTTATTCTTAACACAACCGCACTACAATTGTACGTGCTGGTCTATGTTAATGATATTGTTGTTACAGGCAATTCCGCATCACGGGTACAACAGTTCATTGATGACCTAGCCACACGCTTTTCCATCAAAGACTTGGGCCATCTATCATTCTTTCTCGGGGTAGAAGCAACGCGAACGTCTGATGGCCTACTCTTGACTCAACGTAAGTACATCAATGATCTTCTCCACCGCTGTCTCATGCATGAATCAAAGCCGGTTCCCACACCCATGCCGTCCACCTCACGTTTGACACTAGACACCGGTACTTCTCTCTCCAATCCAACGGAATACCGGTCCATTGTTGGCGGCCTACAATACCTCTCTCTCACACGACCGGATGAAAGCTTCATAGTCAACAAGCTGTCCCAATTCATGCATGCTCCCACAGATGTGCATTGGCAAGCCGTGAAACGAGTCCTACGCTATCTCGCTGGCACGAAGGATCAAGGTATCTTCTTATCCGCACACAACACCCTCTCCTTACATGCCTTTACCGATGCAGACTGGGCTGGAGATTCTCATGATCTCAAGTCCACCGGAGCGTATCTTCTCTTCCTTGGTGCGCATCCTATTTCCTGGTCGTCTAAGAAGCAATCCCGACTCTCCCGTTCATCTACAGAGGCTGAATACCGATCTATTGCGTCCACAGCCGCAGAGGTCCTCTGGGTCATTGCGTTATTATCTGAGCTTGGAGTCATGTCATCATCACCACCCACCATCTATTGCGACAACATTGGAGCAACATATCTAAGTGCCAAGCCGGTTTTCCACTCTCGAATGAAACACTTGGCTCTTGACTATCTCTTCGTTCGTGGCTTGGTTGAGTCCCACACTCTTCGGGTAACTCATGTTCGAGCCGCTGATCAGCTTGCAAACATCCTCATGAAGCCTCTTCCGCGACTACCATTTGAGGTCTTATGCTCCAAGATTGGACTCACCACGGGTGCTCCATCTTGAGGGGACGTGTAAAAGGATATACTTGTAAAAAGGGTAGAAACGTAATTTTTGTAATTAGGTCTAAAGTTCTATTTTGTACATATAGCCGTTTAGGCTCATTCTAATGAATTATTCAGATTTCAAATTATCAAAATCAAGATATATTTTCTTCTCTCCATTCACTCTGTTCTCCTCCTATACAGCTGCGTCGACGGACCATTTACTGTAAATAATCTGAAAGAGAAGAGAGAAATGAACGGAGAGAGACGAATGAATAGACACAAAAGGAGGAGGAGAAACAAAAATTGAGAGAGAGAGAGAGAGAGAGAGACAACGACCAACGAGTACGGAGAAAGAACTCAATCTAACTCCGAACGAAGAGCAAGGCGAACAAAGAGACATGGATAGAGAGAACGTAAAATGGAGAAGGAGAGACGAAAGAAGAGATATGTACGAACGGAGAGAGAGGAGCGACCGGAAAGAGAGAGGGGCGGCTGGAAAAGATGGATAGTCGTCAAAAGAGGGGTGGCCAAAGAGGATGAGAGTGGGAGAGAAAGGAGAGGAGAGGGAGATCATTTTGTTGGACGACTACAGAATATAAAAGGGATAATGAAAAAAACTTAATGCGCAATGGTAGTTTCGTAAATTATATAATATGTATGGGTATTTTAATATTTGTGTATATATTTTTCGATTTCCCGCGGGTACCCATTTTAGATATTTAAAAACCCGAACAGAACCCGAACTCGCGAATAATAAAATTCTATTACCCGAACTCAAATCCGCGGGTTCGAGTAATTTTTCGCGGGTTCAGAATGGATTTTAGGTCGGGACGGGTATTTCGGGTAATTTGTCTACCCCTACTGCTACCTCAATCTCAAATACAAACTATCAAACACCTTATGAAAATTTTGTTTAAATGACTAAACAAGAACTACTCAATCTCAAGAAACACGTACAATACAATATATTAACATTCAATCGCATCATTCAATCACGATGATTACAAATAGTCATATTTTTACAAAAAGATATTTGGATTAAATCACGATGATTACAATCGTTCATATATTTGGCAAAACGATCTTCTAATTCAATCACAATGATTACTGTCGGTCCTATCTTTAACAAGAAGATCCTCGATAACTCATGAACACTTATTGATCATTTCTAAATGTTTCTTATTCTCTCCCTATCTTTTTATGTGTGCACATATTCTTCTCTTTCCGTATAATTGTGAACTTTTCATTTTTTTTCTTTCTTCTGAATGTTGTAATTTCTTCTATATAATATTTCCCATGTACGTTGAGAAATAAGACGAAAACTCTTATTCTCTTTGTGTCTTCTTATGTTAATCGATCTCGTCTCCACCAAATTCTTTATAGTATCAAAACAGAAAGTCTAAAGACTTAATTTTTCTTACTTATCGTCTTGTTCTTCTCTGCATATCAATAGACGTTACAAAGCGCATTCTGATTCTCCTCAATGGAGACAACTACACCATCTGGTCCATAATTCTCGAAGTGAACCTTCGGAGCTGTTGTTTGTGCAACTACATCCACCCCGAAGAAAGAGAAACAGCCGACGCAAGCGTGGGTCAAGTAAAGAAAACTCTGAATGAATCCACAACCCTCATCCGCATCCATAAATCTCTGGAAGTTCATCTTCCTCAGGCCTATAGCTATATTCAAAAGCCTTAGGACTTATGGGACGAGCTGAAAGTTGTATACGACCATGTCCCCAACTTCAATCGAATCTACGAGATTCGGAAGACACTTCAATCCAACAATCAGGAAGGGCATCCATTCAATGATATCATAGCCCACCTCAAAGATCTATGGGTCAAGCTCGAATATATGCATCCGGGAAAAGAGATTGCAACTCATCATAATCAAGAGAAAGTCTTATGTCTCCTATCCAACCTTGATGCATCCTACCATGACTTGATCAACCATGTTCCTCATCATTCAGAGTTTTCGACCCTTAAATGACGTGTGCATGGTAATCAAGAAGTAGGAGGGGTCGAATAGGCTCTTCAAAGGGTACACAAAGATAGCAAATCTCAGCAAACAACACAATGGTTCTAGCAATAATTTTAAACTCCAAAAGATCGAAACATTTACTATTGTGATAACTACAGGAAGAAAGGTCACTCAAAAGAGAGATGTTGGATCTTTCATCCTCATCTCAAGACTTGAGCCAAACATATCCCGTTCTTGAGGGAGATTACATATCTTGTGTCTTATGATGAGACATATTCGGTGGCCCAACCAACTTATGTAATGATGGAGGCTCTCAAACACATGATCAACAAATTTCTCAACACCACAGATATCGTAAAGCCGAAATCCAAGGAGGACGTTAAATCTGCTTATCTATCTCGAATAAAATATCATGTGATTATTTACTTAGGAGCTACGCCACATATGAATAAGGTTAAAAATTTACTTGAGCATATGTAAAAAACGATAGGCCAAATAACTATAAAAGATGGAAAAAGTGTTCCGGTAAAAGGAATATGAAAGTTGAACTCACTTGAGCAACACTCGTCCGCCTTATATGTTTTGGAATTTACAACTAATCTGCTTTCGGGTCATAAATTGGCTCATGAATATAATTGTCTTGTATGCTTTAATTCTAACAAATTCTGGTTGCATGATATTGAGACAAAAATAAATCATAGGAGGTGGGACTATACAACATGGCCTCTATGACCTCAAAGAGCTTCATGCTTCTTTAGATTCTTTGGTGCCTTATCAGCTTTGTCCTTCATTATAATAAGAAAACTATCTCTTCTAGACTGTTGCATGCTAGACTAGAACAATCTCATTTTTCAATCCTTCAAGCATGTGTTTCCTCATATTGCGTTTGGTCTTGAGAAATGTGAGTCTTGCATCTTGGAAAATCATTGTAGATTTGTTTTCCCAGTCCAAAAAAATATATGATAAATTCTTTGATTTGATTCACTATGATGTATGGACGACTCCGTGTTATTCTAGAGATAGAAAGAAATACTTTGTTAGTTTATCGATGAAAAAGTCAAGTTTATATGGTTATACCTCCTTGAATCTAAATATGCTGCGAATGCTTTGTCAAGTTTTATCACCATATTCCAACTCAATATGAAACAAAGATTAAGTGCTTACATACATATAAAGATGGTGAATTTTTCAACCATAAACTCGAATCGTTTCTCCACCATCATGGGGTAGTTCACCAAACCTCAGGTCCATATACCCACAACAAAATGGTGTAGCATAATGAAAGAATCGACATTTGATGGAAGTCTCTCTGATCATCATGTTCAATTGCAAAGTTCAAAAATGTTTATGCAGGGATACTGTTATCACGGCTTTTGAAAACTTGTAGAAGATAACTTGTGAATCAATAATCCAAAGAGACCAGAAATATCAAACAATATTCGTTTATTTACTTGTCAATCTTTAAGTACACTTGCCAGTTTTTACAATGTACCAAAGATTTCCGCGGATAACTCCCCCTGAGTTAGACGTAAATACAACCTCTACTGTTTCTCCGCACAATACAATATCTAACTAAGTACACTTAAAACCTTAGAACTCTCTCTTTCTCTGTTTCGTGTACTCCAGTGATATTCCCCAGAATCGTTAACCCTGTTTTTCTTTTTCAGGTTAACTTATCTGTCTTCCGCTCGGCTCAGCAACCTTCTCTGGTTCTTCAGCCGCGCCGTCTTGCTGATTTTTCTTCAACATTGAATTCGCCAGATTCAACTTGACTCCTCCTTCTTCTCCTTGATCTTCTCGTTGACTTCCTTCAGTCTCCCCTGATTTGAATTCGTGCTCCTTGAATATCTCAACTTCCTGAAATAACAATTTTACTCTGCAATCCTATTTTTTATTGCATTAACAATCTCCCCCTTTGAATTCTTATAAAAAAAACATACGTCAATCAAACATATAGAATTCAAGAAAATGCAATAAAATCATTCAAGCACAAGACAATCACCATATAAGATCAAACAACATAAAATGGATTCACGCAAATATGTCCAGACCATCATAAGTTCAAGCATGGAAATTAAGGCATTAAGTACACTTAATATAGACATTGTCTTTAAATGCACTTAAAGAAAATAAAGAACGCATAGGAACATATCAGGTCCTCTGTCTTTTTCCTTTGCTCTTACTTGCAACTGATTCCCCATGAATCTCTTCAACCTCATCGTCCGCAACCTCCTCTTTGTCCTGCATTTCTCCCCCTGTTTATGTGATAAGATTTCAAATCAGATCAGACACATAATAATAATAAACAAATCACACAACAATATAAGTGCACTTGATTACTCTGAAATCGCAAGAGTATCCCATCAATGGATCTGAGCGCTGCACTTAGAGTTTGTTTCAATTCAATAAGCTCCTGAACCGTACTATTCCTTGAAGTTCCGACAGCTGAAGAAGATGGCATCTTGGCCATATAACGCTTCTCCAATATGATCTACGGTGGAATATTCTCACGTACCTCATCTCTTCCAATGATATCAGCAGCTTGTTGACACAAAATATTCTGGATTAGGCATGGGAACAGAAGAATAAACTTCGTGTAATTAGACAAACCCAGTCCAATAATCGAGTCCAGAAACACTTTGCCAAAGTTGATAGGCATGTCATTCTTCAAGCAGTACAAAAAGACTGCTGTATCCTGCCCGATTGCATCCGATTTCTTGTTGGGCACCCAGTTTGTGCGTGAAATTTTGTTCAGTAAAGCATATTCCCATTGGAGTTTGGAATTTGGGATCTGCCCAGGCCACGAACTTAGCTTACCATCTGTCAACTCCTTTGTGACCGTGTTCATATCTAAGTCAAGCTGGAGTTCCTTCGTGCGAGTCACCGGTACGTGTGGGATTCCCAAAAACTCGTTTATTACTTCAGCACTGAACTTAATAACGTGACCACGAACATACGTGTTGCCAAACAGAGCCGATCCAGGTTCTTCAATGTCAGGAACTAAGTTTGCATAGAACTCATACACGAGTTCCTTACAAATAGAGGTCACAGTGGTGACTGTGTTTGTCAGTTTTCGGTTGACTAATAAATCCCAGACAGAGAGGTGCTGAAATTGATGCACACTGAGTCCTCTTTCAGAGAAACTTTCCCTTTCCTTAAGGGTTCTAAACCCAGTGAGGTATGATTCCTTGTACATTTTGTACGAAAAGGCCTTGGAGATAGATAGAGGGGTACCCCGTCTCGAAGAAGCAGAGGATTGGGTGCCAGTGGCAGGGACCGGTCTTCCAGTAGACACCGACGTTGATGGAACGGTTGAAGGAGCAGCACTCAGTGGGGAAACCGAGGTTGTGTGAGTGTCCCGTGGTAGGGTTGAAGAGGTAGAAGTTTCCCTTTGCTCAGTTGAAGTATGATGTGGGTCATGCTGTGGGGTCGACATGGAGGGAGCCCTGAGGTCGCTATCAGGATACGTTTGGAGGTGGACCATCGAAGTTGCACCTGATGCAAAAAATTTCGTCGCCAACACCTTGTAGCGGCGTCCGTTTACATGCGGAGGATTTCGTGTAAACACAAGATCCCCCATCCTGACTTCCTGATTATCCACCAGGAGTATATTGTCCGCATTGAGACCAAATTTGTTGCTGCGAGTCTGCGTTTCGGTGAAAGAAAAATCTGCAACGAAGAAACTGCTGCTCGTTTTCTCTAGAGAAAATGGGTTAGGGTTTCAGAAATGGAAGCAAAAGGTTAAATACAGCAGTTTATGAGAAGTTAAGTACAGTTGCAGAGAGAAATTAGGGATTTTGAAAAAAATTGGAAGTAACTGCACTAGTCACATCAGCCCACAAACTATCCCATCACATTAAAAAAACTGCCAGGATGCTGTGAAAGAGAAAAAACACTCAAGTGCTGCTAGTGCTCATCAGATCAATGTGAACCCCTAGTCATAAAACATGATAGAGAAGAATCAAAACAAAATCAGATCGTTAAGAATTAGTGAAGAACTGTAAACGGTTGATTGTTTAACTACACTTACTGAAAATTGTTCTCCACTTAAAACAATCTGTGCTATTGCATTACTTCTTATCATTATTTTATTTTCTCCTTTTTCGTTTTTTTCTTTATTTTAACCACTCATTCACAGCTTCTAGGACGTTGTGTAGATATCCTTTTGTTCATATAACAAACTCCTTGACTACCCTTTTTAGGTATACTCTTATGCACGCATAGAGGAGTATGCAAGTACAATTTTTGCTTTGTGTCATAGGACGTTATAACTGAAACTGAATATCTCCCAACTTAGACCCGAGCATATACTCATGACAAACTAATTTTATTTTTGCATATAAATACGCATAAAAGTTGTCAGAGGAGTAAGTAGAGTTTTAAGTGCACTTAGGTCACCAGATAGAAGACTTGTAACTTGCAAAAATGTTAACAGTGTTCAAAACACGGAACAATGAGCATTTAAGTGTACTTAAATCAAGCAGACGTTTCAGTAATTTCCCTCTTCTATGTAAGATCATCAGACACTCCGAAAACAACTCTACCAATGTAATATGCAAGGAACGATCAAAGCTCACAAACACCAAGTGATTTTCTCAGAGAAACAAACCGATTTAAATCCAGGGGTTTTCTGAAAATATCTGCAAGCTGACGTTCCGTAGGCACATACTCCACTTTCATTTGTTTCTGTTCAACTTTTTCCCTCAGAAAATAGTGTCTTATTTCAATGTGCTTTGTTCTAGAATGTTGAACATGATTTTTCGATATCTATAGCACTAGTATTATCGCACCATGCAGTAAAAGTTCTGGATTTCATACCGTAGTCCATAAGCATTTGATTCATCCATAACAGTTGAGTGCAACAGCTTCCCAGGGCAATGTATTCAGCTTCAGTAGTAGAAAGAGATGTCGAATTTTGCTTTTTGCTATGCCATGAAACTAAATTGTTTCCAAGAAAGAAACAACCTCCAAATGTGCTTTTACAATCATCCGCATTTCCTCCCCAATCAGCATCACTAAAACCAGCAAGTTCACAGTTAGTATCTTTTGAATATAATATGCCATACTCTGCTGTACCTTTGACATATTTGATGATTCATTTAACAACAAGCAAATGGGATTTCTTCAGTTTAGCTTGATATCTGGCACAAATCCCTACACTTAGACATAGATCAGGTCTACTAGCAGTGAGAGAAAGAAGACTACCAATCATGCTTCTATATAATTTAACCTCAACATCTTCACCATCTGCATCTTTTGTAACCTTTGTTGTTGTTGACATGGGAGTACTCGCCGATCTACTGTGATCTAGTTCAAATCTTTTCACCAAATTTCTGGCGTATTTACTCTGAGAAATAAATAGTCTATCGTCGAGTTGTTTCACTTGTAGACCAAGAAAGTAACTGAGTTCTCCAAACATACTCATTTCAAACTCCCTCTTCATAGTTTGCACAAACCAGTTCACTTTTTCCTGCGATTTAGATCCAAACATAATGTCATCAACGTATATCTGTACAACCAACAAAATTCCATTGGAATCATGGATAAAGTGCTTTGCTTAACACATGCAATCGAAGTTCGAGGTTTTATCAACTCCCCCTCTTTTGTAGTCGTTCTGCACAAGGAAGCTTGTAAGTCTTTCATACCAAGCACGGGGTGCTTGATTTAGTCCATACAAGGCTTTCTTTAGTTTGTAGACATGTTCTGGATGATGTGGATCCTCAAATCCTTTCGGCTGTTCTATATAAACTTCCTCTTGAAGTATCCCATTAAGAAGTGCACTCTTCACGTCCATCTGAAACAATTTAAAACAAAAGAAACACGCAACACCAAGCAATAGACGGATCGATTCTAATCTAGCCACATGAGCAAAAGTTTCATCAAAATCCACTCCTTCTACTTGCGTATATCCCTGTGCTACTAATCTTGCTTTATTGTGGACAATCTCCCCTTGCTCGTTGGTTTTGTTCTTAAACACCCATTTTGTGCCAATCACATTCAAGTGCATTGGTCTAGGAACTAGAATCCAAACATCATTTCGAACAAATTGCTCTAACTCCTCATGCATAGCTTTGATCCAAGATTCATCATCTAACGCATCACGAACACACTTTGGTTCTATTTGTGAAGTAAAACACACAAATTTTACCATGTCATGATAATTTATGCATGGTTTGTTATGTGTGCGTATTCCATCCTCAAGATTTCCAATAACATCTTCTATTGAGTGATTTTTGTGTACCGTTTATTTGCTCCATATTGGTTCGAGGACTTTCATATTCCGAGATATCTCCATCTGTTTCACATTCACCCGTATGTTGATCAGTAGGTGCACTTAAATGTTCATGAGTTGACTCTGTCTGTTCTTGCACAGTTTCTGACGAAAAAGGAAAAATAACACTATCAGTTGAATGATCCTCATCAAAAAGAACATTTACTCATTCAATAACTTTCCTTGTACGTAAGTTGAAAATTCGAAAAGCAGTTGTGTTATTTCCATAACCGAGAAAGATTCCTTCATCACTTTTAGCATCGAACTTATCGAGACATTCTCTATCGTTTAGTACAAAGCAAGTGCACCCAAAAACATGAAAATAGCTTAAATTTGGACTCTTACCTTTCCACAGCTCATAGGGTGTTTTAGACATACCTAGACGTAGGTACACACGATTAATGATATAACATGCTGTGTTTATGGCTTCTGCCCAAAACCTTATAGATATAGATTTTCCATGCAGCATTGCCCGAACCATTTCTTACAGTGTCCTGTTCTTCCTCTCAACAACTCCGTTTTGCTGCGGTGTCTTAGGTGCTGAGAATTCGTGAATGATGCCATGCTTTTGACAGAATTTGTTAAATACATCATTCTCGAATTCTTTTCCATGATTGCTCCTGGTTCTCTCAATACAACCTTTAGTATCTTTTTTTAAATTGAAGAAACAGGAAATGAAATAACTCAAACGTTTCAGATTTTTCTCTCAGAAATTTTACCTAAGTGTATCGAGAAAAATCATCCACAATAAGAAAAATATATCTTTTCCCTCCAAAACTCTCTGTTCTCATTGGACCCATCAGGTCCATATGCACTAGCTCCAGAATTTTTTCAGTCTTCACTTCGGGCATTCGTTTATGATGGACTTTGACTTGTTTACCTAGCTGACACAGTTTGCACATTTCTGCTTTATCTAATTTTAGCTTAGGCATACCTCTTACTGCTGCAGAGTCAGATAATTTCACCAAGGATCTGTAGTTTACGTGGCCTATCCGCTGATGCCACAATGATAGTGCATCGTCTGTTGCATTAAAACACACTTTCTCTTCAGTCCACACATAGCAGTTATTTGAGGACCGTGAACCTGTAAGTACACACTTATTATCAGAATTCATCACTAAACATTCTTTGTTAGTGAATTTAACCTGGTGATGACTGTCACAAAGTTGACTGATGCTAATTAAATTAGCCGTTAGACCCGCAACAAATTGAACATTTGTTAATGCTGGTTGTCCAGGTGACTTGAGATCTCCTCTGCCAAGAATTTTTCCTTTGTTCCCATCTCCGAACACTACACTCCTTGCATTCTTAATTTCAATAAAATTTGAGAGTAATTCTTTATTACCTGTCATGTGTCTGGAACATCCACTATCAAAGTACCAGGTATTAGATTTTTCATTCTGAGCAGAAATGTATGCAACATTGCAGTATAAATCACTTTTCTTTACCCAGATTTGTTTTACGTTTGATGACTTACCTGCATCATACCTGTGTTTTTTGTAGCACGAGCGTTGCTTATGACCCTTGATTCCACAGAAGAAACAGACAACCGAGTTCCTCTTCCTATTCTTACCATAATGCGTTCTCCTATGGTTATGTCCATAGTTCTGTGTGGCCAATTTTCTTCTCTGGTTGTAGTGTTGGTAATATTTCTGATATTGTCCTCTAGGTCTGCATCAACAACATGATCAATCCAATTTCTTCTTCTATCAGAATTTTGTCTGTTCTGGCTTTTATTTGGAGTCCATGAGTCAGCTGTCTTTCTTTCCATTTCAGACTTTCTTGTAGGTCTCCTCCAGAAACGAATTTGTTTTCCGTCTTGTTTGTATTCCCGACATAGCCGATTCCATGATTGTCACCTTTCATTTTTCCAATAGAGAGCAAGTGATCCAATTTTTCTGTACCATTTGACAACATCTTTAGTTGTTTGTTTGTCTCCTCTAGCTGCCTTTTGACGAAGTGCACTTCTTCTTCCTTAGCAACTACTACTTTCTTCATATCCTGAATCTGAGCTTCCAGATTCTCATTTTCTTTGATCAATTGAACATTCAATTTTCCCATCTAAGCTACTCATTGTATATCATCTCTAAATCAACTTCATCTTCTTCTTCAAGTTGATCTTTCTCACTTTCTTTATCGTTCTCATCAATAATGCCAATGAAAGCAACAAAGCTCGACTGTTCTTCTTCAGACTCTTCTCCGGATTTAGAACTGGATTCACTAAGCATGATTAGTGATTTTCCTTTTACCGGATTATTGTCAGCACATTCATTCTTCGTATGTCCAAAACCCTTGCATTTGAAGCACTGTGTTTCTCTGAGATTTTTCAAACACTTTCCCTTTTAGTGACGCTAGGACATACTGATTTGAAATGACCAAAGCCTTTGCACTCATGGCATTGAGATCCAGATTTGTTCTCCTTTCTATATCCAGCATCTTCGGTTGATGATTTTTTCATCCCTGACCTTCTCTTCATGAATTTTCCAAATTTTCTGGTCAGTAACACAATGTTTTCTTCCATACTGTCCAACCTGGTGCTTTCTGAAGCTGCTTGTAATACAACTCCTTTGTTTCCATCTTTAGCAATATCCCCTTGTTCTAGTTGGAGTTCAAGTTCATATGCTACCAAAATTCCAACTATTTCTTTGAAACTAGTAGTATCCGTGTTTAGTGACATATTCATAGCAACCTTCTGTGCATGAAATTTCTTCGGAAGACATCCTAGTATCCTTGAATCTGTTTAAATTCATTTATATCTACTGATGAAAAAATAGCTGTCAGGGCTTTTGCGTTGAATGTTGAACTCCTTTTTTCACTAGGTGTCCATTGATCTGATGGCTTCTCCTTTTCTTTTCCATTTTCATCAATAACAGTCGGTGGTGTCCATCCGTTCTTAACTGAACTCCAAGCATCTTCGTCAATTCCTCATATGCTCGCTCTCATCTTAACTTTCCAATATCCATAGTTAGATGCATCTAACATGACGGGTTTTCCAAACGAATACATGTCTATTGGTCCTTCCATTTTAGTTGTCTTCTCGGATCTCAAACCAATTTTTAGATTTACTCTAAATTTTGGTTACTAGCTCTGATACCAATTGAAAACTTGTAGAAGATAACTTGTGAATCAATAATCCAAAGAGACCAGAAATATCAAACAATATTCGTTTATTTACTTGTCAATCTTTAAGTACACTTGCTAGTTTTTACAATGTACCAAAGATCTCCGCGGATAACTCCCCCTGAGTTAGACGTAAATACAACCTCTACTGTTTCTCCGCACAATACAATATCTAACTAAGTAAACTTAAAACCTTAGAACTCTCTCTTTCTCTGTTTCGTGTACTCCAGTGATATTCCCCAGAATCGTTAACCCTATTTTTCTTTTTCAGGTTAACTTATCTGTCTTCCGCTCGGCTCAACAACCCTCTCCTGCTCTTCAGCCGCACCGTCTTGCTGATTTTTCTTCAGCATTGAATCCGCCAGATTCAACTTGACTCTTCCTTCTTATCCTTGATCTTCTCGTTGACTTCCTTCAGTCTCCCCTGATTTGAATTCATGCTCCTAGAATATCTCAACTTCCTGAAATAAGAATTTTACTCTGCAATCCTATTTTTTATTGCATTAACAGCTTTTCACCTCATCAATCGTTTACCGACCAAATGTCTTGGAGACAAATCTCCATATGAGGTATTAAACATACTAAACCCTAATATCAATTATTTTCGTGTATAGTGAGTTTCTCTTGTTTCTCTTGTGTTTTTCGTGTTTCTTTTGTGAATTGGATAACCCGAGTGAGTAGTAGTAATATGTATAGATTTGATCTCCTTTTTTCAAAATGAGTCTTATATTGATGTAGTCAAAACGAGTAATATTTATTAATATCAAATGATCACAATGAGTGACAATATCTTCGAGTCGCACGGTCGCATTGGTCACAGAGTCATATTGAAACACATGGTCGTAGTGGATCACAGAGTCTCATCAAGTTGCACGGTCGCACTGGATCACAAAGTCTCATCGAGTCACATGGTCGCACTGGGTCACAGAGTCTCATCAAGTCGCATGGTTGCAGTGTTACAGAGTCTCATCGAGTCGCACAGTCGCACTGGGTCACAGAGTCATATTGAAATACATGGTTGCATTGGGTCATAGAGTCTCATCGAGTCCCACAGCCACACTGGATCATAGAATCTCATCAAGTCACATGGTGGCACTGGGTCATAGAGTCTCATCGAGTCGTACGGTCGTAGTGGGTCACAAAGGTACAAGAGTCGCAAAGGTCCAAGGTCCCAAAGATCCAAGGTTCACAAAGGGGTCAAAGGGTCACAGGGGTCCAAGGGTCTAGTCTTATCAAGTCGTACGATCGCAGTGGATCACAAAGGTACAAGGGTCACAAAGGTCTAAGGTCGCAAAGGTCCAAGGGACACAAAGGGGTCGAAGGGTTGCAGGGATCCAAGGGTCGCAGGGGTACAAGGTTCATAGAGGTACAAGGTTCGCAAAAGTCCAAGTGTCACAAAGGGGTCAAAGGGTTGCAAAGCGGTACAAGGGTCGCTGAGGTACATGGGTTGCAAAGGGGTACAAGAGTAGGTACAAGGGTCGCAGAGGTACAAGGGTCAAAAAAGGGTCAAAGGGTCGCAGAGGTACAAGCGTCGCAAAGGGGTCCGAGGGTCGCACGGGTACAAGGGTCGCAAAGGGGTCAAAGGGTTGGATGTGTAAAAGGGTCACAAAGGGATCAAAGGGTCGCATGGCCGCACTGAGTCACAGAGTCTCATCGAGTCCCACGGTCGCACTGGGTCACAGAGTCTCATCGAGTCGCACGATCGCACTGGGTCACAGAGTCTCATCGAGTCTCATGGTCGCACTGGATCATTGTGAATTTGAAACACATGGTCGCAGTGGGTCACAAAATTTACCATCTTTTTATGTTTTTAATACAGGTGTAATGGATTTGGTGTAAGGGTGGGCAATCCGGGTTTCGGGACGGGTTCCTCGGGTTTCGGGTGGGGTTCGGGTTGTTCGTCTCTGCATATCAATAGACATTACAAAGCGCATTCTGATTCTCCTCAATGGAGACAACTGCATCATTTGGTCCATAATTCTCGAAGTGAACCTTCGAAGCTGTTGTTTGTGCAACTACATCCACCCCGAAGAAAGAGAAACAGCCGACGCAAGCGTGGGTCAAGTAAAGAAAACTCTGAATGAATCCACAACCCTCATCCTCATCCATAAATCTCTGGAAGTTCATCTTCCTCAGGCCTATAGCTATATTCGAAAGCCTTAGGACTAATGGGACGAGCTCAAAGTTGTATACGACCATGTCCCCAACTTCAATCGAATCTACGAGATTTGGAAGACACTTCAATCCAACAATCAGGAAGGGCATCCATTCAATTATATCATAGCCCACGTCAAAGATCTATGGGTCAAGCTCGAATATATGCATCCGGGAAAAGAGATTGCAGCTCATCATAATCAAGAGAAAGTCTTATGTCTCCTATCCAACCTTGATGCATCCTACCATGACTTGATCAACCATGTTCTTCGTCAATCAGAGTTTTCGACCCTTAAATGATGTGTGCATGCTAATCAAGAAGTAGGAAGGGTCGAATAGGCTTTTCAAAGGGTACACAAAGATAGCACATCTCAGCAGACAACACAATGGTTCTAGCAACAATTTTAAACTCCAAGTGATCGAAACATTTACTATTGTGATAACTGCAGGAAGAAAGGTCACTCAAAAGAGAGATGTTGGATCTTTCATCCTCATCTCAAGACTCGAGCCAAACATATCCCGTTCTTGAGGGAGACTACATATCTTGTGTCTTATGATGAGACATATTCGGTGGCCCAACCAACTTATGTAATGATGGAGGCCCTCAAACACATGGTCAACAAATTTCTCAGCACCACAGATATCGTAAAGCTGGAATCCAAGGAGGACGTTAAATCTGCTTATCTATCTCGCATAAAATATCATGTGATTATTTACTTAGGAGCTACAACGCATATGATTAAGGATAAAAATTTATTTGAGCATATGTAAAAAACGATAGGCCAAATAACTATAGAAGATGGAAAAAGTGTTCCGATAAAAGGAATATGAAAGTTGAACTCACTTGAGCAACACTCATCCGCCTTATATGTTTTGGAATTTACAACTAATCTGCTTTCGGGTCATAAATTGGCTCATGAATATAATTGTCTTGTGTGCTTTAATTCTAACAAATTATGATTGCATGATATTAGACAAACATAAATCATAGGAGGTGGGACTGTACAACATGGCCTCTATGACCTCAAAGAGCTTCATGCTTCTTTAGATTCTTTGCCTCGTGCCTTATCAGCTTTTTCTTTCATTATAATAAGAAAACTATCTCTTCTAGACTGTTGCATGCTAGACTAGAACAATCTCATTTTTCAATCCTTCAAGCATGTGTTTCCTCACATTGCGTTTGGTCTTGAGAAATGTGAGTCTTGCATCTTGGAAAATCATTGTAACTCAATATGAAACAAAGATTAAGTGCTTCCATACAGATAAAGATGGTGAATTTGTCAACCATAAACTCGAATCATTTCTCCACCATCATGGGGTAGTTCACCAAACCTCATGTCCATATACTCACAACAAAATGGTGTAGCATAATGAAAGAATCGACATTTGATGGAAGTCTCTCTGATGATCATGTTCAATTGCAAAGTTCAAAAATGTTTATGCGGGGATGCTGTTATCACGGCTTGTCACCTCATCAATCGTTTACCGATCAAATGTCTTGGAGACAAATCTCCATATGAGGCATT
The DNA here is from genome assembly GCA_036759665.1 of Gynandropsis gynandra. NCBI lineage: Eukaryota > Viridiplantae > Streptophyta > Magnoliopsida > Brassicales > Cleomaceae > Gynandropsis > Gynandropsis gynandra. The sequence goes on along the minus strand of CM071863.1, from coordinate 5,778,739 downwards.
AAACATACTAAACCCTAATATCAATTAAATTCGTGTTAGTGACTTTTCCTCTTTCTCTAGTGTTTTTTGTGTTTCTTTTGTGAATTGGATAACCTGAGTGAGTAGTAGTAATATGTATAGATTCGATCTCCTTTTTTCAAAATGAGTCTTATATTGATGTAGTCAAAACGAGTAATATTTATTAATGTCAAATGATCACAATGAGTGACAGTATCTTCGAGTCGCACAGTCGCATTGGTCACAGAGTCATATTGAAACACATGGTCGTAGTGGATCACAGAGTCTCATCAAGTTGCACGGTCACACTGGATCACAAAGTCTCATCGAGTCACATGGTCGCACTAGGTCACAGAGTCTCATAGAGTCGCATGGTTGCAGTGTTACAGAGTCTCATCGAGTCGCACAATCGCACTGGGTCATAGAGTCATATTGAAATACATGGTCGCATTGGGTCATAGATTCTCATCGAGTCACACGATCACACTAGATCATAGAATCTCATCGAGTCGCACAGTCGCACTGGGTCATGGAGTCTCATCGAGTCGTACGGTCGTAGTGGGTCACAAAGGTACAAGGGTCGCAAAGGTCCAAGGTCCCAAAGATCCAAGGGTCACAAAGGGGTCAAAGGGTCACAAGGGTCCAAGGGTCTAGTCTCATCAAGTCATACGGTGGCAGTGGATCACAAAGGTACAAGGGTCACAAAGGGCTAAGTTCGCAAAGGTCCAAGGGTCACAAAGGGGTCAAAGGGTTGCAAAGGGGTACAAGGGTCATAGGGGTACAAGGGTCGCAGAGGTACAAGGGCTGCAAAGGGGTACAAGAGTAGGTACAAGGGTCGCAAAGGTACAAGGGTCGGAAAGGGGTCAAAGGGTCGCAAAGGTACAAGCGTCGCAAAGGGGTCCAAGGGTCGCAGGGATACAAGGGTCGCAAATGGGTCAAAGGGTTGGATGGGTACAAGGGTCACAAAGGGATCAAAGGGTCACATGGTCGCACTGGGTCACAGAGTCTCATCGAGTCCCACGGTCGCACTGGGGTCACAGAGTCTCATCGAGTCGCACGATCGCACTGGGTCACAGAGTCTCATCGAGTCTCACGGTCGCACTGGATCATTGTGAATTTGAAACACATGGTCGCAGTGGGTCACAGAATTTACCCTCTTTTTATGTTTTTAATACAGGTGTAACGGATTTGTTGTAGGGGTGGGCAATCCGGGTTTCGATACGGGTTCCTCGGGTTCGGTCCGGGTTCGGGTTCCTCAGATTTTAAAAAAATGAACGCAAAAACCCCATTTGGTTTTTGGGATGGGTTCCTTGGGTTTCAGGTTGTTCGGATTTTGAAACATTGAACCAAAAAAAAAAAACGCGAATTATATTTGGGTTATTTCGGGTTCTCGGGTTCTCTAGGTTTTTTTGGATTTGTTTAACCTCTTTTGATACAGAATCATAGACAAAAACCCTAAAAGAAAAGAAGTCCAAGTTGTGATTTTTCAGTCAATCACAAAGCATCAATTACTTAGAAAGATCGAATCAACCGTCAATTGTGCCAAAGACTACTGAAATTTCATAGCAATTCAATCAAATTGCAATCTTCTTTGCGAAATAACTCCAAATTCCAATTTAATTCACACAATAGCACAAAAAGATAGCTTTTTTTTTTATCCAAACCACTGAAAAAGTTGAAATCTCTTTGCTTTGACTGTCCATTTGAAGAGATATGTAAGCAAAATGGGCCAAAAAATTAGAAGAAATTAGATAAGAAACAAGCAAGGACCAATCAAATGAACAGAACTGTGAAAATTTACCAAGAGACGACGAAAAAGACGTTGGCCCAAACAGTGTAAGAAGTGCCCGTGACGAGACCTTTCCCAAAGCAAAGACACTTTGTGACGCTCGGTGCCGACGGCAAAGACGAAGGCGATGAGGTGAAGGGAGGTGATGACGGCGAGGATGGAGACAAAGACCGCAAAAAAAAAAAAAAAACTAAGTTGTGATTGTAATTTGTAACCAATACAAAAATCCGAAAGACATTGAAAATGAGGGGATTAGTTTAACAAATCGCAAGCTGAAAGTATGATGCACCATCAACGAGGAAGAAGGCTTACAATCTGAAGATGCTGACGGACGAGAGGAGGATGGGCGACGGATGGGAGGATGAGGGGCAACAGACGAGAAGGAAGGAGGAGACGGACGGGAGGATGAGGGGCGACGGACGAGAGGAGGAGGGGCGACAGACATGAGGATGAGTGGCGAGCGACGGATGGGAGGATGAGGGGCGAGCGACGGACGGGAGGATGAGGGGTGAGCGATGGATGGAAGGAGGAGGGGCGACAGATGGACAGAGGATGAGGGGCGAGTGACAGACGGAAGGCGGCGATTTGAAAATGAGAGTGAGAGAGTGAGAGAGAGGGAGACGACGGACAGGTTAGGTTTAGGAGGGTTAGGGCTTTTTTTGTGGTTCCTCGGGTTCTCCCGAACCCAACCCGGACCGATCCAAACCCGTTTGGGTTTTAGATTCTAAACCTATATAGGTTTTCTACAAAACCCGTTTATCTCACGGGTTGGGTTTTTCGGGTTGGGTCGGCTCGGGTCGGTTCGGGTAATCCGAAATGCCCACCCCTGATTTGGTGGATGAGAAAATCACACTAATTTATTTTTATATGATGGAAAATTGAAAAAAAAAACCTAAATTGAGAATCTGGAAACAAAAGAGTAATTTTCTATTGTCCTTAGGTTAGAATGCATGCAGAGTCTTTGTGTCAAGCTTCTGTTATCGAAATTAAGAATCAATGTTGATAATAATATTAATAATATCAATATTTTAACAAATGTTAATATATATTTTGATAGGTTCCATCCTTTTAAATCCATAAATTTGTCGAGTCCGCATATATTTTTTGAAAATTTCCCAAACTCGATTGACGGGTTCTTAAAACACTACTTTCACTTTTGAAACACATTCATTCGTTCTATACTACTTGGGACACATGGGTGAAAATCCGTTTTAACCATTTATTGACGTTGAGAATGTATTATTTTAATTGGTTATTGTCTTTTAATCCCTAAAAATCCATAAATTCGTCGAGTTAGTATCTATTGATCCATATATGCCACCAAACGATCTATGCGGTCCATGCGACCCTCAAATAGTATTAATTAGTTTGACGTTGTAAATGTATCTTTTTGATTGGCTTTTGTCCTTTCATCCTTTTAAATCAATAAATTCGTCGAGTTCGCATCTATTGATCCATGTATGCGACCAAGCAACCCATGTGACCCATTTCTTTTTTTAAAATGTAATTATCAATATATTTAGTTTTATTTTGATTGGTTTTTATCCTTTAATCTTTATAAATCCATAAATTCGTCAGTTAGCATCTATTGATCCATATATGCGAACAAGCGACCCATGCGACCTATGCGACCTATGCGACCCTTAGTTGGCATTAATTAGTTGGATGTTTTAAATGTATTATTTTGATTGGTTTTTGTCCTTTTATCCTTTTAAATCCATAAATTCATTGAGTTAGCATCTATTGATCCATATATGCGACCAATTAACCCATGCGATCTATGCAACCTTCAGTTGGCATTAATTATTTTGACCTTGTAAATGTATTGTTTTGATTGGTTTTTGTCCTTTTATCCTTTTAAATCCATAAATTCATTGAGTTAACATCTATTGATCCATATATGCGACTATGGGTGTAAAATGAGCTGGCTCGGCTCAGCTCGCCATGAGCTCACCAAAAAATGAGCTGGCTCAGCTCGGCTCGTTTTCAAAACGAGCTAGAAAATCCCAGCTCAGCTCAGTTCGCCTTTAGCTCATCTAAAAACGAGCTGACTCGTGAGCCAGACTATTTAAGTTAAAAGAATGGTAATATATTTTATATATTTTTCTTTGACAAATCAAATAAAATACATAAAATATAAATACAATAATTTGAATACAAAGTTAATAAATATAAAAAATACTAATTAGAAAATAAATCTATCGAAAAATAAAATATCGAATATATAAACATATTTTTTAATAATAGTTATGAAAATATTTTATTTCTTTATTTATTAATAAAATTATATTAATTTGGTATAAATAGAAAAATAATAATATTATTATTATATGTAAATAATATATTATTTTTTCTTCAAATAATATTTAATAAATGCAACGAATATGTATAATATGTAAAAATAGGAAAATATGTGCTTCTGTACTCAGCTTGTGAGCCAGCTCGCTTAAGCTTTAATTCGTTTACGGCTCAACTCGTCAGCTCGTTTTTTAAACGAGCTGGAAAATACCCAGCTCGGCTCGATCAAATATGATCCGAGCTAGAGCTGGCTCGTGAGCCAATAGCTCATTTTACACCCTTGTATGCGACCAAGCGACCTATACGACCCATACGACCCTTAATTGGTATTGATTAGTTTGACGTTGTAAATGTATAATTTTGATTGATTTTTGTCCTTTTATCATTTTATATCCATAAATTCGCTGAGTTAACATCTATTGATCCATATATGGGACCAAGCGACCCATGCGACGCTGTAAATGTATTATTTTCATAATGCGACACATGCGACGTTGTAAATGTATTTTCATCATGCGACCCATGCGACCAAGCGACCCATGTGATGCTGTAAATGTATTATTTTCACCATGCGACCCATAAATTAGTTTGGCATTGTAAATGTATTATTTTCACAAAAATTCCCGTCGAAGTTTTCACCAATATTTCTAAAATATAACCGTGTGGTCATTTCTTTTCGAATTCCATCTGACGTTGATTCGATGTCAGGGTCATGTCTTCCCCAATTCTAGTCGTTTCCTTTTTCCAATAACGACACACACTCTCTCTAACTCTCAACATCTTCCATCCATCTTTCGCTCTAAGACTTACCATCTCCCGGCTTCGAAAATGCCACATCTCTCTCATTTCGTCCAAATCATTCTTCCGAGCTATCTAGAGTACTACCTTGTAATCTCCTTCATCTGTCTCATTGTCGGTATACTACATGTAGAGAATGTACATATTTGACTTTGTTTTTCATTTTTTGTTATAGGACATTTCGAAGAAGGTCTTCGATGAGCAAATTGACCGAAAAACGAGGGACAACAACACGAAAACGTTTAAATAAGACGTGTCTAACAAAACATGTGATATAGAGTTGGATGGCTCCAGCTTCACTAATGAATGGAAAGATTTCTCCAAGGACCATTATTTTCGTATTTGGGATTTAGTAGTTTTCCGTCACGAATGTGACATGGTTTTAACGTCACCGGTTTCAGAGAATCATCATCATCATCTATATCATCATCGTACGCAGAAGTAGGGTCATACTCTTCTTCTCAGATGATTTTCACGGTACCAGCCACGCGTTCAAATCTGGCCGTAGATGCATTGGTAAGTGACCTCAAACCAATTCATCATATATCACTTCGGTTATTTATTCAATTATTAATCATTTCTATTGATGTAACTTGTGTGACATCGCAGACCCTTCCGATAGGGTGTGCGAGGTCGAGCGGTCTTTGCGGTAGACGATGTAAGATAATGCTGATAAACAATCAAGGAAGGGTGTGGTCGACAGATTTAAAGGCCCGTGAGTCGTGGTGGCGCTAGCATCAGAGGGGGTTAGAGAAAGTTTTGTCACAAAAATGGACAAAACGAGGGTTGTTCCCTCACATTCGGACTAGTCTCCAATGGAGCAACACCCGTGCTTCGATTTGTTCCTCCAACAGGGTCTAACAACAACATAGTTTGATTTCAGTTGTATTTTGATTGGTTTGAACTTCCCTTGAATAACAACATTCCCTTGAACTTGAACTTCATGTTTGTATTTGATTGGTTTTTACTATTATTCCGGAGTTAGTATTATTGTTAGTATCGTTGTTATTGTGGATTTACTATTATTGTGAATTTACTATTATCGGACCCTTGTAAGCCCTGCGACCCTTGTAAACCATGTGACCCATTGACAAGGATCGTTGGGGTACAAGGGTCGCAGTACAAGGGTTGCAGAGGGGTCAAAGGGTCAGAGAGGTATAAGGGTCGCAGAGCTACAAGGGTCGTAGAGGGGTCAAAGGGTCGAAAAGATACAAGGATCGCAAGGGTACAAAGGTCGCATAGGGGTACAAGGAATAGACACGTTCGTCATCGTGGTTGTCTGTGGTTCATTCTCGTAAATTTTCAACGGCGAGGTCATCGACGGACAGAGAGGGTTTCGACGGAGAGAGAGGGCTTCGAAGTGAGGGCCTATGGTTTTGGGGTCGGATGTAAGGGTCGATATTTTGTGCTCAGATGAAAGGTTGTACATGAGCAAACATTCCTCCCGTAATAGTGAAATCAAAATTTTTTATCAATTAAACTTAATTTTTTTATTCAATTAAACCTTTTTTGATCAATTTTAAATTGATATAATTGAATAAAATTCACTAAACAATTTCGCACAAATACTAAATCGGCGATTCAATTATTTTATTATTCGTCTCTAATACCAAATGTAAACAAAATATATATGTTCTTCAATTTTCCGATTCAACTAAATACAAAACTGAATCGTTAATAGAATATTAAATCAACCAAAACAATATATATAAATTACTTACTTAATTTTTCATGTTTTGTCGGTAGATCTTGAATTTTGTTTTCCAATACCAAATCCACCAATATTCTCCTTAATATTCTCTTTGATGATATAAAAAAATTTATTTTCCTTTTTTGTTTTATAAATATTTTATTTATTTATGATTGATATATTCCCTAACAAAACAAAAGAGAATATTTATAAAAAAAGACATAAATGAACATATCCTTTAATTTTCAAACAAATCGATATCAAATTTATAATTATTCATAAAATTATTTTATATGCAAAAATTTTTATCCGATAATTATCTTCTCAATACAATACTAAACCAATCGTAACTATAACTTACGATCAACTTCAGAGTAAAATTTCTAACATCAAATTGAAACACGAGCTTACTTCTATTACAGACAATGAACTTCTCTCAAACCAAGATACAAGGCGGCCATAACAAGGACAAACATCAGAACCACATGCAAATAGATTCAGATAAACATCTCCAATTACGTGCTTAGCCAGAGATCGCGATGGATTTTACGTCAGGCTTCTTCGCCTCCACCTTAGGAACCATCACTGTCAGCACATTGTTCTCCATCGAAGCCTTTACCTCATTCATCTTCACATTTTCCGGCAGCCTGAATCTTGAAAGCTTGTAGAAGATGACTATTAAACTAATAACCAATCGGACCAGAAAATATCAAACAGTATTTGTTTATTTACTTGTCAATCTTTAGGTACACTTGCTGGTTTCTACAATGTACTAAAGACCTCCACGGATAACTCCCCCTGAGTTAGACGTGTAAATACAACCTCCACTGTTTACTCTCTCAATCTAGTATCTAATTAAGTGCACCTAAAAACTCTGAACTTTCTTGTTCTCTGTTTTGTGCACTCCCACGATACTCCACAGATTCGTTGACCTTATTTCTTGATTTTGGCCCTTCCACTCGGCACCGTCGGATCACAGGTCAATTTATCTGCCTTGCTCTCGGCTCAGCAACCACCTCCGGTTCTTCCGCCGCGCCGTCATGCTGAAATCTCTTCAGCTTTGAATCCGCTCGATACTCTTGATTCCTCAATCTTCTCCTTGGTCTTCTCGTTGACTCGCTCCAGTCTCCTTCAATTTGAATTCAACTCCCTTAATTGTCTCAACCACCTGAAACAACACAAACAAACTCC
>CM071863.1:5758170-5770579 GCA_036759665.1 Gynandropsis gynandra | reverse complement strand
TGGCATCTTTGCCATGTAGCGCTTTTCTAGTATGATCCAAGGCGGAGTATTTTCACGAACCTCAGTTTTCCCAATAATGTCAGACGCTTGCTGAACCAATATGTTCTGGATCAGACAAGGAAACGGAAGAATGAACTTGGTTGAGTTTGATAACCCCAGCCCAACAATAACATCCAAAAATACCTTCCCAAAATTTATGGGAATGTCATTCTTCACACAGTAAAGAAATACTGCAGTGTCCTGTCGTATAGCGTTCGATTTCTTGTTTGGAATCCAATTTTTACGTGAAATCTTGTTCAGCAGTGTGTACTCCCATTGCAACTTTGAATTCGTAATTTGCCCTGACCACGATGTTAGCCGGCCTTCTGTCAACTCCTTAGTGACAGTGTCCATATCTAGATACAGCTGAAGCTTACCCAAAAACTCATTTATGACTTCCGCACTAAATTTTAAAACTCGACCACGAACATACGCGGTGCCAAACATAGCAGAACCGAAATCTTCGATTTCAGGGGCTAAAATTGCGTAAAATTCATACACCAGTGCCTTACAGATCGGTGTCACGGTGGTAACTGTACTCCTCAATTTCCTGTCGACTAATACATTCCACAGCGATAAATGTTGAAAATTTTGTACACTAAGTCCCTTTTCCGAAAAAATTTCCCTCTCCTTCAGAGTCCTAAGCCTACTCATGTATGATTCCTTGTATAAAGTGTGAGAGTAAGCTTTTGAAACAGAAATTGGAGTACCTCTTAGTGAAGACTGAGGGGACTGTGTTTCAGATACCGGAATATTTCGCTCGGATTCCGGTGATTGCGGGATGTTAGACGGTTCGGGACTTGAGGAGGGAACTGAGACAGGACTGGGAGATCATTGCGAAGTGGACACATCTCTAGGTTCGGTAGACTGAGTCTGAGGGTTCGTCTGTGAAGCTGGATCGACAGGCACTCTGATGTCACTGTCAGAGTGAGTACGAAGATGAACAAGAGGAGAAGCACCTGGTCTCGTATTCTCTTGTTTGTTGGGAGCAAAAAATTTCGTAGCCATAACTTTGTAGTGACGGCCATTAACACGCGGGGGATTGCGAGTAAAGACTAGATCCCTCATCTTCACCTCTTGACCATCAACGATGAGAGAATCATCTGGTGAGAGACCAAATTTAGAGCTACGCGTCTGCATTTTGTTGTGTGAGGGGAATAATCTGCAAACAAGAGAAATTGCACTCTTTTTCTCGAGAAGAACAGGTTAGGGTTTCTGAAATGCGTTCAAATGTGAGAGATGAAACGGTTTAAAAAGTGTGAGGTGCAGTTACAGAGAAAATTCAGGGATTTTTTTAGAAAATTTGAATTTAATGCCCACTCACATCAGCCCACAAACATCCCATCTCATTAAAAATAAATCTCCGGTGAATTAGAAAGAGAAAAACCACTCAAGTGTAGCTTCTGCTTGTCAGATCAAATTTAAACAACTTGAAATAAAACATGATGAATGGTTTCAAAGCAGAAACAATTCATGAAGAATTAGTCAAAGATTGGACACGGCTGAATGCTTAAGTACACTTAATGAAATGTGTTCTCCACTTAAGGCAATCTGTTATATTTTATTTCTTTCCATTTTTCTCCTTTTTTTATTTTTATTTTTTTATTTCTCAAGCACTCAGTGACAACTTCTAGGACGTTGTTTAGATATCCTTTTGTTCATATAACAAGCTCCTTGACTACCTTTATTTAGGTATACTCTTATGTGTACATAGAGGAGTATTTAAGCACGAATTTTTGGCTTTGTGTCATAGGACGTTATAACTGAAACTGAATATCTCCCAACTTAGACCCGAGCATATACTCATGACAAAAACAAATTCTATTTTTGCATAAAAATGCATATAAAAGTTTTCACAGGAGTAAGTGTAGTTTTAAGTGCACTTAACAAACTGAACCTTTCAGAAATAGAAACAGTGCTCAAATATCACACCAAGCGGTAAAAGTTCTGGATTGCATACCGTAGTCCATAAGCATTTGATTCATCCATAACAGTTGAGTGCAACAGCTTCCCAGAGCAATATATTCAGCTTCAGCAGTAGAAAGTGACGTCGAGTTTTGTTTTTTGCTGTGCCATGAAACCAAATTGTTTCCTAGAAAGAAACAACCCCTAGAAGTACTTTTCCGATCGTCTGTATTTCCTCCGAAACTCTGTGTTCTCATTGGACCCATCAAGTCCATGTGTAGCAATTCCAGGATTTTTTCTGTCTTTACTTCAGGCATTCGCTTGTGGTGAACTTTGATTTGTTTACCTAGCTGACACGGTTTGCAAGTTTCTGACTTATCTAACTTTAGCTTAGGTATACCTCTTACAGCAGCAGAATCTGACAGTTTCACCAAGGATCTGTAGTTTACGTGTCCTAGACGCTGATGCCACAGTGATAGCGCATCGTTGGTTGCTTTAAAGCAAACCTTATCTTCAATTCATACGTAACAATTGTTTGGAGATCGTGATCCTGTAAGCACACACTTGTTGTCAGAATTCATAACGAAGCATTCTTTGTTAGTAAACTTAACTTAGTGATGGCTGTCACAAAGTTGACTGATGCTAATCAAATTAGCTGTTAGACCCGCAACAAATTGAACATTTGTTAGAGCTGGCTGTCCTGGTGAGATCAGATCTCCTTTGCCGAGAATTCTTCCTTTGTTTCCGTCTCCAAACACTACACTCCCTGCATCCTTTATTTCAACAAAATTTGAAAGTAGTTCTTTGTTACCTGTCATGTGTCTTGAGCATCCACTGTCAAAATACCAGGTATTTGTCTTTTCTTTGTGAGCAGAGATGTATGCAACGTAACAATTCAGATCACTTTTCCCCTTACCCAACTGTTTTATTTTTGAGGACTTGCTTGCATCATACCTGTTTTTCTTGTAGCATGTACGCTGTTTATGGCCTTTAATTCCACAGAAGTAGCAAGTAACAGATTTTCTTCTTCTGTAATTTCCATATTGTTTTTTCCAACTGTGATTTCCTGAGTTCGACGTTGACACATTTCTTCTCTGATTGTAGTGATGAAGACCTCTGTGATGTTGTTCTCTGCATCTATAGTCAGCAACATGATGATTCCAATTTCTTTTTCTGTCAATACTTTGCTGATTATGACCATGCTTTGATGAGTTGTAAGTTGCCTGTCTTTCTTGTAAATCTCCTCCAGACACAAATCTATTTTCTGTATTGCTCGTATTCCCAACATAACCTATTCCGTGATTATCACCTTTCATTTTTCCGATTGAAAGCAGATGGTCCAATTTGTCAGTTCCATTCGACAACATCTTCAGTTGTTTGTTTGTTTCCTCTAGTTGTCTTTTAACAAAGTGCACTTCCTCATCCTCAGCAAGCACTTCGTTTTTCATGTCTTGGATTTGAGTTTCCAAAGTCTTAATTTCCTTCAACAGTTGAACGTTCAGCTTTCCCATCTTGATCCAATCATTGTAGATCATTTCAACATCAACTTCATCTTCCTCTTCTAGTTGATCTTTTTCACTTTCTTTGTCATCCTCATCAATGATCCCTATGAAAGCAACGAAACTGGACAGTTCTTCTTCTGATTCTTCTTCAGATTCAGAACTGGAGTCACTCAGCATGATTAGTGATTTACCTTTCACTGAATTATTGTCAGCACATTCGTTCTTTGTGTGACCAAATCCCTTGCATTTAAAACATTGTGTTTCTCTGAGATTCTTCAGCATATTTTCCTTTTTTGTGATGCTGGGACAATCTGATTTAAAGTGTCCATAACCTTTGCATTCATGACATTGAGAACTGGATTTGTTCTCCTTTCTAAAACCAGCATCTTCGGTTGATGCTTTTCTCATTCCTGGCTTTCTCTTCATGAATTTTCCAAATTTTCTGGTTAGTAATACGATATTTTCTTCAAGATTATCTAACTTGGTGTTTTCTGAAACAACTTGTAGTACAACTCCCTTGCTTCCCTCTTTGGCTACATCTCCTTGTTCCAGTTGCAATTCCAGTTCATACGCTGCTAGAATTCCAACTATTTCTTTGAAACTGGTTGTATCCGTGTTCAAGGACATATTCATGGCCACTTTCTGAGCGTGGAACTTCTTCGGAAGGCATCTTAACAGCTTCTTGACAAGTTTCTTGTCATCCAGGTTTTGTCCAAGTACACTTACCTCGTTTGCAATTGCATTCATCCGTCCACTGAATTCTTTCACACTTTCGTATTCTCCCATCTCCAGTTTCTCAAACTGGTGTTCCAATATATCTAGCCGTGTTCTCTTCACACTTGTTGTGCCTTCGTGAATAGTTTCGAGTGTATCCCATGCCTCCTTAGCTGATTCGCACCCTTGAATCTGTTTAAATTCATTTATATCTACTGATAAAAAGATAGTTGTCCAGGCTTTAGCGTTAAACGTCGAACTTCTCTTTTCACTAAGTGTCCACTGGTCTGATGGTTTTTCCTTTTCTTTTCCATTTTCGTCGATTACAGTGGGTGGTGTCCAACCGTTTTTGACTGCACTCCAGGTATCTTCGTCAATTCCTCGAATGCTTGCTCGCATCTTTACTTTCCAGTACCCATAATTAGATGAATCTAACATGACTGGTTTACCGAACGAATACATGTCTCTCGGTCCTTCCATTTAGTCTTCTTCTTGGATCCCCAACCAGATTTTAGATTTTACTCTAAATAATGGTTACAGGCTCTGATACCAATTGAAAGCTTGTAGAAGATGACTATTAAACTAATAACCAATCGGACCAGAAAATATCAAACAGTATTTGTTTATTTACTTGTCAATCTTTAGGTACACTTGTTGGTTTCTACAATGTACTAAAGACCTCCACGGATAACTCCCCCTGAGTTAGACGTGTAAACACAACCTCCACTGTTTACTCTCTCAATCTAGTATCTAATTAAGTGCACCTAAAAACTCTGAACTTTCTTGTTTCTTGATTTTCAGGTCAATTTATCTGCCTTGCTCTCGGCTCAGCAACCACCTCCGGTTCTTCCGCCGCGCCGTCATGCTGAAATTTCTTCAGCTTTGAATCCGCTCGATTCTCTTGATTCCTCAATCTTCTCCTTGGTCTTCTCGTTGACTCGCTCCAATCTCCTTCAATTTGAATTCAACTCCCTTAATTGTCTCAACCACCTGAAACAACACAAACAAACTCCGATCCAATTTTTACTGCGTTCACAAATCTCCTGGAGAATTTCCCGCTCGATCTCTCCACGCGATGCCACGTCTCGTTCTTCTCCTCTTTCTCCACGTTTCTCTCTCCGCTGATCTTCAGCACACTGTCGTCTTCCACCTCAACCTTCACCTCTTCTTTCTTCATCCCTTGAAGGTCAGCTTTGAACACGTGCGCCTCCGGCGTCTTCCTCCAGTCCACGCGTGCGTTTACTATCGCAGAGTTTTCCGAGAAAGTGACGACGACGAGAATGGAGAATCCCTGAAGGGATCCCATACATCGAGCGAGAACGGGTCGAAGATGCTGCTGCTCCTGTTGCCGAAGAATCTCGGAATCAGCGACATTTTCCTAGAAAGATTAAAAGTTGATTGAATGCTGAGAAAATTGCTTCTACGTTGGATTTTCTTTAGTTGACGCGCAAATGGTCAATTTCACGAAATTTCGGGAATATCATTTGGTTTGGGCTTTTATTTTTGGAAAATGGGTTGTTGATATTTCAGAAGTTCTGAAGAATTGGGCTTGTAATACCCATCTCGAACTTTCATGAAAATCTTCGAAACTTCCAAGGCTTTAAGAATCTACCAGAGATTTCAGCCTAATTTTTTAGAAAAACCACGTGAATTCTCTTCTATTTCTTTATAAATTCCACAAGGCACTCTGCGTCAGACGACAAAAGCAGAACAAGGCAAGTTTCAGATATTATCTCAGCAATCTTTTCGATTCGTCGGCACGAAAGCCCATTTGATTTCACAGGAAAATGTCGTTGATTCCGAGCTTTTTCGGCAACAGGAGCAGCAGCGTCTTCGACCCTTTCTCGCTCGACGTTTTGGACCCCTTCAAGGATTTTCCCTTCCCGTCGTCGACCTTGCTTTCCCGAGAAAATTCTGCAGTTGTGAACGCACGTGTGGACTGGAAGGAGACACCGGAGGCGCACGTGTTCAAGGCAGATCTTCCAGGGATGAAAAAGGAGGAGGTGAAAGTGGAGGTCGAAGATGACAGAGTCCTCAAGATCAGCGGAGAGAGACACGTGGAGAAGGAGGACAAGAGCGACACGTGGCACCGTGTGGAGAGATCGAGCGGGAAGTTCTCCAGGAGATTCAGGCTGCCGGAGAATGTGAAGATGGAACAGATCAAAGCTTCCATAGTGGACATTATCCCCGACTTTCCAACATTTTAGATTAAAAGCAATTCTTAGGACCAAAGAACTGAAATTTTACGATTTCGGACCTGGAAAATGTATTAATTAGTGAGACAGGGGAAGCATGAACCTATTACCAAATCAGAGAAAATAAGAATTTAGTTTTTCCAAATTGAGTTTTGATGGTTTTTAAAAGAAAGTCATTGTATAGGAAATTTTATGAACGATCAGAGGAATTGTGAAGACTATTGCAACGGTTGTGTTTCTCTTTCCAGGCTGATTTGTTCAATGTTTGGGCGAGATTTTTTTTGTGATTAGAATAATCGATGTTTAGTCTGCAAATTGTTCAATAGTAGAGTTTCATTGATAGCAATGTTCATTCTACTCTGTTTAGGTAAAAAAGATTGAGATTCTACCATCATCGGTTGGAGCTACTGAGATCGGTTAATATCCTTCCTTCAATTTTTGTTGGGTAGCACATGATGATTTCGTTTTTATATGTATTTTTTGCACGATTTTAGAGATGTTTATGATATATATGTGTTGCTTTACGTATGATTCTATATCCGTTTTACTTGTTTACGTGTTTTTATGTTCTTACAGATTTTTATGCGTATTCGGTTCATTTTGGAGCTAAAGGACGTGCACGAGACAAAGTACCAACATTGAGAATCATCACGGGACAAACGGGACGAGAATTGGCAAGGAATACCCACTATCCGCGCGGTGAATGGAGATATCGGGATACAAACACGAGTAAATGAAGCAAAACTAAAAAAAAACCACTCTCCTATCAGCTATGCACGGTCAGCATCCAAAGAATCATAAACCGGAGAAGAGAAATGGAAACAATGGCCGCTTACAAAAATGGAAACTTTTGGTGGTTGGAGCAAAAATGGAAAATTTCGGTTGCTAGAACAAAAGTAAGAAGATCACGGTTGGAACATGAAAAGAAAACATGGTTTATATAAAATAGGAGCAAGTTGCTAGAACAAAATGTAAACTTCCAACCGCCTACACAAAAATGGAAAGATTGCCGCCTACACTAGAATTGGAAACACCAACTGTCAAAGATAGAAAATGGAAATGGCTGATAGAAAAATTAATGGAAATGCAAGAACAAGAAAGAAGTCAGCAAAACAAAGAGGAAAAGAAGGAAAAAGGAAAAGAAAATCGTTACTGCACAAGAGGAAAAGGAAATACAAACTGATGAAGAAAATAGAAACCGAAAAAATGGAAACTAGTGAAAAAGGAAATTTAGCAAAACAAGAAAAGGAACGTGTTGGCTACTTAAACCAAATGGAAATATGGTTAAAGAAGAGGAAGAGGAGCTATATGGCTGGAAAATAAAGAGGAAACGTTGACAACTACACAAGAATGGAAAAACAAGAGATGAAAAAACTCGGAAAAGGAAAACTGCAGCTGCTGTAAGAAATAGAAAATTCCAGGCACTAGAGAGAAAATAAAGGGGACTGCCAAAGAGGAAAGATTAGAGGAAAGGAAAGAGGAGAAAGAGGGAGAAAAGGGGAAAGCTTCAGCAGCCCAATTCGTATAGAAACGAAGAGAAACAAAGACAGAGCACACGTAGAGAGAAGAAGAAGGTTCATGCGAAGGAGACTTACGAGGAGCATTGGAGATCAACTTCACACTTCGGTTTCGTTTTGTTTTCATGTTCCTTAGACCTTCTACTTCGTTTATGATTGTTTATGGACGCATGAGCGAGTAGTTTGTTTGTTCTAGGAGAAGAGATTAGCCTTGGCTATCCCGTAACCACTTTCGATTTATCTTTGAATGCATCTTCCCGTTTTCGTTTATATATTCTCTATCTGAGTGCTTAATTTACTTGTGTTTTCCATGGCCACGTAGATGCATGTGTTAGGGGTTAGGAGAAGGACCGAAAGGATAATTCTAGTCCTAGAAGATCAGGTTTAGAACAACCGAGGTTATGCCACGAAAGTAGGATAGCAGCGGTTGAGGGTGAAACGGATGAATTACAGGTCTTATGGGCTTAGTTCAAGGTGTCAGCCACGAAAGTAGGGGGTAACTTGACTAGATCATGTGTCTATGCCTCGAGAGAGGGTAGATATCATATTAGGAGCATCTGCCTTAGATAACTTGACTGGGATTGCATGATAGATAGGTTGATTGTTGGTTTCGGTAGTCTTGTGTTGAAACCGGTTTCCTGGAACGTTTGTCTCATTCTTAAGAACTAGTTTGTTTATTTGCTTTTAGTATTTCATTCTTAAAACAATATTTCGTTCGTTATCAAGTTTGATTCATAGTTCGAGTTTAAGTTGCGTTGCATTGTCTCTATGGGATCGACACCTGAAGTACTACACACGTGCAGTGTACTTGCGGGTAGTTTAGGTTATTTGTTTAACTTTGAGAACACATAAAGTTTTTGGCGCCGTTTCCGGGGACTATTGTCAACACGTCTTAGATTCGAGCCTAGAGTCTTTCTTGTTTGTTTTTGTTTTTGTTTTTGTTTTCTTTTCTTTCGTTCTTTCTACGTAAATCGTTCTTTATTTGTCCTTTGCAGAGCCTTCAGATCGACAAGAGATGGATAATCAGAACGGCAATGGACAGATGCAGCAACAACAACTCGTGCGTCAACCACGAGAACTACAGGCTCCTCCACTACGTCGTTTCAGGGATTACGTGGTGCCGAACATGAACAACGTGCAAACAGCCATAAGGATGTCTGCTGTTGCGAGAGAACAGTTCGAGATTAAGCCAGCGATGATCAACATGCTTTATCAGAAGCAATTCATGGGTGAAAATCACGAGGATCCTCATCAGCACCTCAGAGACTTCCTTGAGCTTTCTGGTACATTCAAAATACACGGAGTCTCAGAGGATGCGATCTTGTTGCGTCGCTTCCCCTTCTCAATTGGGGGAAGAGCAAAAACTTGGCTGCAATCGCTCCCCGCTAGATCTATCACTACTTGGATCAGCTGTGCACATTGTTTGAGGCGTGTTGCAGATTTAAGGATCTTCTACAGTTGTGTCCACACCATGGCTTGAGCAGTGGTATGTTATCCAAACCTTTTATAACGAAATTTCAGATGAGCACCGAACAACATCGGATAACGCTGCTAGAGGATCATTTATGGATCTGAGCGTCAAGGAGGCATACGAGCTGATCGATAACCTTGCCATGAACCACACACTGTGGTCAACACCGAGAGGTATGCCTAACAACACTCGTCGCCTATATGAGCCGAATCAAAGACGAGCAACGGGCAATGCAACGAACGCCATGTACTGCGTGAATTGTGGAGATACAGAGCACGTGGCTTATCAATGCACGCTGCAAGATAATATGGAACATATGAATTACGCCCAACAGCAAGGAAACACTCACTTCGGGAACACCTACAACCCGAATAGGAGGAATCACCCGAACTTGTCATACCGAACGACTCAACTGGTGAAGTATTCGGGATTTCAGCAATCACAGAAGCCATACCAACAAAATAACCAGCAAATTCAGCATGCTCAGCAAGTTCCGCAAGCTCCTCAACCTCCTCAAGCCCCTTCGTCAAACCTTGAGGCGGTATTGCTCGAATTTATCAAGGAGCAAAGGCAACAAACATTGACTCAAACCAAATTCAATGCGGATGTGGGGACAACGATCAACGAGCTCAAACTCAAATGGAATCCTTGAGCAACCATGTGAAGAGTTTAGAGAACTCCGTAGCACAGCAAGCTGCTTCATCCTCTCGGAATCCCGGAAAACTTCCAGGTAAACCCGAATTGAACCCGAGCGAATACGTGAATGCTATTTCTGTATGCAGCAGTGATATGATCGAGCATTCGCCCTCAATTGAGAGAAACCATGCTGCTGGTACGTCCATGAAAAGAGGCAAAGGTAAGATTGCAATTATGGAAGTAGTTGAACCGGATTTAGACAAACCATACGTTGCTCCACCAACATACAAACCTCCGATACCGTTTCCTCAACGGTTGGTGAGCGGTAAGAATGAAGAACGAGTGGGCAGATTTGTAGAGGGTCTCAAGAAGCTTGACATCAACATCCCATACGTGGAAGCCCTCCAAAATATTCCTAATCACACCAAACTCATCAAAGAGGTACTTTCCAAAGAGAGGAATATCGAAGAGAACGAGACAGTAGCACTCACCGAGGAATGCAGTGCAGTTCTTCAGAACAAGCTGCCACCAAAGTTGAAGGACTCTGGAAGCTTCTCCATTCCATGCACAATAGGTAATATTGATATTGATAATGCTTTGTGTGATTTAGGAGCAAGCGTGAGCATCATGCCACACTCAGTTTTTAAGCGGATGGACTTCGGAAATCTGAAACCTACGAAGATGTCTCTACGCCTCGCAGATCGTACGGTAAGATATCCGGTGGGAATTGTTGAAAACGTTCCCACCATGGTAGGTAAACTCTGCATTCCCACTGATTTTGTTGTACTTGAAATAAAGGAAGACGCTAGAATACCTATTATTCTTGGTAGACCGTTTCTAGCTACTACAGGTGCCCTGATAGACGTACAACAAGGAAAGCTATCCTTACGTATCGGAGATGAGACGATCGAATTCAAGCTGTCCAGCTCCATGAACGAATCCTCATTCAAGGAGTCTTACTTTACAGTTGATTCGTTGGACGAGTTAGAGAAAGACACGCATGATCAAGTAAGTGTTTCTGATCCGCTTATACGATATTTAACACGAATTTGCGAAGATGCAGGATTTACGGACGAAGGAGCTGAAATGTACACGAAGTTCCTGAGTGCCATTGCAGCACTAGGAGACGCCCCACGTGAGGAGATACCACGTGATATGCATGCTGGTTTTGCAGCGGAGAAAGCATCCGAACTTGAGCCCGACCCACCTCCGTCTTCTTTTCGGTATGAGTACGTTGATTCCAATAAAACATACCCTGTTGTTATGAATGCTAACTTGAGTGCAGATGAGATGAGAAAACAACCCACTCGCGTAAAGAAACGTAGGAGAGTCAGCTCTTCAACGTGTATGCACGGAAATTATACGGAAGATAGCCACGAACCTTCACCCGAAACTCAAAGGAGGCTGCACCCGCACTTGCAAGAGGTAATGGAAAAGGACGTCATAAAACTTTTTGATGCAGATATCATTTATCCAACCTTGGACAGCGAATGAGTGAATCCCGTGCATGACGTGCCAAAAAAAGAAGCGATGACTAAGGAATGGCACGACAAAAAGACCCTACCTCATGAGATCCAACTAGGTGACTTAGTTATACTCTTCAATTCTCGTCCTAATATTTGCTCGGGCAACCTACCGTCCCGTTGGTCTGGTCCTTTTCAGGTATGAGAAGTCTTCGCACACGTAGACGTGGAACTATGGAATGAGATGGGTGACACATTCAAAGCCAAAGGACAGTGGCCAAAGCTCTACCAAGCCGCTCAACCGATCGAAAGTGGAAACTCCATTTCCCTTTCCGGTCCACCCATCGCGCACGCATGAGGAATGTAGACGTCGAAGCTTAAAGACGTTAAATAAGCACTTTCCGGGAGGCAACCCAACTGTTTGCTTTTATTTTTCTTAGTTTTTAGTTTGAGATTTGGTTATTCGTTTTTGGTTAAAAAAATAGAAAAACACAAAAAATACCACCGCAAACGTGCTTCACTTTCCTTACCCTCCATCGGAGATTCACGTCGAGGACGCCGTTCAATTCAAGTCTGGGGGAGCAGCTCACGTTTGTCAGGTGATTTCGTTTCATTTTCTTTCATCTTCCCTTTGACTTTGTAGTTTTTAGGTTATTTTTGTGATTTTTAATTTGTTTTTTTGTTTTCGTGAGTCAGAGTCGTCCCAAGCACTTGTCCGGTGCCACATTTTGAGATGAACCCTGAACTTAGGATGCTTAAGAAGTTGGCTTTTTCCGTGAAATTTTGCAAGTTTGAGCTAGGTTTTCCCTAAGCGTTAGAGCTTATTAGTCGGCTGAAAAACAATAGGTCGTAGTTCTTCGGGAATCCTAGTGTTGCTTGTGGGGGGTTTAGACGAGGTTGCTAGGCTAGTTTATCATTTATTCTCTCTATCCAGATGGCCATACTTCGTGTAGACGATGCTTTACTT
>CM071863.1:5726959-5756731 GCA_036759665.1 Gynandropsis gynandra | reverse complement strand
GTCAAAGATAGAAAATGGAAATGGCTGATAGAAAAATTAATGGAAATGCAAGAACAAGAAAGAAGGCAGAAAAAAAAGAGGAAAAGAAGGAAAAAGGAAAAGGAAATCGTTACTGCACAAGAGGAAAAGGAAACACAAGAGAAAAAGGAAATACAAGCTGATGAAGAAAATAGAAACCGAAAAAATGGGAAACTAGTAAAAAGGAAATTTAGCAAAACAAGAAAAGGAACGTGTTGGCTACTTAAACCAAATGGAAATATGGTTAAAGAAGAGGAAGAGGAGCTACATGGTTGGAAAATAAAGAGGAAACGTTGACAATTACACAAGAATGAAAAAACAAGAGATGGAAAAATTCAGAAAAGGAAAACTGCAGCTGCTGTAAGAAATAGAAAATTCCAGCTACTAGAGAGGAAAGAAAGGGGACGGTCAAAGAGGAAAGATTAGAGGAAAGGAAAGAGGAGAAAGAGGGAGAAAAGGGGAAAGCTTCAGCAGCCCAATTCGTATAGAAACGAAGAGAAAAAAAAAGACAGAGCACACGTAGAGAGAAGAAGAAGGTTCTTGCGAATTCGGTCTCGTTTGGTTTTCATGTTCCTTAGACCTTCTATTTCGTTTATGATTGTTTACGAACACATGAGCGAGTAGTTTGTTTGTTCTAGGAGAAGGGATTAGCCTTGGCTATCCCGAAACCACTTTCGATTTATCTTTGAATGCATCTTCCCGTTTTCGTTTATCTATTCTCTATCTGAGTGCTTAATTTACTTGTGTTTGTGATGACCACGTAGATGCATGTGTTAGGAGTTAGGAGAAGGACCCAAAGGAGAATTCTAGTCCTAGAAGATCAGGTTTAGAACAACCGAGGTTAAGCCACGAAAGTAGGGTAGCAACGGTTGAGGGTGAAACGGATGAATCATAGAGCTTATGGGTTTAGTTCAAGGTGTCAGCCACGAAAGTAGGGGGCAACTTGTCTAGATCACGTGTCTATGCCTCGAGAGAGGGTAGATATCATATTAGGATCGTCTGTCTTAGATAACTTGACTGGGATTGCATGATAGATAGGTTGATTGTTGGTTTCGGTAGTCTTGCGTTGAAACCGGTTTCCTGGAACGTTTGTCTCATTCTTAAGAACTAGTTTGTTTATTTGCTTTTAGTATTTCATTCTTAAAACCATATTTCGTTCATTAGCAAGTTTGATTCATAGTTCGAGTTTAAGTTGCGTTGCATAGTCTCTGTGGGATCGACACCTGAAGTACTACACACGTGCCATGCACTTGCGGGTAGTTTAGGTTATTTGTTTAACTTTGAGAACACATCAGCACACTAACACCAAATTTGATCCCTAAAACCAAGAACTGATGCTTGGAAAGAGACAAAGATATTGATAATATGAAAGTTACAAACGATCCCAATGCCACCTTCTCTATAGTAAAATGGTAGTCTATGATAATATGTTTGAACGTTTGTGAAGCATAGGATTTATTACGAGGGAAATAACTGATGAATTGTCACAATGTATGATGGTTGGTTGCGCTTCAAACACCCCCAAATCACGCAACACAAAGAATATCCATGTTAATTTTGTAGCAAGACTTTCCATAGCCCTATATATGGCTTATTCAATGACCGGAAAACTATCAATTGTCATTCGACTAACCAAGAAATGAGTTTGATACCAAGAAATCTGCACTATCGAGTGATAGATGTTTGTCGTCTTTACAATCCTCCCAATCACTATCATTAACGGAGTGAAGATTAATATGACTTTTGAAATGAAGATGTAAGTCAATGACTTGTCCTTTTGAGATATCTGATAGTATATTTTAGTAGCTTGAAATCATCAACGATGGAAGAATGCATCTCTAACAAATATGATTCACAAAAAAGCTAAGATTTGGTCGTGTGAGTGTCAACTACTGTAAAGCACCAACCAAGCTTCTAAACTGAGTAGGGTTTGATAACAGTTGTGTATCTGCTTCAGTAATGACTTGTTTAAATGGTAGGGATATGGGAAGAGGTTTGCACTCTAAAATGGATGCATGAGCTCATAATTCATATCCATATTGCTGTTGAGAAAGAAATAAATCAGAAGGATAGAATTGAGCATGCACACCCTGAAAATAATGAAACTGTCAAAGGTATTTCATTGAGAACCTGGAAGTGAGATTTTCAACTAATGCAGTGATCAAGTAGAGAATGACAGTGTGAGTGTAATATCGTCGATATAGATTAGAAGAAAATATCACATTGATACGAGCATGGAAAACATCGAGGAACCCGGGCATGAAGAGGGCTCCTTAATAATACAAAAGGTCCTAAGACCCGTGCTAAGGCTAGAAAGCTCAAGGAAGCCATCAGAGGACTACTTGTAGTCGCGCGGGTTCGTGACGAGTGCTCGACTCCAAAAGAAAACTTCAACATCCGACTCGTACTTCACACGAAGATAATTTGACAACGATCAACAAATAGGCAAGTGTTTCATGTGTACTCTTTTCCCACCGTTTGTTTGTCCCACATGGTTTTCCAACGGCGGATTTTTAACGAGGCCACGAATCACTTATGTCTTCCTATTTGTTGATCTGAGGCTTCATACATCGATCGTATCGAAGCAAATTATCGTTATCTTTCTTTTATTTTAAATTTTTATTCCCTTAATAAAAAATTCAAAGAAACATTAAATGTGGCATTGAAGTCTTGCATGACTTCTCCTCCTTATGGAGCCGCCCCCTGCAGAACATCATCCTTCAATTTGAATCTTCAAAATCTTCTCTCTTGAGAAACCTATCTTGTTGATGTGTAATATCGAACAAACACATTTCTATCTTCTTTGGTGTATCATATCCAACGATGTCAATCTTAGGTATATCGAGAGTCTTCCACAATTCTCGTGCGACCAATCATTCCACACACCTTGTGTAGGGGAGTCTCTCGGCTCAGCTGCAACAAGGATTATCCCATGAATACCTACATTCTAGAATGTCGAATTCAGCGTGGAACACATAAGGTGGTATTAGAGCTCACTCTAGAAAAGGTCTATTCATCTTCTCGACTGATTTGTTGTTCCTTGGCCGTTTGTTAGTTCGTTTGAGCTGCGTGTGTTGGCTGCTCATTTTGTTGCGTCTATTGTTCGTCATTTGTTCGTTTGTGCTGCTTGTGTTGGCTGCTCGTTTCCTGCGTGTGTTGCTTGTTGGCTACTGTTTGTACTGCGTGTGTAGGCTGCTTGATCATCTCGTTTTCATACGTATTTCTTGCACGATTTAGGAGACGTTTTTGATACATATGTGATGTTTTACGTATGATTCCGTATCCGTTTTACTTGCTTTCGTGCTTTTCATGTTCTTACAGGTTTTTACGCGTATTTGGACTATTTTGGAGCTAAAGGAACATGCACGGAGCTAAGGAGCAACTTGGGGGATCATCACGGGACAAACGGGACGAGATTGAGCATGGAGAAGCCTCCACCCGGTCGGGTACAAGCCTTACACGATCGGGCAGAACCCACGGGGCTTTGGACAGGACAAACCACACGACTCGGGCAAGCACAGGCCCAAGCTGTTGCCTAGCACCCGAGCGGGCACATACCTAGCACCCGAGCGGGCGTATACCCCCAGCCAGCAGACCACGCGAGTTCCCCTAGCCGCACCCGAGCGGGTACACTCACTACCCGAGCGGGTCGCGACCCGTAACTGCTCAAAACTTAAGTAAACTTAACTTAAAACATAAGGGAACTCGTGGGGCAATTAGGGCAACAATTGGACCGACTTAGGAGGCTTAAAAGGAAGCAAAAAGACGTCATTACAGGCAAGCATACAGAGGAGAACAATTCAGCAAAGACAGCGCAGATTCTTGCGAAGAGATAAGCGAGGAGCATTGGAGATCAAGCACCACCACTTCGGTTTTGTTTGGTTTTTATGTTCCTTAGACTCTCTACTATGTTTATGTTTCTTTACAGACGCATGAGCGAGTAGTTTGTTTGTTCTAGGAGAAGGGATTAGCCCTTGGCTATCCCGAGACCGCTTTTGATCTATTTTGAATGCATCTTCCCGTTCTAGTTCATCTATTCTTTATCTGAGTGCTATAATTTACTTGTGTTTACAAAGGCCACGTAAATACATGTGTTAGAGATTAGGAGAAGGACCGAAAGGAGAATTCTAGTCCTAGAAAGTCAGGTTTAGAACAACCGAGGTTAGGCCACGAAAGTAGGGCAACAACGGTTGAGGGTGAACGGGCGAATCACAGAGTTTATGGGTTTAGTTCATGGTGTCAGCCACGAAAGTAGGGGGCAGCTTGTCTAGATCACGTGTCTATGCCTTGAGAGAGGGTAGATATCATGTTAGGATCGTCCGCCTTAGATAGCTTTAACTGGGATTGCATGATAGATAGGTTGATCGTGTGTTTCGGTAGTCTTGTGGTGAAACCGGTTTCCTAGGACGTTTATCTCATCGTTAGAACCCAAGTAGTTTAGTTTACTTTCAGTATTTTATTCTTCATCACCACTCTTTCGTTAGCAAGTTTGATTCGTAGTTCGGGTTTAGGTAGTGTTGCGTAGTCTCTGTGGGATCGACACCTAAAATACTACACACGTGCCGTGCACTTGCGGGTAGATTAGGTTATATTTAACTCTGATACGCATCAAGTTTTTGGCGCCGTTGCCGGGGACTATTGTCAACGCGTCTTAGATTCGAACCTAGAGTCCTTCTTGCTTTGTTTTTATTTTTGTTTTCTTTTCTTTCGTTCCTTCTACGTAAATTGTTCTTTGTTTGTCCTTTGCAGAACTTTCAGGTCGACAAAAGATGGATAATCAGAACGGCAATGGACAGATGCAATTACAGGCTCCTCCACCACGTCGTCTAAGGGATTACGTGGTGCCGAACATGAACAACGTGCAAACGGCCATAAGGATGCCTGCTGTTGCAAGAGAGCAATTCGAGATTAAGCCAGCAATGATAAATATGCTTTATCAGAAGCAATTCATGGGTGGAAACCATGAGGATCCACATCAGCACCTCAGAGATTTCCTCGAACTTTCAGGTACGTTCAAAATTCATGGAGTCTCTGAGGATGCAATCTTGCTGCGTCTTTTCCCTTTTTCAATTGGGGGAAAAGCGAAAGCTTGGCTGCAATCACTCCCCGCGGGATCTATCACCACTTGGGATCAGCTCTGCACACTGTTCCTATCACGCTTCTTTCCTCCGAGTAAGACAATTCAGATGAGGGGGGAAATCACGACATTCAGGTGCAGAGATGGAGAAACGCTATTTGAGGCGTGGGGTAGATTCAAGGATCTTCTACAGTCATGTCCACACCATGGACTTGAGCAGTGGTACGTTATCCAAACTTTTTATAACGGAATTTCAGATGAGCACCGCATGAGGTTGGATAACGCTGCCAGAGGATCATTCATGGATCTGAGCGTCGAGGAGGCATTTGAGCTGATTGATAACCTCGCCATGAACCACACCATGTGGTCCACTCCAAGAGGTATGCCTAATAGCACTCGTCGTTTATATGAGCCTAACCAGAATAGAGCCATGGGTAATGCAGCGAATGCTATGTACTGTGCGAATTGCGGAGATACGGATCATGTAGCGTATCAATGCACAGTACATGAGGATTACGAACAGATGTATTATGCCCAGCAGCAAGGCAACACACAATTCGGGAACACCTACAACCCGAATTGGAGGAATCACCCGAACTTGTCATATCGAACGACTCAACCGGTGAAGTATTCGGGGTTTCCACCAAGGCAGAATAATTTCCAGCAAAACAACCAGCAATTCCAGCAAGCTCCGCAAGCTCCTCAACCTCCTCAAGCCTCTTCATCAAACCTTGAGGCGGTATTGCTCGAATTCATGAAGGAGCAGAAGCAGCAACAATCGATTCGAACCAAATTCGACGCGGATGTTGGGACAGCGATTAGTGAGCTTAAAACTCAAATGGAGTCTCTGAGCACTCATGTGAAGATGTTGGAAAACTCCATAGCACAACAGGCCGCCTCATCTTCTCGGAATCCCGGACAGCTTCCCGGTAAGCCCGATCTTAACCCGAGAGAGCATGTGAATGCTATTTCTGTGTGCAGCGATGATGAGGATGAGAATCCGCCCTCAAATGTGCGAGGGGATGCTGCTGGTACGTCCATGGATAGAGGAAGAGGTAAGGTTGCGATTATGGAAGGAGTCGAACCAGATTTAGATAAGCCATACGTTGCTCCTCCGGCGTACGTACCTCCGATACCGTATCCTCGACGATTGGTAAGCAGTAAGAACCAAGAGAAAGTGGGCAGATCTATAGAAGGTCTCAAGAAGCTAGACATCAACATGCCATACGTGGAAGCAGTCCAAAAGATGCCTAATCGTGAGGTAATGACCAAAGAGAAGCACACCGAAGAGAACGAGACTGTAGCACTTACCGAGGAATGCAGTGCAATTCTTCAGAACAAGCTGCCACCTAAGCTAAAGGACCCCGGAAGCTTCTCCATCCCATGCAAAATAGGTAATCTCGATATTGAAAATGCTTTGTGTGATTTAGGAGCAAGCGTGAGTATCATGCCACACTCAGTTTTCAAGCGGATGGAGTTCGAGAACCTTAAACCGACGAAGATGTCTCTACGCCTCGCGGATCGTACGGTAAGACATCCGGTGGGAATCATTGAAAACGTTCCCACCATGGTAGGTAAGCTTTGCATTCCCACTGATTTTGTTGTACTTGAGATAACGGAAGACACTAGGACACCTATTATTCTTGGTAGGCCGTTCTTAGCTACTGCAGGTGCGATGATAGACGTACAACAAGGAAAGTTGT
Source organism: Gynandropsis gynandra (assembly GCA_036759665.1). Classification (NCBI taxonomy): domain Eukaryota; kingdom Viridiplantae; phylum Streptophyta; class Magnoliopsida; order Brassicales; family Cleomaceae; genus Gynandropsis; species Gynandropsis gynandra. The sequence continues at coordinate 5,749,933 of CM071863.1, read as the reverse complement.
CCTTACGTGTCAAAGACGAAACGATCGAATTCGTCCTGCCCAGACCCATGGACGAATCACCACTCAAGGAGTCTTGCTTTACAGTAGATTCGCTGGACGAGTTAGAGAAAGACACGCACGATCAAGTAAGTGTTTCCGATTCTCTTTTACGGTATTTGACACGAGTTGGCGACAATGCAGGATTTGCGGACGAAGGAGCTGAGGTGTATACGAAATTCATGAGTGCAATTACAGCACTAGGAGACGCCCCACATGAGGAGATACCACGTGATATGCATGCTGATTTCATAGCGGAGAAAGCATTCGAGCTTGAGCCCGACCCGCCGCCTTATTCTCGGTATGAGTACGTTGATTCCGATAAAACCTATCTTGCTGTTTTGAATGCTAACATGAGTGCAGATGAGATGAGAAGACATCCCACACGCGTGAAGAAGCGTAAGAGGCTCAGCTCTTCAATATGTATGTACGGGAATTGTAGGGAGGACAGCCACGAACCTTCACTCGAAATTCAAAGGAGGCTGCACCCGCACTTGCACGAGGTAATGGAAAAAGATGTCATTAAACTTTTCAACGCAGATACCCCTTATCCAACCTTGGACAGCGAGCAAGTGAACCCCGTGCATGATGTGCCTAAGGGATGGCACGATAAGAAGACCCTATCTCATGACTTCCAATCAGGTGATTTCGTTCCACTTTCTAATTCTCGACCTAAGTCTTTATCGGGCAACCTACTGTCTTATTGGTCTGATCCTTTTCAGGTACGAGACGTGGAATTATGGAGTGATGCGGGTGACACGTTCAACGCCAATGGACAGCGGCTAAAGCTCTACCAAGCCGCTCAACCGATCGAAAGTGGAAACTCCATTTCCCTTTCCGATCCACCCGTCGCGCACGCATGAGGAATGGAGACGTCAAAGCTTAATGACGTTAAATAAGCGCTTTCTGGGAGGTAACCCAGCTGTTTGCTTTTAATTTTCTTAGTATTTAGGTTAAAGACTCGGTTATTTATTTTTCAAAAAAAAAACAAAAAAAAAATAACACCACCAACGTGCTTCACTTCCTTCATCCTCCATCGGAGCTTCACGTCGAGGACGCCGTTCAATTCAAGTCTGGGGGAGCAGCTCACGTTTTTCAGGTGATTTCGTTTCATTTTCCTTTGATTTTTAGTTTTTAGGTTATTTTTGCGATTTTTAGTTCGTTTTTGTTTTCATTGAGTCAGAGTCGTCCCAAGGCACTTGTCCGGTGCCACGTTTTGAGATGAACCCTGAACTTAGGAATGCTTAAGAGGTTGACCTTTTCCGTTAGACTTTGCATGATTGAGCTAGGTTTTCCTATGCGTTAGAGCTTATTAGTCGGCTGAAAAACAATAGGTCGTAGTTCTTGGGAATCCTAGTGTTGCTTGTGGGGAGGTTTAGACGAGGTTGCTAGGCTAGTTTATCGTTTATTCTTTCTACCCAGATGGTTATACTTCGTGTAGACGACACTTTACTTTTGTCATATTGAGGATTATTGGATCATATAAAATCGAGCTTGTTTTGCAGATTGAAAAGCACACACTAACACTCCGCTGTCGATAGAAATAGTGCCTAATAAGCATGATCAAAAATCGATATGAGTGCATCGACCTTGTTACTCCTTCGGTGGCTCGGGTCTAAGTGGTGGGTTGGCGATCATCTTTCTACGTCCTAAGGGCAAGGCATAAAAAGCCGCCTACTCCGCTGCACTCTCACACGAGATGCATGAGTATACCGTCATCGGTAGTCTGGGTCTAAGTAGAGGCTGGATCCCTTCAAATCCGACGTCCTAGAAGCCTAGTGTGTATGCAAAGAAAAAGAAGAAAAGAAAAATGGAAAAATAAAAGAAAACAAAAGAAAGAAAATTCATAAAAAGAATAACAAAAAGAAGAAAAAGAAAAAGAAAAGAAAAAGAAAGAAAGAAGCTCGGAAAGAAAGAAACAAGTATCCTCGGTTGACCTAGGTTTAGCATAGTCTGAAGTCTTGTCTGGTGGAGGGAGTTACGGTAGTGTGTCTAGTCTCCTTTGATTTACTTTCTTATGGGTAACCGTGGTGGACCTAGGATTAAGGCTGAAAACTCGATTAGGCCGAATTTGCTCTCGACGTGCTAGTTGATCGGTTAGGTTCACTTTAGCGGTATTTCTAGGAGAAGGGGAATTCTCGTATTTTCATACCCCATGTATTCCACGTTTACGTTTGCTTAGGGACAAGCAAACATTCAAGTCTGGGGGATTTTGATCATCTCGTTTTCATACGTATTTCTTGCACGATTTAGGAGACGTTTTTGATACATATGTGATGTTTTACGTATGATTCCGTATCCGTTTTACTTGCTTTCGTGCTTTTCATGTTCTTACAGGTTTTTACGCGTATTTGGACTATTTTGGAGCTAAAGGAACATGCACGGAGCTAAGGAGCAACTTTGGGGATCATCACGGGACAAACGGGACGAGATTGAGCATGGAAAAGCCTCACCCGGTCGGGCACAACCTTTGCACGATCGGGCAAAACCTACGGCCAATTGTGTGGACCATTTAGCACGACTCGGGCAAGCATTTAGGACCATTTTGCCTTGTGCCCGAGCGGGCACACATGCCATGCCCGATCGGGCACCATTCCAGCACCACAGGACGCGCACGAACTGCCCTAGCCGCACCCGAGCGGGTACACTCGCTACCCGAGCGGGTAGCGGCCCGAAACTGCTCAAAACTTAAGTAAACTTAACTTAAAACATAAGGGAACTCGTGGGGCAATTTAGGCAACAATTGGACCAACTTAGGAGGCTTAACAGGAGGCAAAAAGACGTCGTTACAGCAAGCATACAGAGGAGAAGAATTCAGCGAAGTTAGAGCAGATTCTTGCGAGGAGATAAGCGAGGAGCATTGGAGATCAAGCACCACCACTTCGGTTTTGTTTGGTTTTTATGTTCCTTAGACTTTCTACTATGTTTATGTTTCTTTACAGACGCATGAGCGAGTAGTTTGTTTGTTCTAGGAGAAGGGATTAGCCCTTGGCTATCCCGAGACCGCTTTTGATCTATTTTGAATGCATCTTCCCGTTTTAGTTCATCTATTCTTTATCTGAGTTCTTGAATTTACTTGTGTTTGCGATGGCCACGTAGATGCATGTGTTAGGGGTTAGGAGAAGGACCGAAAGGAGAATTCTAGACTTGGAAGGTCAGGTTTAGAACAACCGAGGTTAGGCCACGAAAGTAGGGTAACAACGGTTGAGGGTGAACGGGCGAATCACAGAGTTTATGGGTTTAGTTCAAGGTGTCAGCCACGAAAGTAGGGGGCAACTTGTCTAGATCACGTGTCTATGCCTTGAGAGAGGGTAGATATCATGTTAGGATCGTCCGCCTTAGATAGCTTTAACTGGGATTGCATGATAGATAGGTTGATCGTGTGTTTCGGTAGTCTTGTGGTGAAACCGGTTTCCTAGGACGTTTATCTCATCGTTAGAACCCAAGTAGTTTTAGTTTACTTCAGTATTGTTATTCTTCATCACCACTCTTTCGTTAGCAAGTTTGATTCGTAGTTCGGGTTTAGGTAGCATTGCATAGTCTCTGTGGGATCGACACCTAAAATACTACACACGTGCCGTGCACTTGCGGGTAGATTAGGTTATATTTAACTCTGATACGCATCACTGCTCGTTTTGTGTTGTGCGTGTGTTTGTCATCTGCAATGGGAGAAAATGGAGAATAATCCAGCCAAGTGAACAAACAGTTAATCGAAGCTCTTGCGGTTCGTTTGGACCGAACTCTCAACACAAAATGGAGGAGTTTAAGCAGGAGATTCAGCAAGAAATTCAGGACCGACAAAGAGTAAATCCTAATCTTACTCCATGAGAACGGATTCAGCAAGAAGAAGATAGTGATTATTACGAACAAAGCAGTTTTCCTATTTTCGGAATAGCCAAAGACGACGCCGAGGGGTGCGGGAAAACAGGGACAATCCGAGAAACAACCTTGCTAGTCTTTAGCTCAAGATCCCTTCGTTCCATGACAAGACTGATCCGGATGCGTATTTGGAATGGGAAAACAAAATCAAGCTTGTGTTTAGTTGCCAGCATTACGCCGACATCAAGAAGGTTAAAGTTACTGCAATGGAGTTCTATGCTTATGCTTTGAGGTGGTGGGATCAGTTAGTAACTTCTAGGCGACGTAATGGAGAGGAACCTGCATAGGATATTAAGAAAACTCACTCAAGGTAATCGAACCGTAGAAGAGTACTATGAAGAAATGGAGTTGCTTATATTGAGGGTTGACATTTCGGAGGATAGGGAAGCTCTCATGTCTCGGTTCTTTGGGGGATCAAAACAAGAAATTCAGGATAGTTTGGAGATGCAACATTATGATGAAATACAAGAGATGCTACACAAAGCGATTCTGATCGAGCAACGACTCAAAAGAAAAGGAAACGCTCGTTCTATCTTTGGGGCTGGAAAATTCAGTTTTCAACGAGATGAAAAGCCTAGTTATTATAGAAGTAACAAGCCTGTCCAAGCCGCCAAAGAAGAAGTAAAAGTGGTTCCAACGGTTCAAAAAGACAAAGGAAAAGCTAAGGTAACTACATCGAGAGCCCGATATGTGAAGTGTTTTAAGTGTCTAGAAAGGAGCCATTATGCAAATGAATGTACAAACAAGAGGGTTATGATTATTCGTGAGGATGGCGAGATTGAATCCCAGAATGAAGAATTTGAATTTTCGACCGAAGAGTATGAAGAAGAACCGGTTAAAGGGGATTTGTTGGTAGCAAGAAGGTCTTTGAGTGTGCAAACTAAATCCGATGAGCAAGAAAAATGAGAGAACCTGGAAGAGATGACCGTCGATGATCTCGCTGGTTCTCTTGAAGCGCATGAACAACGAAAAAACAAAAAAAAGTAAGAGGTATTCGAGGAGGCCTTGCAAACAAAAACGATCCAGGAGGACAAAGCGATGTATGCACAACATAATCGAGGAAGAGGTCTTAATCATGGAGGTCGCTGTTTTGATCGCAGTGGATGTAATGGCCGTGGAAGTTACAATGAAGAGGGAGAATAACCAAGCCAACATAATTTGCATGGACGAGGCCGCGGTCGTGAAAGAGGAGGTCGTTCACAACGCCTAAGTGTCGAATGTTACAACTGTGGCAAATATGGACACTATGCAAAAGATTGTTTTTTCATGAAGAAAGTGGAAGAAAATGTCAATCTAGTTGAAGAAGATGGGAGCAAAGATGATGGCGTTCTCATGATGGCTCATGAAGGCGACACATCGAATGGTGACTTGGTATGGTATCTCGACACCGGTGCTAGCAACCATATGTGTGGGCACAAACATCTATTTGTTGATATGCAAGAGATAAAAGATGGGCACGTATCCTTTGGAGATGCATCGATGGTTAAAGTCAAGGGCCAAGGAAAGATACGTTTTCTCCAGAATAATAGAAAAGATATTACTACCATGGAGGATGTGTACTACGTACCTGATCTGAAGAGCAATATTCTCAGTATAGGTCAATTATTGGAGAAATGACATTCGATCTTCATGAAAGATTGAATACTGCAATTGAAGGACAAAAATGGCCGAGTGCTTGCGTACGTGGAGATGGCGAAGAACCGGATAAAGCAATGTTATGGAGGATAAAGCAATGTTATGGCACTTATGGTTCGGACACATTCATTATGGTGGGCTAATGGAGTTAGCTAAAAAGGAAATGGTCCATGGGTTACCGAACATGGACTAAATCAAGACATTTTGTGAAGGTTGTGTCCTTGGTAAGCATGCAAGGAAACTTTTCCAAATAAAACAGAATATCATGCAAGAAGACCTTTCGAGTTGGTACACATCGACATATGTGGTCCAATCATTCTGAAATCCTTTAGTGAGAAGATATATTTTATCACTTTCATTGATGATTGTACAAGGAAAACATGGGTTTATTTTCTAAAGGAGAAGCCTGAAGCTTTTGAGGTGTTTAAAAAATTCAAGGCGATGCTGGAGACGAATGATCTTCACATCAAGGCTTTACGGTCTGATAGAGGCGGAGAATACATGTCGACCGCCTTCATAAGCTATTGTGAGGAACTAGGCATTAGAAGATACTTGAAAACACCATACTCACCTAAAAAATGGTGTCACTGAAAGGAAGAATCGAACGATCCTTGATATGGTTCGATCGATGCTGAAGACAAAATATATACCAAAGGAATTTTGGGCAGAAGTGATGCAATGCACGGTGTATGTGCAAAACTGATGTCCGCATTAAAGTTTGGAGATCAAAACACCACAAAAGCTTGGAGTGGATATAAACCGAATGTATCACACTTTAAAGTGTTTGGTAGTGTGGCCTATGCGCATGTACCAGATCAAAGAAGAACCAAACTCGATGAAAATAGCAAGAAATATGTGTTCATTGGATATGACAAGAAGACGAAGGCGTTCAAGTTGTTTGATCCAATTGACAGAAATGTGGCTATAAGCCGAGACGTACACGTGAATGAAGAAGATATGTGGGATTGGAAGAACCAAAAGGAGGCAACACAAGGAGAGTCATTGAGTGTTGCACCGATAATCACCCCAACGACTTCTCATGTATATGGCGAAGATGAAGATGAGCCGATTCAACCGAGGATGCGAAGTCTATAAGATCTGTATGAGTCAACTAAAGAAGTGCATTTGGTTTGCTTATTAGCAGACTCAGAGAACATCAGTGTCGAAGAGGCTGTTAGAGACAAAAGATGGAAAGCTGCAATGGATGAAGAGATAAAATCAATTTAAAGAAACAAAACTTGGGATTTGGTGGAGTTGCCTCAAGGGTACAATTCCATTGGTTTCAAATGGGTGTACAAGAAGAAAATGAATGCTCAAGGTGAGATTGAAAGACACAAGGCGCATCTAGTTGCAAAAGGTTATTCACATAAGGCAGGAATCGATTATGACAAAGTTTTTGTATCTGGTTCAAGTCATGACCAAGTTGCAGATATTTTTACAAAGCCTCTACCAACCATGCTGTTCGAAAATTTGAAGGAGAAACTCGGCATGAAAGATCTAAGAAGTTTAAGTTTAAGGGAGGAATTTGTTGAAGAATTAAACTCAAAACTGTCTGAATTTTTGGATGGTTTTCATCAGAGATTTGGAAGGTCAAATAGAAACCAAATTCGACGTATAATCTATGAATCTGAATGCCCCGAGAGTCTAAATTTTGATGGTGAAAGTTTCAAGACATTTAGAAATTTGTGGAAGATGTTATTGCTATTTTAGTAACGAAGGGTTAGATTTGACTGCATGGAATTTTGTTCTCATTTATGTCTTTCTTTTAATTTTTTGACTGTAGAACATTCTAATCTATTGAGAAAAACTATAAATAGGTAAGTTGTATGCTTGGAATGGAAGCAGCGAAAAATAAGAATGAAAAAACTTGAAAAGAAAGAAACATTTCTCCTCTCTTCATAAGAGTATTCAAATACCAATATCCTTTTCCATCAGTCTTCACTGTTGCAACTTTAGGTGCTGCTTAGTCCACTGCAACCGTTGAGTCTGCTGTAATCGCAAGGACATCCAAGATAGAGACAAAGGATACGTTAAGCTACAAGACAATAATAACATACACTTTTGGTCATAATCAGAACGTACACCTGCACAATTCATTTGCAGTATTGTACACCGAATGATATAGAATATTCTCTGTCAAATTGTACTTAGCTAGTCATGTAGAATCTATATATTGTTAGTCTCAAACGTTGTAGTAGTAATCAATAAATACAAATCAATGAAATGAAATTTTAAGTTCTTATTCCTCTTATTCTTTTTATGGTATCATGGATGAAAACCCAGTATACCAATTTCCAGTGCACGTAAACATTTCTAACTTTGTTACACTAAAGCGCACAAATACCAACTACCTAATCTGGAAAACACAGATTGAGTCCTTGTTGGCTCATAAGACCTTCTTGGCTTTGTCAATGGAGAGATTCCTAAGCCACCAGAAACCCTTACAACAACAAATAGAAACACCATAAACCCACACCGTAAACCCTCAGTATTGGTCCTGGAAGAAAACAAACTAGCTAGTAAAGTCATGGATCTGTGGGACTATATCAGAAGAGGTATTTGGGTTGATCATAGGCATAAAAACCTCCATTGATGTTTGACATTCTCTAGCACGCAACTTCAACCAAATATCCATCTCCAGGGAATTCGATCTCCTAGCCTCCTTACAAAACCTGACGCTGGAGGGAAAGGAAATGATAGAATACCGCAGGAGTTTTAAATCAATATGTGATCACCTTGCGTCAATAGAAAAGCATGTCTCTGATTCCATGATGATTTTCAGACTATTGTAAGGATTAGGCAAAGAATATGAAGCCTTCTCAGTAGTAATACATACATCAATGCACAAACTTCCCCATCCAAGTTACGAAGACGTTGTCAGCCAGCTCACCAGTCTGGCGTTCATAACCCGGAACCATAAAGCCCCTGAGGTATCCCACCACACAGCTTTCTCAACACAGGCAGGTGAGTTTAGTCGTAACTCTACTACACCTCTTCCCTACAACAATTCCTTTGGACGAGGTAACTCTTCACCATTCAGAAACTATGGTAGAAACAACTCATATAGAGGGAGACAATCCTTTACTTCAAGAGGAAGAGGGTCTATACAACAAGTTCACACCAATAATAAAATGCAAAACCCACCAAAACAAATGACTGAAAACTCACGTCCCTTGTGTCAAATATGTGGAAAACAGGCCATATAGCCTTAAAATGTTGGTACCGCTTTGATAATTCATTTCAAGCTCATGATATACCTCATGCCTTAACATCAGTACAAGTGTCGGACCGTATGGGAACAGAATGGTATCCGAATTCAGGGGCAAGCGCTCACATGACCAACACGTTGGATAATCTACACATGACTCAAAATTACAAAGGTTCAGAGAGTGTTATGGTGGGTGACAACTCCTTTCTTCCCATTACCCACATAGGGTCAGCAAACCTTCAAACTCCATCAGGTAAACTATAGTTGCAAAACGTTCTTGTTGTACAATCACTAAACAAATCTTTACTATCTATTTCTCAACTTACTTCTGATATGCCTTGCTACGTAATATTTGACTCTAACAATGTGATTATTAAGGGAAAACAGACTCAAAGGGTGTTGGCAACAGGCGACAAGTCTAGGGGTCTCTATGTTCTTGATTTCGCAGCTCAATATGCTCTCTTCTAAGTTAGACAACAAGTCACTTCTCATTTTATGTTGTAAAGCTTATTAGGACATCCAAACGACGAAGTTCTTGCTACATTAAAAGCTAATGGAAAGATATATATCAACAAGTCATCCTCTGGCATTTGTGAACCCTGTCAACTATCTAAAACTCTTAAGCTTCCTTTTAATAAGTCTCAGTTTAAAGCATGTGGACCGCTTGAACTTTTACATTGTGATTTATGAGGGCCTTCTCTAGTTGTTTCAAATAAAGGCTTTAAGTACTATGTTATCTTTATAGACCATTTTTTTTCTGTTTTTGCTGGTTTTATCCTTTAAACGCTAAGAGTGAGTTTTCTGATGTGTTCCTTAAGTTTCAAAAGAAAGTTGAATTGCATCTTAATAAGAAAATCAAGAATTTTCAATGTGATGGAGGTGAGTTTGATAACAAGTTGTTCAAGGGTCATTTATGCAGCTGTGGTATATAGTTGAGGATGACATGCCCTTACACTTCAAAACAAAATGGAGCATCAGAAAGACGTCACATACACCTAGAAGGGCTTGCTCTCTCCATGTTACTACAGTCAAAGGTACCTTTACTCTACTAGGTGGAAGCCTTTCACATTGCTAATTTTCTCATAAATCTACTGCCCTCGTCTGTTTTACAAAATAATACTCTTTACTCAATTCTGTATAACAAAGAACCTGTCTATACTTCCTTAAAAGTGTTTGGCAGCTCTTGTTATCCCTTTCTTAGGCCTTATACACATAATAAATTTGATCCAAGATCACTAATCTGTGTGTTTGTTGGATACAATGAGATTTACAAGGGATATAGATGTATAAATCCACCTACATGTAGAGTATATATCTCTAGCATGTTGTTTTTAATGAGCAATCTTTCCCCTTTGCATCTGTCTATCTAAACTTAGTACCCTTCTATAATACTCCTATGTTGAGATCATGGCGGCAAGGATTCTAGGTAAGTACCTCTAAACCCCACAATAACATAAGTAAGTAATTCACGATTATTTCAAACACCTATTACTGTTATAGAACAACACCAGTATCCTATACAATTTGCAACTGACACCTCTTGTGTAACCAGCACAAGGGCCAGCTCACCCACTTCAGCTGAAACGCCAGATGATAGACCGTTTCCTACAGTTCCCCTGCATCCCATGATTACAAGGTCTCAAGTAGGAATCAGAAAGGCTAACCCTAAATATGCACTACTAGTAACAAGTCAGGTACCTCTCATTCCAAAAGCTGTAACATTTGCATTAAATCATTTAGGATGGGCACAATCAATAGGAGATGAGATTACAACACTTGAAAAGAATCAAACTTAAGAACTAGTACCCAAATCTGAGAACATGAATGTGTTAGGGTGCAAATGAGTTTTCAAAGTGAAACTAATACTAGATGGGAGTCTAGATAAACTGAAGTCCAGACTTGTAGCAAAGGGTTACCATCAAGAGGAAGGGGTAGACTTTATTGATACCTTCAGTCCAGCTATGAAAACATCAACCATTCGTGTCGTATTAACACTTGTACTCACACAAAATTGGAACATTAAACAATCAGACGTCAGCATACATTTTTACATGGTGAGCTCACTGAAACAGTATTTATGCACCACCCACCTGGTTTTATCAGTAAACAATACCTAAACCATGTTTCTAGACTAAAAAAAGGCTCTATATGGTCTTAAACAAGCTTCTAGGGCCTAGTTTAATAAGTTCAGTTCATTTCTCTTTGAGTTTGGTTTTTTTATGTAGTCAAGCAGATCCATTACTCTTCATTTACAAGGCCAACAAGGTAACACTCATCCTTCTCCTCTATGTAGACGATGTAATACTTACTTGTAATTCCAATTCTATCATGTCAGACCTAGTTCATCAGCTTAGCTCTCATTTTCTTATGAAAGACTTGAGTAAACTACATTATTTTCTAGGTATTCAAACCACATTCCACGCCACTGGCATGTTTCTGCATCAAACTCATTATGCTCAAGATTTACTCAATAAAATGACATGTTAAACTGCAAACCTCTTCCCACACCCTTACCTATAAAACAAAATCTCAATAGTGCAGATTAGTCGCCTTATCATGATCCAACGTCCTTTAGAAGCACTCTAAGTGCACTTCAATACCTCCCCATAACAAGACCTGACCTTAGCTTTGCCATTAATCACCTGAAACAAATCAGAAAATGCATGAGCCAACATTAGGAGATTTTAAACTTCTAAAACATATCCTACGGTATTTAAAGGGAACACTTGAGTTTGGCCTACACTTACACTCAAACACTACATTAAACATGAATGCCTTCAATGATAGTGACTGGGGTGGATGCCAATATACTCGGAGATCCATAACATGAATTTGTGTATTCCCTGGCAGTAACCTAGCATCTTGGTCAGTAAAACGTTAGCCTACAGTGTCTACATCCTCCACAGAAGCTGAATATAGAGCCATGGCTTCTCTAACGACTGAAATTACATGGCTATTTCTTTCTTCTCTGAGACCATGGAATTCCTCAACCACAGCCAACTATACTACATTGTGATAACTTGTCTGTTATATATCTATCTACCAATCCTGGCTTTCATAGAAAGTCGAAGCACATAGAGCTAGACTATCACTTTATAAGGGAAAAAGTTGCTCCTTGATCCATTGTTACAAAACCCATAACTTCTTAAAACTTGTAGATATATTTACCAAAATATTACCAAAATAAAAGTTTTACAATCTTTGCCCTAAACTTGGTCTTGGTCTTCAACCAAATACCAGTTTAAGAGGGGATATAAACACATATACTACTAACAAAATGACTCATGCTTTTCAGGTTCATCAGACTCCTCTACTCCAGGAACTTCAGACTCCATTGCTCTAAGCTACAAAACTTCAACAAACATGCCAGACGTCTCCTCCATTTCAGACTCCAGCAAGAATGCACAAACGCAACCCCACTCCCTGCATTGCAATGTAATAGAAACATCTGCACCAACCTTCATCGTTGCAACTCTAGGTGCTGCTCAGTCCACTGCAACCGTCCAGCCTGCTGTAATCACAAGGACACCTGAGACAGAGGACATATCAAGGTACAAGAAAAGAATAACATATACTTTTGGCCATAATCAGAACGTACACCTGAACAATTCATTTGCAGTATTGTACACCGAATGATAGAGAATATTCTCTGTCAAATTGTCCTTAGCTAGTCATGTAGAATCTATATATTGTTAATCTCAAACATTGTAGCAGTAAGCAAGAAATACAAATCGATGAAATGAAATTTTAAGTTCTTATTTCTCTTATTCTCTTTACTTAGCAGCCAAGAACTGAAACTTTAAGATTTTGAACCTGGAAAATGTATTAATTATTGAGACAAGGGAAGCATGAACACATTAGTAAGTTAGAGGAAATAAGAATTTAGTTTTCAAATTGAGCTTTGATGGTTTTTACAAAGAAAGTTATTGTATAGGAAATGTCATGAACGATAAGAGGAATTGTCTTTCTCTTTGCAGGACCATTGCAATGGTTGTGTTCCTCTCTTTAGGCCGATTTGTCCAATGTTTGGGCGAGATTCATCTTGTGATTAGAATAATCGAGTTAGTCTGCAAATTGTCCAATAGCTGAGCTTCTTTGATAGCACTCTACATTCTGCTATGTTTAGGTAAAAAAGACTGAGATTCTGCCGTCATCGATGGGAGCTATTGGGATAGGTTAATATCCTTTTTCAAACTTTTTTCGGGTAGCACACTAAAACCAAATTTGATCCCTTAAACCATGAATTGATTCTTGGGAAGAGACTTGGTAGAGATATCGATAACTTGAAGGTCCGAAGAAACATGTTTGGTGACAAGCGATCCCAATGCCACCTTCTCTATAATAAAATGGTAGTCTATTTCAATATGTTTGAACTTTTGTGAAACATAGGATTTATCGAGAGGCAAATCGCTGAAAAAATTGTTACAATGTAAGATGGTGGTTGTGCTTCAAACATCCCCAAGTCACGCAACACAAAGGAAATCCATGTAAATTCTAAAGCAAGTTTTTTCATAGCCTTGTGTATGGCTCATTCAATGACCGGAAAACTATCGATTATCATTCGACCGACCAATAAATGAGGTTGATATAAAGGAATCTGCACTATCCAATGATAGTAAGTCTATTGTTTCTACAATCTCCCCAATCACTATCATTAAAGGAGTGAAGATTACCTCAAACTTTTTTTTTGTGTAAAAAATATCTCGTTAATGTACGGAAGCGTAAACCGAAGCGGGGGCTAGCCTAAGTCAATGAATTTTACCTTTGAGATATCTGATAGTATGCTTTAGTAGCTTGAAATCATCAACGGTGGAAGAATGTATCTCCAACAAATGTTAATCACAACAAAGCTAAGATTTGGTCGTGTGAGTGTCAACTACTGCAAAGCACCAACCAAGCTTCTGAACTGAGGAGGGTTTGATAAAAGTTGTGCATCTGCTTCAGTGATTACTTGTTTAAATGGCATATGTCTGGGAAGAGGATTGCACTCCAACATGGATGCACGAGGTCATCAGTCATATGCATATTGCTCTTTAGAAAGAAATAAATTAGATGGATAGAATTGAGCATGCACACCCAGAAAATAATGAAATTGTCCAAGGATCTTCATTGAGTACCTTGAAGTGAGAATTTCAACAAATGCAGTGATTGATAACACGTAGTGTGATTTATTTTTAGGCTAATAATTTAGATCATTTATGCGTAGTTTGTATAGCACGAGTTACAAAACTGACACAAATGTCCTTTATCTAATCCTTTTGGCGACAAGGCGTAATCAAGTTTAAGGATGTTGATTCTTGGAATCAACTGCACATATTTAGAGCTATAAAGCACTCAGAACAGATTCAGGCCAAGGAATCGCACGGAATACCCGAGCATCGAGCGCAAGGAGCAAACACGATCGTGCCCCATGAAAGGACATGAACCCGCATGGGGTCGTCTCCTTAACCCACGCGGGCTGCACCATCCAGCAGAATCTGCACGACTCGGGGTGCTTCGAAGCTCGTTGGGATTAGCAACCATGAGGAGCCCGCGCGGGATGTCTACCTAGCCCGCACGGGTCGCGTGTCGGGTCATTAAACCTACAAAAAAAGGTTAAAATGATGGGAAAAGAGGGTAGGGCTGCCAATAAATAGAGGGAACAGTTCAGACATAAAAGGGGACGAAAAAGACACACAGAAAAGCTGAGGAGGAGTTGGAAAGCAAAGAAAAACCATCAAAACATCGGTGCTGAGACAGAGAAGTCTGAGGCATCGTATTCCTTGCTCTTTATCATGTTTATTGTTGTTTTCTCTCGTTTTACATCAAATTTCATGAGTGAATAAGCCTTTAGCTATGGGTTAGGGACACCAATTTTGTAAGGGATGCTTATGTTCATGCAATAATGCTTAGATCTTTTAAAGTTTCTTGTATTTTGATTCTACATCAATGGTATGAACGATCTACTTGTGCTGGCCACTCAGTAACTTAGGATTTAATGTTTAACTGGGAGGTTAAATTATGAATCCGGAAATATTGATTGTTGATTGAGTTTGATTAATGAGAATCTAAAAGGTAGGTTAATCGACTCAGAATTAGGATTGCATGCTTAATGCTACTGTAATTACGTGTTAATCGCCGTTGGGAGGTAGGAATGTATGTTATTGTGGTTAGAGAGTTTAGGTGTCGAAAGATCCATTATCTACTTACAAGCATGAATTCCCCATTATCAAGAAATTTTGATTGATTTATGATCTTTTGTTGGTTACACCCTTTCAATTCCGATTACCCGAAGCCCTTAATATTCTTAATTATCAAGTCTTTTGCATTTCCTCATTGTTTTCATATTTCAGTTTACTATTCTAAAATTTTACCCCATATCACCATTACTTTCATCTATCTTAGTTTAGTTACGTTCTTTGCTTAGGGTGCATTAGTCCCTAGAATTCGATCACGGTATTACACCGATCCGTATCCTTGCGGTAAGTGAATACTAGGCATTTTATTGTTTGATAGTTTGCGCTCGTCAAGTGTTTGACGCCATTGTCAGGGACTAATTACGACCTAAATTAAGAATTTGTTAGATTAAAATTTAGCCCTCAGCAACCTCACTTTTCAACAACTTAAAAACCTTATCAAGAATATGGCAAGGGAGGGAGGCAAGAATGTCGGAGATTATAACCGAACGACGATGATGCTCGATTGAAGATGCCCGATCTAGGTAATTTCTTCATACATTAAAAGATTTAATATATGTGATTGAACATGCACTAATCAATATCGGAGCGAGTATAAGCTTGCTACCACTTTCAATTGTTAAGAAACTCAATCGAGTAGGAGATCTACAACCCACACTCATGGTTATTACCTTGGTCGATCAGTCCGTATGAAGTTCCGTAGGCATATTGACGAATATCGTTGTACAAGTAGGAACATCCTGGTTCCCAACGGACTTTGTAGTAGTAGACATGGAGATAAACCCAAAGATTCCCATCATTTTGGGAAGACCATTCCTCAACATGAAAAATGTGGTTATATATTACGCTGAAGGTAGACTAGTCATGAAGTTTGGAGACGAGTCCATTGAGTCCAAGCTCGACGATGTGCTCAAGAAGCCGCACATGATTGAACCCGTGATGCACATCAACACGGTGGATGAACTAGCTGAGGAAGTTCAACATGAACATCGAGACATTCACCCCGTGGAGATAGCACTATCAGAATGCATCAGAAGCCTATTTCAAACACCCCAAGACGTAGAGGCACGCATGCAACACATGGAGGAGTTCGCAACACTTGATATGAACACTAACCCACACATGCCTACACTACAACCCGCGTGGGCTATACCCGTATTGCATGACCCGAGCGGGTTGGAACGTGCCTCGCCACGGGCATATTTCTTTGAAATGCGAAGCCCGAGCGGTCTACTCAATGAACCCGTGCGGGGTCATCGATCATCAAGCACCCCGCACATGCAGATAGACGCCCCGTCTTGGGCAAAACTCTTGGAGATAATTGATGCTTTACGATGCCCGCGCGAGGTGGAGGAAGAGCCAGCACAGGCTGCCTACTTGAACTCAAGCCCGAGCGGATGAGATGGAATCCCGTCACGGGAATTAGTTTATGAGGTAGAGGACCCAAGCGAACGTAGTGTGAAGCACGAGCGGACTACATTGTTTTAGATTTGCGTATCACTTCCTGCACCCAAGATCTAAAAGGATCACACAGAGGAATGGTGTGACAAGTATATCCCCTAGCGCTCATTTAAGATATACAACCAGGTATTACTCTATAATTTCGACTTAAAATTGTTTTCATGGAGGCACAATTCACCATGGTCAGGGCCGTCACCATCAAAGGTATCTCAGCACATGGACCGTAGACTTGGACAAGAGAAATCGGGAATCGAGCATGGTAAATGCCCATAGGTTAAAGCCATATTATGCTGATCACATAAAGGTCAAAAGACATATACCTCCTCTTTCGGATCTCACACACGCCTAAAGTGTAAGGTTCAAACTAAAGGCCGTAAACAAGCGCTTCGTGGAGGTAACCCGAGTTCACATCCTTTCTCTTTTTCTTCGTATCTTTTTTCTATATCTATTTGATTTGCACGACTTAACTTTTTTTCATTTTTCGCATGTATGTGTACTCTACTAGGTACTATGATATATCATTTTCTTTCTATTTTGGGTCACGTGATTCTTTCACAGGTTCTCCACTTTGATATCATCCACAATAGAGTAGACTCGTATAACATCCAACTATATCACCAAATCGGGAAAGCATAATACACCAGCTGTACACGTTCTCACTTTCTTTATCATCTCCCGAGTTCTGACATGCAAATTTCTTTCACAGATTTTGAACTCGGGAGTTCCATTCAAGTCTGGAAAGGTACTCTTTGAGTGATATGCTTGCGATAGAGATTAGACGTTAAGTTCTTCTTTCTATTCTAGCATTTTATACGTCATGTTTTTAGAATTCTTACCAGATATCTAGCATGAGACTTTGAGCTTTAGCCATTTTGTTGTGTGACTTTGTTGAATCATAAACAAAAGCCTAGGTTTACTGAAAAGAACTTTTAGATACTGGCTAGTCTAGTAGTTGTGCATGAATCCATGGCTTATAGGTATATTCCGCCCCTTATGTTTCAGTTCCAAGTGTCTATATCTCCGTGTATACTGTTCAGTCTTTTCTAAGTCAAACATATTTTAGATTTACTTGTCTATCTTATGATTCCATGCGCTTACACTCTATTGTCAATAGAATAAGCTTCTAGCTATTTCTGCCTTACATTGACATGAGTGCATTGATCTCGATGGTTCGGGTCTAAGTGGTGGGTTGAGGCATTTTTGTACGTCCTAAGGGTTAGAATTTATGTGTGATCTCAATGGTTTGGTCTAAAAAGTTCTTTAATAACGCAATCTCTTAAGGTTACAAGATCTTATTAGTGTGCCAATTGACGAAATTTGATCCCTATAACCATGAACTGATTCTTGGGAAGTGACTTGGTAAATATATCGATAACTTGAAGGTCGGAAGAAACATGTTTGGTGAAAAACGATCCAAATGCCACCTTCTCTAAATGGTAGTCTATTTCAATATGTTTGAACATTTGTGAAACATAGGATTTATCGAGAGGGAAATCGCTGACAAATTGTTACAATGTAAGATGGTTGGTTGCACTTCAAACACCCCCAAGTCACGCAACACAAAGGAAATCCATGTAAATTCTGTAGCAAGACTTTCCACAACCCTGTATATTGCTCATTCGACGATCGATTTTGTAAGAGATGCTTATGTTTATGCATTAATGCTTAGATCTTTCAAAGTTTCTTGTATTTCGGTTCTACGATCAATGCTATGAACGTTATATACTTGTGCTGGCCGCTGAATAACTTAGGATTTCATATTTAATTGGGAGGTTAGATTATGAATCCTGAAATATTGATTTTTGATTGAGTTTGATTAATGAAAATTGGAACGGTCGGTTAATCGACTCAGTAATTAGGATTGCATGCTTAATGCTACTGCAATTACGTATTGATCGTTGCTGGGAGGTAGGATTTCATTTTATTGTGGTTAGGGAATTTAGGAGTCGAGAGACCATTCTCTACTTACAAACATGAATTCCCCGTTATCAAGAAAGTTTAATTGATTTATGATCTCTTGTTGGTTGCGCCCTAGCAATTTCGGTAGCCCAAAGCCCATAGTGTTCTTAATTATCAAGTCTTTCGCGTTTCCTCATTGCTATCATATTTCAGTTTAGTAATCTCATATTTTACCTCACATCACTATTACTTTCATCCGTCTTAGTTAGTTACATTCTTAGTTTATGGTACATTAGTCCAAGAGTTCGACCATGGTATTACGATCCTTGTTCAAATGAGTGTGTTTGTGGAGCTAACGGAAAAGTGACTGTGGTAGTTGATGCGTTATCAAAGTTAAATAAAATAACCTAAACTACCCGCAAGTGCACGGCACGTGTGTAGTATTTTAGGTGTCGATCCCACAGAGACTATGCAACTCTACCTAAACTCGAACTAGGAATCAAACTTGCTAACGAAAGAATGTGGATGAGGAATGAAATACTGAAAGTAAATAAACTACTCGGGTTCTAACGATAAGACAAACGTCCTAGGAATCCGGTTTCACCACAAGATTACCGAAACCAATGATCATCTCGTTTTCATACGTATTTCTTGCACGATTTAGGAGACGTTTTTTATACATATGTGATGTTTTACGTATGATTCCGTATCCGTTTTACTTGCTTTCGTGCTTTTCATGTTCTTACAGGTTTTTACGCGTATTTGGACCATTTTGGAGCTAAAGGAGCATGCACGGAGCTAAGGAGCAACTTCGGGGATCATCACGGGACAAACGGGACGAGATTGAGCATGGAAAAGCCTCACCCGGTCGGGCACAACCCTTGCACGATCGGGCAAAACCTACGGCCAATTGTGTGGACCATTTAGCACGACCCGGGCAAGCATTCCCACACATGCCATGCCCGATCGGGCACCATTCCAGCACCACAGGACGCGCACGAACTGCCCTAGCCGCACCCGAGCGGGTACACTCATTACCCGAGCGGGTAGCGGCCCGAAACTGCTCAAAACTTAAGTAAACTTAACTTAAAACATAAGGGAACTCGTGGGGCAATTAGGGCAACAATTGGACCGACTTAGGAGGCTTAAAAGGAGGCAAAAAGACGTCATTACAGCAAGCTTACAGAGGAGAACAATTCAGCGAAGTTAGAGCAGATTCTTGCGAGGAGATAAGCGAGGAGCATTGGAGATCAAGCACCGCCACTTCGGTTTTGTTTGGTTTTTATGTTCCTTAGACTTTCTACTATGTTTATGTTTCTTTACAGACGCATGAGCGAGTAGTTTGTTTGTTCTAGGAGAAGGGATTAGCCCTTGGCTATCCCGAGACCTCTTTTGATCTATTTTGAATGCATCTTCCCGTTTTAGTTCATCTATTCTTTATCTGAGTTCTTGAATTTACTTGTGTTTGCGATGGCCACGTAGATGCATGTGTTAGGGGTTAGGAGAAGGACCGAAAGGAGAATTCTAGTCCTAGAAAGTCAGGTTTAGAACAACCGAGGTTAGGCCACGAAAGTAGGGTAGCAACGGTTGAGGGTGAACGGGCGAATCACAGAGTTTATGGGTTTAGTTCATGGTGTCAGCCACGAAAGTAGGGGGCAGCTTGTCTAGATCACGTGTCTATGCCTTGAGAGAGGGTAGATATCATGTTAGGATCGTCCGCCTTAGATAGCTTTAACTGGGATTGCATGATAGATAGGTTGATCGTGTGTTTCGGTAGTCTTGTGGTGAAACCGGATTCCTAGGACGTTTGTCTCATCGTTAGAACCCAAGTAGTTTAGTTATTTTCAGTATTTCATTCCTTATTCACCTTCTTTCGTTAGCAAGTTTGATTCGTAGTTCGGGTTTAGGTAGTGTTGCGTAGTCTCTGTGGGATCGACACCTAAAATACTACACACGTGCCGTGCACTTGCGGGTAGATTAGGTTATATTTAACTCTGATACGCATCAAGTTTTTGGCGCCGTTGCCGGGGACTATTGTCAACGCGTCTTAGATTCGAACCTAGAGTCCTTCTTGCTTTGTTTTTATTTTTGTTTTCTTTTCTTTCGTTCCTTCTACGTAAATTGTTCTTTGTTTGTCCTTTGCAGAACTTTCAGGTCGACAAAAGATGGATAATCAGAACGGCAATGGACAGATGCAATTACAGGCTCCTCCACCACGTCGTCTAAGGGATTACGTGGTGCCGAACATGAACAACGTGCAAACGGCCATAAGGATGCCTGCTGTTGCAAGAGAACAATTCGAGATTAAGCCAGCGATGATCAACATGCTTTATCAGAAGCAATTCATGGGTGGAAACCATGAGGATCCACATCAGCACCTCAGAGATTTCCTCGAACTTTCAGGTACGTTCAAAATTCATGGAGTCTCTGAGGATGCAATCTTGCTGCGTCTTTTCCCTTTTTCAATTGGGGGAAAAGCGAAAGCTTGGTTGCAATCACTCCCCGCGGGATCTATCACCACTTGGGATCAGCTCTGCACACTGTTCCTATCACGCTTCTTTCCTCCGAGCAAGACAATTCAGATGAGGGGGGAAATCACGACATTCAGGTGCAGAGATGGAGAAACGCTATTTGAGGCGTGGGGTAGATTCAAGGATCTTCTACAGTCATGTCCACACCATGGACTTGAGCAGTGGTACGTTATCCAAACTTTTTATAACGGAATTTCAGATGAGCATCGTATGAGGTTGGATAACGCTGCCAGAGGATCATTCATGGATCTGAGCGTCGAGGAGGGATTTGAGCTGATTGATAACCTCGCCATGAACCACACCATGTGGTCCACTCCAAGAGGTATGCCTAATAGCACTCGTCGTTTATATGAGCCTAACCAGAATAGAGCCATGGGTAATGCAGCGAATGCTATGTACTGTGCGAATTGCGGAGATACGGATCATGTAGCGTATCAATGCACAGTACATGAGGATTACGAACGGATGAATTATGTACAGCAGCAAGGCTACACGCAATTCGGGAACACCTACAACCCGAATTGGAGGAATCACCTGAACTTGTCATATCGAACGACTCAACCGGTGAAGTATTCGGGGTTTCCACAAAGGCAGAATAATTTCCAGCAAACCAACCAGCAATTCCAGCAAGCACAGCAAGCTCCGCAAGGCCCTCAACCTCCTCAAGCCGTTTCATCAAACCTAGAGGGGGTATTGCTCGAATTTATGAAGAAGCAGGAGCAGCAACAACAGGAGCTTAGATCTCAGATGGAGTCTCTGAGCACTCATGTGAAGATGAAGCAGGAACAGCAACAACAGGAGTTTAAATCTCAGATGGAGTCTCTGAGCACTCATGTGAAGATGAAGCAGGAACAGCAACAACAGGAGTTTAAATCTCAGATGGAGTCTCTGAGCACTCATGTGAAGATGTTGGAAAACTCCATAGCACAACAGGCCGCCTCATCCTCTCGGAATCCCGGACAACTTCCCGGTAAGCCCGATCTTAACCCGAGAGAGCATGTGAACGCTATATCCTTGCGGAGCGGTAATGTGCTTACGAATCCACCCCCAAAAGAGCACGAGAGAGTTGCTGGAAAATCAGTAGACAAGGGAAAAGGTATTGCGAATGAGGGAGAAGCTGATTCAGAATTGGAAAAACCGTACGTAGCTCCACCGGCGTACAAGCCTCCGATACCGTTCCCGCAGCGATTGGTGAGCAGCAAAAACGAGCCAAGGTACGCACGATTCATAGAAATACTTAAGAAAATTCAGATTAACATACCTTTTGTAGAAGCTCTCCAACAAATGCCCATGTACGCCAAATTTCTCAAAGAAATTCTGTCCAACAAACGGCGTATCGAAGAGAGTGAGACGGTAGCACTCACCGAGGAATGCAGTGCCATTCTTCAAAACAAGCTGCCCCCGAAGTTGAAGGACCCCGGAAGCTTCTCCATTCCATGCACAATAGGTAATCTTGATATTGATAAAGCATTGTGTGATTTAGGAGCAAGCGCGTGAGCCTCATGCCACACTCGGTCTTCAAGCGGATGAACTTCGGTGATCTTAAACCTACCAAGATGTCTCTCCAACTCGCTGATCGTTCGGTAAGATATCCGGTGGGGATTGTTGAGAACATTCCCACCAAGGTAGGTAATTTATGTATTCCCGCTGATTTTGTTGTACTTGACATAGAAGAGGATGCTAGGATACCTATTATACTTGGTAGGCCTTTCTTAGCTACTGCAGGTGCGATGATAGATGTACAACAAGGGAAACTTTCCCCTACGTGTCGGAGATTGAATTCAACTTGTCCAAATCCATGAACGGACCCTCCATGAAGGAGTCTTGCTTTCGAATTGACTTGCTGGACGAGCTAACGAACGACACGTTTGATCAAGTAAGTATTTCCGATCCACTCATTAGATGGTTAACTCAAAATTGCGAAGATGCAGGTCTTACCGACGAAGAAGCTGAGGCGTACGCAGAATTCATGAGTGCTGTTCCAACACTAAGCAACACCCCACGTGAGAAGATAACACACGAAGTACAAGCTGACTTCGCAGTGGAGAAGGCACCCAAACTCGAGTTGAAGCCGCTGCCCTCTTCTCTTCGGTATGAGTATCTCGGACTTAATGATACATATCCCGTTATTGTTAATGCTGACCTGAGT